>CM021103.1:35013078-35455103 GCA_007115665.2 Sequoiadendron giganteum | reverse complement strand
AGGGGGAAAGCATATACGACAAAACTTATTTCACTTGCTGAAGAAGATACACCCGCCTTCCAAAAGGAATCTTTTGTCATTGTAGTAGCACCAAAACCTCTCATCCATGTTAGCACCAAAATCTCTCCTCCACATCAGCACTTAAGACAAAAACTCCAAACTGGGACTGTTTTTGCAATGGTTCATCATTCTCAAGATCAAAGTATGCATGTTTCCTTCGTGTTTTTGTTGAAACTAGAGATTTTTTCTTGCCATAATTCAAAGTATTCTAGACCTACCATCATAAGAAGATACTAGGTGTATTCTAGACCATATTCTACCTGATCTTCCATGAAAACATCAGGTTCCCCCATATAAGAAACATAAGCCTTATGGTCCTTATCCTTCTTCTCTTTCTTCTTAGACTAACTAGCCTCTGATTTAGTTTCCTATCTTTTAGCACTTTTTTTATTCATGAACACATTACCAGGCTTACCCTGATTGCAATTAACAACTCTATTTCTCAAATTGTAAGTATTCCTAGCCACACCCTCCATGAATATGGCACAAGTTCCTTTCTTTTCCATTGGCTTCTCAGATTTCTTAGGTATATCTGGCTTAATTATAGGTGTGTCATCCTGAGGTTTAGGCCTCTTGACCATTTTCTAGGTAGGTGTAAACATGAAAAATATACAAGTTGATCCTACACACTTGATCCTAACTACTAACATCGTCTCATCCCGAATCATACTCTCAGCTTATCATTACCTTTCATCCCTTAATTAAATAAATCATTATTTATTTGATTAGGTCTTTCTCCTCTGTTGATTAAATTAATCAATTTAATTTAATTAACCTTATATCTCTGTTCATTTAAATAATTCATTTTATTTAAATCAAATCTCTAAAATCCTCTTATTAAATTGAATAAATTAAACCTTATTTGATTTAATCTAACATTGTCCCTTTTAGTTAAATAAATCAAAACATTTATTTAGTTAAACCCTTCCTCTCAATTTTATTTAAATCAATTCATAAATTTAAGTCTAAATTGTCACATCTCATAATTCCTCATTACATTAATTAATCTTTGATTAGTTTAATCTTAAATCATGTCCCATCCTATAGCTTTTACCACTTGCACATGAAAATAGATTTAATTCATTTATTAAATCTCTATTTTCTCTCAACATGCCATAAAAGGAGAATATTCCCTCAAATTTGAATTCAAATTCAAGTGGACTTAGTCCTTCCAAAAAAGCATTTATTTCACCTTACAAGTCATTTTGCCTTGAGCCAAATGGCCATAACTCCATTCTTCTCTCCCTCCAACATGTCACTTTCGAATTTCAAATTTGAATCTCATAGCATTTATCATGAACATTGACCAAAATGTGCTCATTCCTCCTCCAATCACAAGTGGACAAGTGGCCTCTTCTCATTGGTTGGTCTTTTATCCCACATTCACCCAAATCCTTCAATCTTCCATGCTTCAAATCTATAAATAGAGGCCTCCTCTATTGAATTGATCATCCACAATCCAAGCAAGTCTACTATACTTCAATCCATCCACAATTTGAGAGAAAAGTTATTATCTTCAATTGAGAGCAATTCTATTCATCTTCTTGAGCATTTGCCATCACCATAGCTAGGTTATTACAGATTTTAGCAAGGAGTCACATTGTTCTTCACCATCAAGTGGATAAACCGTCATCAAGCTTACAAAGGAGTTGGGAAAGGGCCAATTTCTACACATAATTGGCACCAATTCCCCCATGGGATCAAGTGTTTGCATTGCTTAATTAGGATTTCATTTATCTTTTATGTTTGTTCATTTTTCTTATTATTGAGCATTGTAGATGGATTTCATGGGGAATCCTTGTTCTCACTTGCATATTGATCTAATAATGTGTTGGTTTACCATGTTTATGCAGGTATAGGATTGGGGTTCATAGTAGGTTTCCACTCTAGTTGGGGAGATGACATGCTAGGCTCACTTACTTCCATGGTATGATGGGACTAGGGTTTGAAAATTTCAATTTATAGAAAGACCCTATTGGTTTATGCTCTCAAAAACAAACTTGCAGAACAAAAACACTCCTAGACCAACCATAATCCTTACCAACCCAACGGAAAATGAAAATAACTAAGACTTCGCAAATCCCCAAGCACTTAAAGCCTACAAAACTATCAACAATTCCCAAATCAGCCAGCTTATGAACAATTGACAAAGGAAAGGTGTGGATACCTGCTTACTCGGGAAAAAAACTTCAATATCCCTGCAACTATTTAGCCGAGCTCACCACACCTTCTTCTCCGGCTCTAGACCAATTCTTTAGCTCTCGATAGTTGCAATTATGAGAGAAAAATGGCTGACAATCCTCATTATATCAAATGACTGGAGCGTGTCCACCATTAATATTCAAAAGAAAGCTCACGCGAGCAAATTGACAATCAGCCACTCAAGTTTGAATCCTGACCATTGATTCTTTTGATTTAAAACACGATCAATGATTCTCCCTCACTCACATGCCTTTTGTTTGTCACTTTTCTCTGAAGCCATCACACATAGTTGTTTTGATCTCAACTCCCTCAGACAAATCCGTGATGTATTAAGACTTGGTTATGAGGGGAATATTCTAGAGAATATGCTATCGCTCATCATTGATAGTTCTTTAAAATTCCATTTGAAACTATGATGACCATAGGTGGCACAATAGGTGCAAGGCACATCAGTTCTATTGCCCATTGTTGATTTACTCTGCAATAGTCAAAACATATTGGTGATAGAAAACTTTTAGCGATAATTCTGGATCATACCACGTGTCCATATGATAAGATCAAGGGTTGAGAAGGCATCTCCCTTAGTAATACTTCATATCCACGATACATCACTGAAACAAGGGACTTCATTTCGCATCGTTGATTCAAAACTTGAGGGATATGTGCGATCAATGATGAGCGATACAAAGGGAAAGGATCATCGAGCTTTTTGAATAGGATACAACCGGTTAAAAGGTAGAGCGATGAGCGATAAAAGGTAGAGGGCGAAGACTTAAGTGACTTTATAAAGCTCGTGCACAATAATTTGTTTGAGGAAGGGGACCAATTAGGACAATGTAAGATAATGCCTTAAAAGACAAACATTTATGCAAAGGATGTAAAGTCGAAACAAGGCCGAATTATCAACCTTATAAAATGAAGGAGCTCCTCATACCAAAGCACATAAGAAAATTAAGTGATGGGTAATGGGGAACCCTAACCACAAGGGGCTAGTCAATGCACAAACTCAAGAACATAAGTTGTTTAAAAATTGACCAAAAACAGGCAATAATAGGTCAACAAAGGATTAGACCAAAAGACCAAGGGTTTAGACAAAGGAGAAAAATATTCTAATTATAACTCCCCACATAATACCTTAAACCCTAGTCCAAATAGACCAAGAGAACACCAAGGATAATGCATTTTCAGACTAGTGGAACATGAAACCTTAGAAGGTTCCACCATGACCCATACACATTAATAACATAGAGAAGCAAAACACCATTTTACATGCTTATGGAAAGAAAATAATAACATGAGAAGCTCTTGAAAACTAAAGAGTCTATGCGAAATGATGTTGCATGTCTTGTGGAACTCAGTATTTAGCACAAAGGTTTTAGCAGTAATTAAAATATATTAAAGGCAATGATTTCACCTAGTTTTCTATCAAATGAGGCTTGTAAATAGACAAGACAAAGGCCTTAAAGTTATAACTTAAAGGCTAGGAAACCAAGACCATCAATAAAAAAACAATTGTAAGAAAAGTACAAGGGCCTGAGATAGGACTTAGGGTTTTAATGAAGGTTTAGGGTTTTTCAAAGCCCTAATGCAAATTTTTGAGTAAATCCTTTCAAAACATAGGATTTTAGGAATTTATGGATTAGAAATAGCTCAAAGGGCTAAAATCTGAATAAGCACCACCACCACCACCATTAATACATCTTATCTTTCATACCTAATTATCATCATTGATGCTTATGATACTCATATTTTCTCACATACTTATTTTATATTCCTTATGTGCCTTCTCTAGCCCTCATCTTAATAAATTTGGGTCCACTAATCGCTCACATATTCTATTTCCATATTGAACTTTATTTTCCATATAACTCCATTATATTAGTTCACCACACTTCCCAATGATATTTGTGATTCAACTATCATATTCTCATAGATCTATCCTATTATATTTGATACATATTGCCTTCCCCATTCTATATTGTATTATCACTGCTTATCATTTTATATTGGGGTCTCTACATATGCCCTCCCTTGTATCATTTTATTGTTACATTCCTAATTTTTATATCTAAATATTTTTGACTAATAGAGATATACTTTCTTACCCAAACCATTGTGTTCTTGTGCCCTTATATGTCACAATGAAGGCATACCTAATCGAGTGTCTTATGTAATTATACGAGTATTTTTTGGTTGAGGCATACATCACCATTTTCATTTTCCTATACTAGGGGAAACATTTTAATCTTTCATTATCATTCATAGTTTATATGCTTACCACACTTGTTTTTTGAGATGTTTTATTTCTTTGTTACATGATGCATTTATAAGAGTTGTTACTTTGCATGGTTCACATGCTTACACAATTATCTTACATTTATATTTTATGTATTACTTTCTCCTCTATGAATTCCTTACATCTAATGGATGCAAAAAAATGAAGTTTTGTATTCTCTTGCTAACACTCTTAGGTTGAGATTGCAAATAGTTATAAGTGCTTACATAGAGACTCATCACCAGGATTAAATATATCATTATAATATACCTTGACATCAAAGTGACCAATTTTCCATTTAATACCATGTTTAAATAGATCATTATCACATACCATGACATGGAAGTTCTTAATATGCTATTTCATCCCATGGTCACTACATAGGTTGGAGCATAATAGTAATTTCCATATAGGCCAATTATTCTTAACCCTAATCCCACCTTATGATGATCTTTAATGGTAAAATTTAGTTTTCATTTGTGAGAATATTTTCTTGCATGATAGAAGCTGCTCATTGCACATCCTTTCTCTATTTTATAGTTTTCCATAGAGCATTAAAACCAAATCCGATACACATATGATGACATATTGAGGGATCCATTACTTAAGATGGAACTAATATCATTTTCATGTTTGAATATTTAATTTCCATGCATTTATGTGAGGGTTAATTTAGTTTAAGATACATTCTCATGTTAGTATTCACATGCAATTTATTGTGGAGACAAAATTTAAAGGTGAAATTTGTATATCCATGCTAGTTCCCATTTATTTTTGGCCACATTCTAAGATAATAACTTATTATAATTACATATCAAAAAATTGCACAATTTTGTGCCACATTGGGCTCATTACCTGTCAATTCACCTATCCCCATTTACACCATGTCTAATATATCTTATCTATTTCCATAAATTTTCTCACACTTTACATTTACTCCCCATAGAAATGTTATCAATCCCTTATCTTAGGTAAATATTTTAGCTGCAAAATTAATCATGTGTTTATGGAAGTAAACCTTGGGCTTCAAAAATTCAAATTTATTTATTTTTACTTGCATCCATTTTATTCTTGGCATGAGCTTACATGGTACATTTTTCACATGATTATTTTTATGTAGTGATACTCAAAGGCATCCAATAAGAGTTCACTTACCATTCAATAATTATTTGTAAAACCCTATGATTCGGAGAGAAGAATCATTCTAGGAATACATCGATTTAACCACCAAAACAAATCTAAATCTAAATAATATTTTTGGACCATCTATATGTCTAAAAATTGATATCTTTGATTATTTCCATGATCGCAAAGCTAATCTTTCTAGGGGGTTGAGCTATGAGAACTTGACCCTAGCAATCCAACAACCTCTTAAAACATTTTCAATACCATCAATTCTTGTTGATAAGCGAAGAGCATATTTTTAGGTGGCATATGTTTTAGAAGTCTTTAGATTGTAGGTTCATTCTTGTGGGTTATAGATAAGATCTATGTGAAAGATTAATTTTATGATATTTGAAGTTGATTCTCTATATACAAGATCAATCCACCAAACTATAATTAAAACCCAATTTATATTTTGCCATTTTACTTCTAATACATATAAAAAATTAAATTCAAAATAGTAAACAACTATCTTTTAACTATTGAAACTAAATAAAGACATTCAATTTTGTTTCTTTCACATTAAAATAATATCATATAACCCAATTCTTAATTAAATCAATTGATTGTCTTATTCACAAATCCATTTCCATTTATTTCATTAAAAAACACATATGCGGACCTAAGTATCCAAATAGTCAGACTCTTGAAATTTTATGTTTCCTCCACAATGGGGTGAGTGGAGAATCTTTGATTATAGATGGCTAGAAACAAACTATACGAGTTCACTTCATTTTATATTTTTTTAAAGCAAAGAGTGGCATCACCAAATCGTTTTCCCATGTGCAGCCATGGGACTCACTTAGCCCATGTAATGTACTTGGTGGGCCATCCCCATCTATAGAGTCCAAAATAAAATTGAGTATTCCTTTCCATTTTTCTATTTCAATGTACATAGGATTTTATATTTGATTTGTAATGCATGTGATAGATACTTGTGTGGGGACTGAAAGAAATGTGAGGATTTTACAAGGTGATGGCAGACCGTATTAGATTCCCCAATGATCTGATTTCTATATCATTTCTTACTTTAAACACCATAATCACCCATTCTAGAACTCCATTCTTCCTTTTAACAACTTGCCTTCTTTTTTGATTTATTCAATTGTGGGTTTGGTTTATTCAATTGTAGGCCAGGGAAGAATCAGATTGTAGGCTATTGGGCCCATTTCTTTAAGGATGTGCCATATCAAGACATTTGAATCAGATTGTAAGCTACTTGGCCCATTTCTTTTAGGATGTGCCATTTTAAGACATTTCTACAAAGGAAAAAATAGAGTCAGAGAGAAAAAGAACCTTGGACTTATAACTCTATTTAAGAGGGGCAACATTGCTTTGTCATTTGTGATCTTTAAAGTATTCTTTCTCTATGATACCCACTTTCATATGTTCCACTAAAAGTTATAAAGTATGTATTCTACTAAGTTGGGTGGAGTTGTATTTGGGGACATATCATATTTTTATATTTAGAGATTCTATTGATTGTAAATTATATAAATAATTTATAATATTAAGTGGTTGATATGTATGTATAATTTATTTTAAGAATTTTTAAAATAAAATATTTTAGTTGAAGTTTAATTGATAATAAGTAGAATAAAGAATAAAGCACACACATCATATTGATAAAACATTATTTAAAGAAAGAATTTGAACTTCCTATCTATTCTTCAAAAAAAAAAAAATACTCTATTTAGATAAAAAACGACCTTTAAAAATATTCATTCTTATTCTTTGAGACTATTAGAAAATACTTATTAGTAAATATAAATTAATAAGAAAATAGATATACTCTTTACAAAAATTATAGATAAAAAATAATTAAAATTAAATAAAGTTTAGATAAAAAGTTGTGATAGATTATATAATAAAAATAAAAATTTAGAATTTAAGAGTGAGAACTTAATTAACTTGTTGGTCAAAAGGGAGTTGTTCACTATTTTAATTATAATTTTAAATATAGATCAAATTATGTAAGCCTTCACCTAATTTAAGAGAGTTGGGTGGGAGATCAAATGTCCAATCAATTGGTCACAAGGACATCATGCTAGAAAAATGATGGTATGTGTGACATGTGAATATTGAGGAAAATCTAAAAGTGAAGATTACATGTTAAAATTGGATGTGTTGAAAGCATGAATTTTGAATTGGGTTACCCTCATAATTTTACATTAAGATGCAATCGCACTACAACTTAGTCTAGAAGGTGTAATTTATCCTTGCTAGTATGGTTTCATACTTTATAGAAATTGACTTTTGGTTCCTACAAATAATTTTCACTTAGGTGATATCTATGTAGGAAAAATAATGTAATGTTGAGCACTATTGAGTTATTTATGTGCTAGGATTAAAGTGCACAACTTCCTAACCCCTTGGTCAAGTGCCTAGGATTAAGTTAATAATAGAAAATAGATAAAAGGTGACAATGAGTGTCTATATGAGTGGTGGTAATGGATATTATTGAGATACTCATTGAATTTTGTTGAAGTTTGATGCAAGTAAAAGAATTAATTTACCCAATGATATCTTTGTATTGTTCTTTGTCAACAAATATTGATTGTTTGATTATAGATTATTGATAGTTGTTGATAATTGATGCTCACATATGTCGACTAGTGTTTAATCTTGTAAAGGGATAAAAACACTTTTTTTTTGATACTTTGTGATCTATGAGTCTATTATGTAAACGTGTTGTAGGATGATATTTTTTATTCATAGCCTTAGATGTATGATTCATTTTTTTTTATGTGATATCCACCTTGGAAAAGAATATAGATTTTAGATACTTGAGATGTGGTTACAATTATGATGGACAATATACGGGGAAAGATCATAAATGTAATCCAATTAATGAACACACTAAAGGAGCTAAATTATGTCCTAAAGTACACATCAAATATATTTATGTCAAATGAAATAAAACACGTAGAAAAAAAGTTTAAGGGTATGAATTTTCAACCTTTACATTTTCTCCCCACTTTTGTGTGTTCACAAAAGGAAGTGTGCATACATTCCAAAGTAGAAAAAAGAAAAATAAATGTGATAAAATGATCTTATTTATATAACTATTAAAATGAGTAGAGAAAGAAACTCTATGTCACCCATGAGACTAGACATAAACTTAAAATATAACTACTATTTTAAATTCCCATTGAATTATATCTACAATTAACTAGTGCACATAAACCAAGGAGTGAGAGAACTTGTGGCTAGAAATTGTGTATGATCATAAATGTAAATAAAAATTATACCTTAAAATATTGAGTATGATAAATGAAACACAAATAAAGGTAGAGAATGTGTACCTAAAATATATTTACCTATATAATTGACCAATGTGTTGGAAAGTGTATTAATAAGGTGTCACCATATTTTCCTTAGGAGAAGAAAACATTCAAATATAAAATTTATAAAATGGTAATACCTTTCCCCATAAGTGGAAATATCAAGTGAAAGAATGTGACATAAGAAAGCATAGGATGTGACATAGAAAACATGTGATAGTAATAAAAGGAGAATAGCAAAAAATATCATTTTGATTTATATATATGTTAATAGGGCCTAAAAAATATGTATCATAACCCCTAATGGAATATAGCCCAAGATTCTTCAAGGGAATGGCGAAGATAATCCCTCTTAATCTTAACGAAGGAATTATATAAAGTAATAGAATCTCTAAAATTTTAACAAAGAAATAGAAAATAAAATAATATTTACCTTAGAAAATCCTTCCAAGAAAAAAGTTAACAAGAAATAGTCATATTTATATTACATAAATAGTAAAATATTATATACTATTCATGAGATCTTTATCATAAAAATCTTAAAGAAGAACACATTTATTGAACTTCCTAAAGTAATCATAGTAAAAATTACCCCACTTCAAACTCCATCACACCATCTTTAAACCAACAATATAATTATATTAAAATCAAATAATCATTGATGCAACTTGAGTTCCTTAATTCATGCAACAAAGTAGGATGAAAAAAATCCACCTTCATATAATAACACGATTTAAAATAAAAATTACAATGAAAGCAATCTAAACTCCTATAAAATAAGTGATTGACTTATTATATAACTCCTCTCTAGAATTGAATCCAACTTTAGTTGTCTTAAATGTGAGTTTCTATGTTTACAAGGCTTGCAAGATGTACAAAAAATATAAATTAACATTCTCTCACTTGTTGTATACATTGTAAAGATAACTACAACAACATCTATTACCAACTAGGAATACCAAAACCCATTTCCAATATACACTAAAAAAACTCTCAATGCTCATTAAAGTTTCATCAATGAATCTATGGCATTCTTTAAGATGTCTATCTTCTTGATTATTATCCTCATACCCTCTTCCATGTCATGAATAAAATCATACCACACATCAATGTACTTTATTTTCATTGAAATTTAGGATTCTTGTCCAATAAAATAGCACTCTAATTATCACACATAGTTCATAGTATATCATATATTAGGCTCACATGTGAGCATAACATCTAAAGCCGCACTACCTCCTTACAAGAATAATAAGTTTACATTTACTTAGTGTTCTCATTTGAAAGAACCACACGTTATCTCTTGCTTATCTACATCCCCTCACCTTGAAACATGTTAAACATAACACCTATTAGATATTCTCTTATCAATACTATTAGCTTGGAATTATATATTTACTTTCTTACCCAAATCAAGCCCTTTTTGGTATAAAATATAATACTCTAAAGTTTCATGAATATTTTTTAAGACCCTCTTAATAGAAATCCAATGTTATTTCCCAATTTGGTCATAAACCTACTCAAGATTCCCACTACTTGGGAAATATCTAGACTTATAGAGACCGTTACATACATTAGGCTTCCAACATAACTATCATATGGAACATGATTCGCATCTTCCAGATCATTCTCTATTCTTAAGACACTACTCCACTCACATTTTTTGTTCCCACAAGAACAAAAATATTCATTAGCTTACTATTATGCATTCTAAAATCATATAGTATGGAGTTATAAAAAATATTTTAAATCAACTAGAGTCTTACGTTTTTCTATGTCTATCTATCTCCATTCTAAGAATTAACTTAGAATCTATCAAAACATTCATGCTAAATTGAAGTGAAATTTGAGATTCAAGTATCTTAATTATATCATTATTGTTACTAATCAACAAAATATCCTCAAAGTAAAAGATCAAATTCAAACTTCTAGTACCCGGGTGAAGCCACAATAGTGGTTTACAATTCAAGTGAGGAAGGAAAACTCACAAAAAATGACCCCAAGGCAAAAAAAGTGATTTTAGGGGTTCCTATGAACCCACTGGTTCAACCGAACCAAAAAGGGGTTCGCTCGAACCAGGGTTCGACCGAACCCCTTTGAATCTTGTCCGCCAAAAAAACCAATGCAATGCATGGGAAAGGGGTTCGAACGAACCCCCTTATCCCTCATTCCCCATCTCAGGCACAAAAAAAAAAAAAATTGGCACTCCGAAGCTCGGGTTGAGGATGAAAATGGAGGAATATTCACAAACCCAACTAGAATCAAGTAGTCCTCAGAACGATCTATCCAACGAATATAATTTTAATATGTTTTGGTTTTATTATGTATATGTTTTTTTAGTTTTATTAAACATAGGTTTTTCACTTAAAATCAAGCTCTATGTTCTACACATGTGGAAAAATAGCAGATTATCAAAATAAAATTTTAAAAAATGCGTTTGGGCTGGGTATTGATGTCCTTGATCCATTAAAATAAATAAATTGAATTTCGATACATACAGAAAAAGTTATGTTGTATACAGTCTGCCTATGTCTGAATTGCAATTGGTTTGACTTTGAAACTTGATTAAGGAAAAAATATTCACTAAAAAACTATGAGACCAAATGAAAGTGCTAGATATCATAGTTACAAATCTAAATTCGAAAAAATTATAATTTTATCCTTCATACAAAAAAAGTTATGTTGTATACGGTGAGCGTCACTTTTTAAAAATGTTGTTTTCTGAAAAAAAACTAGTTTTCGTGGGAGATGGAAAAAAAAATGCAATCTAATTCCAAAAAATTTGAAAAAAATATTTTAAAAATCTACAAGCAAAATGTGATGAGACTCTAGTTTGCATCATCTTCAAATTCCTCACGGTTTAGCCGCTATAGGTGCCCGAATATGAAGATTTAGTTAAAATAATAATTTCAGTGTCCAGCTTGGCCAAAAATTGTAAACCACTATTGTGGGATCACCCACCCCATTTGGTGTTAGTATCTCAAGCCATAAACCATTATATCAAATTAGAAAAAAGAAAAATAAATATGATAAAAGGATATTATTTATATAACTAGTAAAATGAGTAGAGAAAACAACTTTATGTCACCCATGAGACTACACATAAACTAAAATAGAAATAGTAGGTTAAATACCCATTGAATTATATCTATAATTAACTAGTGCACATAAACCAAGGAGCGAGAGTGCTTGTGGCTATAAATTGTGTATGATCATAAATAAAAATAAAAATTATACCTTGAAATATTGAGTATGATAAATGAAACGTAAATCTAGGTAGAGAATGTGTACCTAAAATATATTTACCTATTTAATTGACCAATACATGTTGGAAAGTGTATTAACAAGGTGTCACCACCTTTTCCTTAGGAGGAGAAAACATTCATGTATGTAAAATTTCTAAAAAATCTTGTCCTATAAGTGGAAATATCAAGTAAAGGAATTGCCATAAGAAAGCATAGAATGTGACATAGAAAATAATATTTTTGTATTAATGTTAATAGGGCCTAAAAAATATGTATCTGATGAGGGTGCAACCCGAGACACGCAAAATCACACACACAACCAGAGAATAATATTATTATTCTAAATATGAAAATCTTACATGCAGAGGATCTCCAATCCTCGAGTTTTGCAATACATGCAAATTACAGAAAAGAAATTACAAAAATTCCCCTATTCCCAACATGCAATCTTCTTCCCCAAAACTGCCCACAAAAGTCAGAAACTACCCCATAAATAGCCCCATTCTTCGTTTGGAGCCAAAAACAACATTCTAATTATGCACAAACTTCCAAAAGCCCTAACACAAGATCTAACCATCGGATCTTCAATGATAATACCTTTTTGGAAAGGTCTTGCGAAAATGAAATGCCAAAAAGTGAGGCCTAAAGGCTAACCACTTTCATTTTTCACCAATTTTCAGGCCCATCCGGAGCCTTTAAGTCCCTCAAAATTAGCTCCGAAGGTTTTGTAGGGCAAAAAGAAAAAACTGAAACTTGAATAACTTTTGAACCGGGAATGATCTTTGCCTAATTATTTCACCAAAGTGTTTATTATTCTGTCTTGAAGCTTCCCTTAAATTTCTGTCTCCTCACGCCTTCAAAACCATACCTGCTAAAAATAGCAGTCGAGCAGAAAAAGCAGAAAAAGCAGAAAAATAGTTTTGAAAGTTGGGAATTCTTCTTCGACGAAAAGGGTATCCAAAAATGCAAAAACATCTACAAAAAAATAAAAATCTAAATGAAAGTAAATATATTTTTGGGTGATGTAGGATTGCCCTTACACCACTGGATGCTCCTGCATCAGTATCATAGGAAAATAATACCCCCACCGGAATATATATGAAGATTCTTGAAGGTAATGGTGGAGATAATCCATCTTACCCTTAACAAAAGAATTATATAAAGTAATAGAATCTATACAAATTTAACAAAGAAATAGAAAATAAAATAATATTTACCTTAGAAAATCCTTACAAGAAAAAACTCATCAATAAATAGTCCTATTTAGATTGCATACATAGTAAAATATTATAATATAGTATGAATCAAGCATGTACTATTCATGAGATCTTTATCATAAAAAATATTAAAGAAGAATAGATTCACCAACTTCTTAAAGTAATCATGATAGCAACTACCCCACTCCAAACACCATCACACGATCTTTAAATTCAACATTATAATTATATAAAAAAATTGAATAATCACCAATACAACTTGAGTTCCTTAATTCATGCAATAAAGTAGGATAAAGAAAATCCACCTCCATATAATAACGTAATTTAAAATAAAACTTACAATGCAACCAATCTCAAATCCTATAAAACAAGTGATTGACTTATTGGATAACTCCTCTCTATAAGTGTATCCAACTTCATTTGTCTTAAATGTGAGTTTCCATGTTTACAACAATTTTAAGATGTACAAAAAATATAAACTAGCATTCTCTTACTTGTTGTATACATTGTAAAGGTGACTATAACAACATATATTAGCAACTAGGTGCACCAAAACCCATTGCTAATATACACAAAAAAATCTTAATGCTCATTAGTTTCATCAATAAATTTATGTCATTCTTTAATTTTTTTATCTTATTGATTATTACCCTCCTATCCTCTACCATGTTATGAATAAAATTATACTACACATCAATGTACTTTATTTTCATGTGAAATGTAGGATTCTTGTCCAATGAAAAGGTGCTCTAATTATCACACTTAGTTCATAGTATATCATATATTAGGACCACATATGAACATAATATCTAAAGCCACACTACCTCCTAACAAGAATGATAAGTTTCCATGTACTTTGTGATTATTTGAAAGAATAAACACAAGCTATCTCTTTCTTATCTACATCCCCACACCTTGAAACATGTTAAACATAATACCTATTAGTTCTTCTCTTATCAATATTACTAGCCTAGCCTTATATATTTACTTCCTTACTCAAATCAAGCCCTTTTTGGTAGAAAATATAATAATCTAAAGTTTATTGAAGATATTTTAAGACCTTCTTAATAGCAATCCAATGTTATTTTCCAAGTTGGTCATAAAACTAATCAAGATTCCCAATACTTGGGAAATATCTAGACTTGTATAGACCATTACATACATTATGCTTCCAAAACCACTATAATATTGAACATGATTCACATCCTCCAACTCATACTCTATTCTTAAGACACAATTCCACTCACACTTTTAGTTCCCACAAGAATAAAAATATTCACTAGCTTTCTATCATGCGTTCTAAAATCTTATAGTATGGAATTAACAAAGTTATTTAAATAAATTAGAGACTTGTGTTCTCTAGACATGTCTACCTATATTCATTCTAAGAATTAACTCATAATCTATCAAAACACTCATGTTAAATTGAAGTAAAATTTGAGATTCTAGTATCTTGATTAGATCATTAGTGTTACCAACCAACAAAATATCCTCAAAGTAAAAGATCAAATTCAAACTTTATAATATAAATACCAAACTTCTAATACCTAATTTGGGATTAGTATCTCAAGCCATAAATATTTTGGTGAATTTATCTTCTTTCTTTATTCAATTACTTTATTATATTGTATGTACACTTATGATAGGATACACTTGCTAAGGTAGGTATCTACTTAAGAATATTACATGTATATCATGTGAATTATAGTTTCCTTGTTTGGAATTAATTTATTACACACATGTAATACATCTCCTTTATCACAATTTGGTTGTAAATTCACATATATTGGTGGTTTATCTTATAGATATCCACCTATTTCTCTCATATGAATAATCTAGAATCTAGAATCATCATTATACATTTTCATCCTTTGATAGTATAATTATTTTATCATTTTGGATCTCTTTATTTTATTTTATTGAAGCTCCTTAATCTTGGGTGGTTATCCGCATAGCCAAATATTACAATATATTAGAGCATTTTATACCAAACTTCATATTCTACCCAATTTTATGGAACTGCTTCTTGTAAGCCTTTCTAGATATCTAGGTTGTAGATCTTGTATTTTCTTAAGTATGATATTCACTTGCATCAAATTATGATCTATAGAGTTATTAAATTTTGATAGAAAACCCAATTTTTATGAAGGTTTCTCTTTGTAGCTTTGTATTATATGCATATTTTGGGGCTTAATGAAGTAAGTCTAAGTTTTTCATTGAGTCCACAAAATCTAAGAAAGTTATTTTTTCATTTTATTACATTTAAAATGTGTATTGATCATACAACATCCAAGAAATTTAGTTTTAAATTTTATTACATCTAAATTAGGCATTGAAGGCCATACTATGACGATTTTTATTTCCAAGCTACTTGCAATACTAGTAGGATGCCATCATTTTGAGGTATTTTGGGTCAAATTTGACTCTACTACACATTCAAAATATTGGATAAAATTTGGATCATCTAAAAGCATGTATATTGATTACCATTTCATCAAATTTGGATTACTTGGTCCAAGACCTTAAATAATTTATTTTGCTAATTTTTTTCCTTAAAATGTTTTTTGTTTGTAAGAAAATCATAACCACACATAGGTCTCAAAAAAAAAATTTATATTTGTTGGAAAGAAGATTTCAAGAGATTTTCAACAAGTGTTCGTAATAAATATTTGGAGTAGTATTAAGATATATATGATTCTCTAGATTTGACCTTATATTCTTATTTTTGACAAATTTTTCTATTGCAAATTTTTAAAAAGTTGTTGGTTCTTGTTATAGTTGTAGGTTTAAGAATATATATAATTTTAGTATTATAGGATTATTTTTTCATCTACAACTCATAAAAATAATAACTACACTTTTTGACAAGTGGAAATTATACAATATACATGCACTAAATATCAAGTGTTATAATCATTTTATGTTGAGGGTTCATGATTGTGTAATTTTGAGTGGCAATATAATTATTTAATTTTATTTTATGAGTTGAGATTCTTAATTGGTATTTTTTTACTAATTTTAGGAGATAATTATGGGTATTTCAATATTTTATCCTTTTATTATCATACTAAATAGATGAAACTATATGTTCTAGTGAGATGAAATCCTAAATAGTTTTAGGTTGCTTCTTATCTTGCCCCGCATCTATGGAATTTTCAGATGACAATAATGATCATGTTATATGATTAATATATCATGTTATATGATTAATATATTGTTATGTTGAAATTGATATTGTGATGGCCACCTTGCACATTGAGTGATCTCATGATATATGGGATAGATCTAGGAGATGCATGGAGAATCAAATGAGCCTTCATTCTTAGAGGATGTTGTTATGAATTCTATTTTACACCTTGATAAATTGAGATACAGTTGAAAATCTTACTACATGGGAAGATATTGAACATTATTATGAGATAGAGACTTCTCCTAACACTTCTTCTCCTCCCATAAAAAACTCTATTTTATTCTTCTACTTCTATGAATACTAATATAGATTCAAAGTGTTCATATTTTTTTATCTATGATTCATCATATTGAGGTTGAGGACACTTATATTCTAGCATCAAAAGATAGATCTAGTGTTCGTAATAATACATATTTCATATACACATCATCTAAGGATGACTATTGTAGTCAAAAGACATGCATTGAAAACTCATCTCCATCCTCTCTTTCCTCCACTAAGTCTAGTGTTCCTTCATAAATGGCTTCTATAGGTTCAATATTTTTGGATCATATTCATTATTGTGTAGATACAACTCCTCATATGAGTACTTGATAGATATATCAAGTTTTATTTTATGAGTCTCTTCTTATATATTTGGAGAACCCTATTGAGTAAATTCATATCCTTTTATGATACTTTAATATTATTTATTTATCTACACTTTATTTTGAGATGATACTTTCTTCTAATAGGTTTGGTACTCCTAATTTGATTATGGAATGTCTCAAAATTGACATGGTGGCACCTAAGTATTTTCTAGACTTGCATTCTAATATTTATTCTCTCATATTTCATTTAGGAATGGGAATATTGTAGAGGATGGTATTTTCTACTCTCAAGAAAATGAGTTCTTAAGGAGAAAATAGCTCTCAACTACCTCAATTGACACAAATCAAGTGAACTAGAAATATAGACATTTAAAACTAAATTCTAAGTTATGCTTAACAATAGATGTTATTTAAAAGTTCAGATAACTCATAGGTACAAGGTGATAAAAAAAATTTAATTCATACAAATGAAAACTCTAAATACACAAAATATGATACCAGTTTGGTGAAGTCTCCACCTTGAACACCAGTGCATCACGATAATGTCTATGCATCCACATTGTTGTCTTTATGGATAAAGCCCCGAAATTCCCAAAATAAAGTCCTTTGCTCGTTGAACATATTCATCACTTGCACACATGGTGACAAAAAAATGTTGGGGCTATATAGGGGTTTACCTCAGTCAAATCCCCACTTTAGTGTTTCCACCTCCACAGACAACCAAACAAGATTAAAAGACACAAAAAGTAAAATAGACATGTGATAGAAAAAAACCATATTGTGGAGGAGAACCTCTATCACGATTAAAAGATGTTAGACGAGATCAAATAGATAACAATATACGAGATTGTTTGAATAATAAAAAAGAGAGCATTACCAACAGTTGCGTCCTCTCTCTAGAGATGATAGATGTGAAAATATCATAAATGAGAGGAGTCTTTTCTGTTGCAAATGTTCGAGATGTGAGAGTATTTCGATAGAGTTTCGTTAAGAGAGACATAGAGAGTTCCTGGTCCAAAATATCCAACCACTTGTGAAAATGAGGAAGAGAAGCAAATTTTATTCTTAGACCGGGTAGGAATAGCCATTACAGTTGTAATTGGGCATTGGGAAACACATCACAAATAAAATGCACATGATATTCCCATTTGAATCTCATATTTTAACAGGAAGTTTGCATGTAGTGCAAACATTTACGTGTTGTGCTCTTGCCTATCCAAATTCTTCTAAAATTAAAAGAACAAGCTACTAGTGCTTCATCGTTACCATCCATGAGATCTAAATTATACAATTTCAATCATGAATTTTCTCATAAATTCATCAGGCATAATGTGTAAGTGTGAAATTAACATTAAGTGCAATTTTTGACACTACGTTTTTCCCCCATTTTAGTGAGCTGATCATTTAGACGAATCAACTACACTAAAGTAGTTAAAAAGATGCAAAATATTGAATACAGTAAGTGCATCAATTTCCCCGAAAAAGGATGTTGTAGAGGTGTAGTGTAGGAAAATGTACTCCTTTACATTTTCACACTATGTTTGCATCCCCTTAATTAATTGGACTTAATTAAGCTTCTAATTGCCTAAATTATGCATTTCCAAGCCTTATTATTCCTATTTTTCGAAAGGGGAACTGACATTAAAAAAAAATATATATTTTAAACACCTTGGAAATTGTATTTCTTCAATTTAGGTCCCAAGACCCATTCACCCAAGGGCGAATGGGTCCTCCTTAAGTGCCAAGACCCAATTTCTAATATGTTTTTGGTGGCATTTTAATGATTCAAATTCAAGTTTTAAATGTCGGCTTGTGGAATCTAATTTTCAGTAAATTAGATAAACGGATATATATACATAGTTATTTTATCAATTCAAATCCTAAGACTTTAAGAGATCAATCCTAAGAGAAAATATTATTGTCAAGAGCATTGAAGAGAAAATTTATCAAGCATCTACAATAGCATTCAAGATCATATCATCATGCCAAATTTATTTGTATTCATATTAATTTTTGGAGCTAACATTATGATGTAGGTTTCAAGCATTCAAGAAAGAATTCAAGCAACCATTCAAGCCAATTCAAGCAAGATCCAATCCTTAGAGAGATGTGTTAAACTTCAGTCCTCTAAGGGCAACCATTAAGGGTTTTCTGAGTTGTGACATAACATTGTTCATTCATCAAATTCCTTTCATTTGTCATTATTTCATTATCAAGGTTTAATTACCAAATTCCCCTAACCAAGGCAAACCCCTATTCACCCAAAAAAAAACATTTTCCCTCTCTTTGTGTGTGCATATTTGTAGGTGAAGAAGGAATTAAATTGGATCAAAAGAGAAATTTTGCAAAGTTGTCAAGGTTGTCATCGAAGTTGTCAAGCCACATAAACTCATCTATAGATTTTATTTTTGACTTTTCAATAGAGGAATATGGAGAAATCAGGAGCTAAGATCCAAAATCAAAGGAATGTGAAATCAGATTTTGGACCCTTTTACATAAACCCATTTTCCCTAGGGCGAATCAATCCTTGCAAGACACTCAAAACCCGCTTTTAGAGCTTGGTACATGTCATTTTGTCCTTCTCATATCTTCTTGAAAGTCTGTTTGTGCTATCCTTAATTTTTGCATTTCAAGTTTTGCATCACATAATTGAGTTCATTAGGTATTTTATTTTTATCTCCAGAAAGTGCACTTCAGTCATTTTTGTCATTAGGAAACGAAAAATCCCCATCTCCATAGAGTTGACTCACCTCAAGGTTGAAAGTCAATTTTATCCTTGGGAGATATATTTTTCTAATGAAACTAGGAAAAGTGAGGGTGTCCTAGATCGTCATTTCATTTTGGTGAACCCTACCTCATGATACCCCCATACATTATTTCTTTTTCTATTTTTCAAGATGTTATAGAGGTTGACACGAATGATACCCCTAGTTCTCGATGAAAATCTACAACATTTGATGTGAAAATATGGGTGTTGCAAAATAAAAAATATGTCAATTCCAAAAATTGAAAAAGCTACTTCGGTGAGAAGAATGCTTAAGAAGACATTAATATGTCTGAAGAAAAAGTTGATTAAGGTGTGAATATATGCCCTCTCATGTTTTTACCCCCAGCTAGGAGGGTAAAAATAGGAAAGTGGTTGAATTAGAAGCGCCACAAAAATTTGCAAAAATGGGAAAAAAATTGACTATATACTTACAAGGTGGGCCCCAAAAGGGTTATTTTCACTATTCATGACAAGGATTTCCGCTTATAGTTCTATAGATCTTGAGAAAAAATGCCTCTGACAAGATTTCCTACCATCATGTTTAGAGGAGCTTCGTACTATCGTGGAGACTGACGAGCCCCTAGCTGAGGTAGGCCAATTTTTTTTTTTCCTTTATTTTATGTATTTAATTTTAGTAGGAAGATTTCGAGCAGCATAAGTGTCATTGGTGCGCACCAGCCTCCTAGACCCGTACTGGAATCCTTGGTGCACACCAAAATCCTAGACCCGCAATGGTGTCCTTGGTGCACATTAGTGTCTTGGACTTGCACTAATGTTCAAGACCCCACGTGTTCATCCAAGGGATGATTTCATGCTAGCATCCTCCTAATTCATTGACATCGTAGGGATGCATTGTCATCCTGGATTGTGTGTTGTTTTCCTTAGAGTTAGAATTAAAAAGTGTGTTAAGAATTTGAAGTATGACATGTTTAGAGTAGGTATAAATAGAGATGTAGCAATTTGTGTGACAAAGATGAGTTTTTTTAGGGTTTACCATAGGTTCATGAGCACACTGTCAACTTGATCCTATCACTCCTACACAATCACATAGGGGACATGATAGTGCATGACCATAGTATGTTACATTGAGTTGGACTTTGGTGGGTTTACAAGATGCCAAAGATGAGGTTTCATCCAACATTATTGATGGTGTTAATGGAGAGGTGGGATGACGATACCATTTCATTTCATCTCGCTATAGGGGAGATGACCATCACCTTGATGGATGACTATCGGATCTTGTGTCTCCCCATCCGAGGGGAGAGCATATCTTTGGATGATCCATGAATAATTCAATATTTATGAGACAATTATTTGCACTATATCATTTGGATTGTCCCTATGAACACCACATGCCACATATACCTAAGGTGGCTAGAGTAGGGGTGAGTTGTAGTGCCCCTCATTTGGTGCATCATGATTACCATAGTGGTTCTTTGAGTTACCACTGAAAAACAAGGCTCCCATATGCACATAAACCTCATTTTCTATATTAGAGACATGGAGGAGTAGAGCATCATATTTGCTTAGGGTCACAACATGTTGGACCATCTATACCACAAACATCAGACGATTCATCCACTACAAGTACCACAAATTAATAGCCTACATGCTCCTTTAGGTGTGGGCCTTCGATCACATTACCTATACTCGGCCAACCAGTTTTCCTAGGTGGATTATAGGTGACCTAACTCAAGCCCATACATAGCCACTAGTGGAGAAATAGATATTTGGGGACTTATTATTTTGGAGATAGATTGTGGACTAGCTAGGGGTTGGGGATTTCATATGGCATCTATATCGGGGATGGATCGATGGCCCACCAATAGGACACAATTGACACACATACATCGCAACCAGTTGCTAGCGGGTCACCATGATCATATCATTGTACCATACTACTAGAAATGGGACATGCACCAATTTAGGTAGGTGCAGACAATTCCTCATGTCATTCTCATATACATCAGATCATTCAAGAACCCTGTCGAACCCGAGGACTTCCCTTGTTCTACCATTAGGGATGTCACATCGAGCAAGGCAGGGATAAATGATGAAGATGACCCATATCCACTAAATATGGATGGTGTGGGTGTGACAGATTGTTTCAACAAATGGTGGGAGTTATCAAGCTCAACTCACATCTTCCCTAAAGATGCCCCTAGAGGAGACCCAAGTGTACATGGATTTGACGAAGAGAAGATCCAACAAGAGGAGGCACAAGCGGCAATAGAGGAGAGGCCCAAAAGATGGTGGAGGGTGTCTTCCCTAGTATTAGTCCCTATCATCTTGACACTTCCACCATCAAGTAGTCATAATAGGAGTCCACCACCACCACAGGTAGCGTAGATTGGGTTATCTCCAACTGCAATGACGGGAACACCAGGGGCCTTGAGGAGCGAGGCTACACCAGTTGATCCAAACTGGAAAGTTGGTGACCCAAGCATGAGTTGGATTTTGATTTAGATATGATTTTAATTTTATGATTATACTATGATTATCATAATGTGTTACTTGTTGCAAAGACGGTTTTCATTGCACCAAAAGATCAACCTGTTAATGCCTAATACAATCGCTAGAGTTAATGAATCGATGGGAGGAGGTTAAACCATGCCACGAACCTGAGTACTAAATTTCACAACACAAGGAGACCAAGGTAACACACCTTGCAATAATCCCCCTAGCGTAAGCAAGGGGTTCGAACCCATGACCTAGGCTCTAATACTATTTTTTGCAAAGATGATTGTCGTTGCACCAAAAGATTGACCTATTAATGCCCAATACAACTGCCAGAGTTAATGAATCCATGGGAGGCGGTTAAGCCATGTCATAAACCCAAGCACCACACTACACAACACAAGGAGACCAAGGGCACAAACCTTGCAACATTATTGATACATGTCCTCTTCTTTATGTTTGTAGTTTTTACATGAGTGGCTCAAATTCTTCAGCTAAGCATTAGTGGAGATGGTACTAGTAGTATAGACATGGGGCCCCATCCTAGATGCCTACTGGCCATATAAAATGGTTGTGAGGCACGTCTAGTTGTTCGAGCCTATAGCATGGATCAAGACAACTTATGAGTAGACCCATGTGGACCTAGTGCAAAGAGATTCAGAGGTCAACATGATGACATGTTAGAGGGACCAAAGGGAAATGGAGCTTTGCACTGTCTTCACTAAGTGATACAAAGCTATGAAAAGGATAAAGTGTCGAGCAGGCATGTGAACTACCTATTTTTTGATTGATTAAATTACATCTAAAATATATCATCTCACACTGAAGACTCTCAAGGCTAACCATCTACCAACTAGGGAAATTTTCATGTTCCATCAAGTTGTTGTATCAAAACATGCAACAATGGATCTTAAGTAGAATTTCATGGTGAAGATAATAAACAAAATAAAATCAAGAAAGGAATAAATTATATTGGTCATGAACATGTGGAAGGAAGAAGAAGGAATTTTTTTAATTTATCCTATAGTTTAGTTGTTTAGTGGTTGATGTGTTATGTCTATTACTAAAAAAATTAAAGTGATATGAATTGATTTCTTATAGTTATAATAATTTATACTAATTTTAGGTGTACATTTTTAAAATATATAAGCTTGTTACATATAATTAATAACTACCTAATTACATCTAATTACTAATATACAAATTTTCAATGTAAAGATATTTTTTTAGCATATATCATAAGGTGTGATAAGATGAATAGTCATCGACACAAGATGATCTAGTTTCAAAGAATCACCCATTATTTGCATGAAAAAATATTATAATTCTCAATCAAATTTCAAATACATACATATAACCATTTTTTAATCAATAATTCATGTATTTCTTGAGAAAAAATTATAAATAAATGTATCATATAATTAAAACATGGCATACTTGTGTATAAGTAGCAGGCCCACAACTTTGTAACAAACTGGAGAAGAATATATCCTCCTTTACTACAACATTTAAAGTGGAGGTTCAAGGATTATAACATGATTTATTTAAAAAATTCATAAATGGGATGAACTCTATATTATTTTCAATGTGCTTGGGATTCTAAATAGGTTACCCCTATCTCCTTTACACTCTTTACTAATTTAAGTAGTCTAGGTAGTTTGGTTTGTCAAATTATAAAAGAGTCTACTCAATTCTCTTAGAGTTGTAATTATCCCCTCTTAGTGAATGGGAGAAATAATATTGGGTATAGGAGAAGTTACCAAAGGTGGAATAGGTAGTTATTGATCTGGATCAACATGTACACCAAGTATAGACAATGACATGCCATCACTAACACCCTAAAATGATATCATATTAAAATAATTATGTTTTAAACCCATCTCAAACTTAACCCATAATTATTTTAAAAGATAATGATACCACAAGATTGTACAATTTATCATCAAAGACCATCCACCCATGGTCCCAAATTTCAGTTGAAATCCTATTGTTCCCACAACATTTGATTGAGATTTTTATTTTTATTAGAGGAATGGGAAGATTGGTAAAAAGGTTGATAAAATATGGTGCTAGTTTTTATTTGTAACACAAATAATTTAATTGTTGTATGAAAAAACCACTTATTGGTAAACAGATTTGTCATTGTGATATTTCACTAAAAATAGCTTGTTTTTCCAATAGACCTAGAGATAATTAATAATGTTTCTTTGTGTTTGCAAGGGAAACTCCCTTATATGATGGGTGTTGGTTTGTATGGGGTATTATTTTAAACAAAAGAAAGAAAGGCACAAATAAATAAAAATATATTTTTTAAAGGGAAATCCTAAATAGGCTAGAGGCAAAAAAAAATAGTCTTTTTAGGAATGAAATGAGTTTTTCAAAATAAGGAAGGAATAAACACAAAGACTTGTCCTCTTTGAATATTTTTTAAGAAAATATGCAACTAGGGTTTGAAATAAGGAATGTCATCTAACATAAGAAAGATTTATTCACTTATGGTTTTTAGACACGTATATAAGAAAATAACCTATGATCGCATCCAAGATTGTATAGGGTAAATATGAATATCAAATAAAACTAATTGTATTCACCACCTGACAAAAAAACATTTAAAGAAAGACTAAAATTTTAATAAAACAAAAATCTAAAAAGTAAAGGAAAACACACAAGCTCATATACCAACAATGTTCTTCTTTATTTTATTCCAAAGAATATATATATATATATATATATATAAACCTTGTGTATATAGGCATTTTTTCTCAAAACATATTTACAAGCAACTTTTAATTTATAACTTAAAAATACTTAAATTAAATTTTAGCTTATTAATCAAGTCATAACATAAAGTTCACCTTTTTAAGTCATATAAAAAGGACTTAATTTATATTCCCAATAAAATAATGTGAGGATAAGGAAAATAGTCTTCAACTTTATGATGATCTATTTTTAGAACTCTATCATTTGAGGCTTCAATTTGTAAAGACTTTAGTTTTTGTGAATAGGATATTCTCGTGTAACTCCTAACATCTTCTACAATTAGCATTATTATTTTACCTCCTAGTATAGAGGTATTATCTCCTTAGTTCTTTCATTGCTAGGTATTATCTCCTCAGTTCTTTCATATATATATATATTCAAAATACTGTTAAAAAAGATGATGTGTTGCTTAATTTTCTCATGTTGTTACCAATAATAATATCCTTTTTGAAAATTACTTCTAAAATTTTACCTTCAAATTTTTCTTTATAGTGGAAACATTAGCTAACCTAGTTTCATTTTTTTTAAGAAGGTATAAACAAAAGCCAAACAATTAGCTCAAATATCAAACTTTATTGATTCAAAAGACTTCATTAGTCTTTGAATTCTATTATCAAATGCTTCAAATCCATCAATTTTCATTAAAATCCTTTAAACTATGATATATATATAATACATTCTCTCTAGGCCTCTTGGAAAGTTTTTCTAGAAATCAAAATGTTTACATCAATTTTCACCATTTCTTAAGGGTATCTAATTATCAACTGCCACACGTTCTCTTCTTCATTCATAAGTTTTAGCTTAGATTCCACTTCCTTTCTTTTTCCTAGACTTTCTCATATAATTTTGTAGCTTATAATATAGATAATTCCTTCTAGAGTGACATGCTCCACCCAATATTGAACTACTTTTCCAAAGGTTTAATATCTTCTAATTTTCTCCATTATTTCACTACTTATATCTCCTAACAATTAACTATAATATATTGATCTATAAAGGAGTCAAGAGGCTACATAGAAGTTTCTACGATGGATTTAACATATGATGTTAGCATAAGCACCTGTCTTCAACTCATTCTCTTGTTTCTCTCTTTTTCTATCCTTCTTAATCGCTTGGATTCCAAAAATTGAAAGTTATAAATACCACTCTCATGTGTATATGGGTTGAGATCAACACTAGAAGAATCATAATCCATTTCCATCATTTATTCTTTATTATTGCTCATAATTGGATTAGCAATTTCTATAAATTAGGTTCTAAAGGGAGGGTCCATCATCAACATTGAGTTAGTATAGGTCTTCCTTAGTTGAGGATCCATATATATCATATTTATATTACATGAAAACAAAGTTCAATCACTTAAATATGCTTTTTTTTCTTGGTAATAATCTCTTTTAGTCAATGTGAAGGGGATTGTGTTGATTGAGAATTAAGGTTGGAAAAATATGATGGTATAATTGGAGGAAGGGTAATATTTAGGATGGTATCAAGACACCTATGTTACTTGGGGTGGTAAAGGAGGGGGAGATAAAGAAGGAGATTATGGATGAGGAGGAAAGAGAAATAGATATTTTTTTTGTGTATCGACATGGAATTGAAAGCGATGTTGTAGTATGGTGGGCTATTTATGTCAAGTTTCTTTGTAGGCTCTATTTTTCCTCCTTTACATGCATTCTTCATTTCTAATCCTTTATTAGGATCTTTTTCATAACCTCCCTCAAATATGGTCAATTTAGATCTTGTGGAGTATGCTAATTCAAAGTGTTGGTTAGATGAATATCCACTATGTTTTTTCCTCCTTGTAGTATTATCCATTGTAGGTGGTGTATAGTCCTCTCATTAGCTAATAAATCTAGTGCAACTAGGTCATGCACTCAAACCAAGAGATTGAATTATCTTTTCTCAAGAAACTATCAACTATGAGGGATTTACGGTTAAATTTCAAATGAGGGATGTATCTTCTTGGATGATGTTGATACTATATGTATGTCTTAAAGGTTTGCAAGATTTTCCTAGGTAGTTGAGTATAGAATTTAAACTTGTTAAATTGGAAATTAATTCATATTAAAAAGACTTCATAAATTTATACAACAATTATCTTATAGTTACTGCTACAGGCTATTACTAATGTTGTGGATTTTGTAAATAACATTGGTCCATTTATGAACTCGATAGTTAACCAATTATCTACTTGAAATGTTAAATTAATTGATTACTAATACTAATAATAGAGTTGTAGTATTACCTCAAATGGGCTCTTTCTTAGGTAGTTGCACACTTCTAAATTGTATAATTATCAATCGATCAATCCTTCATTCATATTCAACTCGATGTTATCTAATAGAAAATTATTTTTATTTTTATTTAGAAAGAAAGATACAAAGTGCTGAAAAATCATTGTTACACTCTTTCTAAAAATTCTATAATATATAAACTAACTAATCCTAATTGTTCTAGACAAATTGGACTCCTATATTACAAATTTTGACTCATTCTTAAATAATAGGAAGAGGATTATTTCATCATGAAGACACAAAATAGGAAAATTTAGAAATAGAATCCTAATATAACTTTTCTAATTATGATTAAAATTTGAGATTGTTGGCAAGTTGAACAATTGGCATAATGTATACAATAAAAAAATTTCTACCATTCTCTACCATCATGGAATTTTTCCTCATTTTTTATGAAAAAAAATATTTTTGGTCGCTGATATCATATCTACGAATTCGAGCTATGATGGATGTGGGTTACCTTGACTATAGGTGTCTTGAAATAAAGGAGGGGTTAAAATTTATTCAAGCAAGAAGAAATACAAATAAGGGGCATCAAACGGCCCTATCAAGATCCACTAAGTGATCCAACTATTGAGACAAACCTATAGGTAATTGGTTTGTCTCACAAATATTCCAGTTTTGCATCTGGTCAAAAGCCCATTTGGCCAAACAATCTGCCACACCATTCCACTCCTTAGGGATGTGAGTAAAAGTAACAGACTCCAAAGAGTCACATAAATGAAGAATCTGGTTAAACACCAGCACCAACCTCCAACTAACATCTTGAGAGTATTGTCGGGTCAGCAAATGCACCACCACCTGTGAGTCTGATTCACAAATGAGATGTCTCCAGCTAAGAGCACAAGCACGCTCGATAAAATACAAAATAGCTAAAGCCTCCATCAAATTATTGGTATGATGACCTTTGAACATTGAAAAAAAGAAATGAACAATCCCCATGCTATCTCTGCCCACACCACCAATGCTAGCAGGACCAGGGTTACCACGTGAAGACCTGTCCGTATTGATTTTCAGACTGCCTAACGGAGGAGGACTCCACCTCCCCACCCTATTGATCTTCCGAAGAGGGTGTCTGCATCTCTTCCTCAAGAGCTTTCCGTGTGGAGGTGGGAGATGGAGCCTGGTAAAACAATTAGCATCAGCAGGAACCACAGCCTCCGAAAGGTCACACTTTGCCGAAATTGTTTCCCCCAAAGAGTGAAGAATCTTCCACCACAGATGTTGGGACTCCAAAAACATGTCTTGAAAGATTCGGCGATTCCTCTCCAACCAGATATGCCGAAGAATAAAGGAAGGACCAAGCGCCCAAGCGCCCACTATAGGTGTCTTATCTCCTCTATTACAAGTGTGTTATCCTTCAACTACACAACATTTTTCTCATAGCAATGGGTTGGTAATGATCCTTCTATGACATGTTGTCCACTTCTTTTTCTACACATGAGAGATTTTTTTTCCAAGATAGTTATATATCACAATTACCATAATTTATCATAATATATTATCATATTTCAACAATAATTATATAAACATGCAAGTATTTATCAAGGTTTCAATTATCAAGTCTAGTTCTTAAAATATGTTATAAATTTTTTGTAATGTCTAAGAATGGTATCATGAAATAGGAAATGGACAAAATTAACAGTAACAGTTAAGAGGCTCATCAGGTGGCCCAGTGATAGTGTGGTGACCTATATTTTTTGAATTCAACCATATCTTGTTTTATTTAATAACTTTATTACCATCCCAATTAATGGTCACAAGTGATTGCATTTGAATAGTAGAAGTGTAGACTTAATCCAACATATTTGAGCCATCATTCTCAATATCTTGCACATCCCATCCTAGGTTAAAGGAATTAATTCTTTAATAGTTAACCTCATCAAATATAGCATTATAACTTCAAAACCATCCTTTCTATCTTCTCAATAATATTCCAATTTAGTTGAATGAGTGTACCTTAGTCTGAGATGCAATTTATCTCTAATATAGTTCTTAGTTTTAAAGAGGAGTTTTTACCCATTAAAGTGTATTCTAAATTTCACAAGAGATGCCTTAGTTATATTAGGATAGATGCTTTGTGGCTTCAATAATATCACACACAATCATTGAAGGGTAAATAGAGGACCTTCAACAAAGAAGGTGAGATCTTCCTCAAGCTTGCTAACTAACTATGCATATGTTTTCCCTACTATGAGGCTTTCACATGTAGTACTAGTGTCAACAACCATAAGAGACCTATGACATTATACCAAGACATATTTCAAATGGAAGGATAACAATATTTTCAACATAACCCAATTATGTCAATACTTTCTAGTTCTAGAAATGACCTCTAGAATACCTTTGATCTCTATGAATTCACACTTTTCTTTTTCCTTGCAAAATGAAGCATGGGATTTTATGCTTGGAATTTCTTCTTGTGGGAGCTTAAATGAGATATTTTATCCCAAATAAATTCAAAATGATTCAATGGTTTGTATTTGATTAGATTTCATTAATAACATTTCCAAAGAATTATTTGGTGTCAATAATGAGAGAGTTGATTAAGCCTATTCTATCACATGGAAATGGTCACTATTCAACATACTTATGAGTTCTTACATTACATTTCCATCCCTATCAATTGCATCATTATTGTCATTAGCTTCGTTAATTTTGATTCTAGGAAAATATTCCACTACCAACCATGCTATGATGTTAAATAACTTCATTTGGAAATTTTAGATGGGAAGAAATTTTCCTATGATAGATAACAAATCATTAGGTACAATTCTTGTCAATTTATTTCCTAATTAATTGTTAATTTTAACAAATTGGTGAGTGCCTTCAATGATTTAGGAATACTTCCAAAGGAATTATTGGAAGAGATATCTAGAGTTTCTGATTTGGAAAGAGTGTTAACATTATTAGGAATTGGACTACTAAATTGTTTCCACTAATGTGAAGACTTGAGGCAAACTAGTACATTAAGTAAGACCCTAGGGGAACCTACCACCAAAATTATTATGGAAGCAATCTACCTTTCCAAATATAGACTCCCACAAACTACTAACCCATCAAAATTATTGTATGTCATATTAAATGTATTAATCTCCCAAATTTTAGGATTTGTGTTCTTAAATATCCTTTCAAATGATGTAAGACATATCCAAGAATTGCAATTTCTAAAGAGGATTAAGGGAGGGGAGCTTCCTTGACATGGAAGTGGAGTTGAGGTTCAAGTAAACCAAATTGGTTCAAGACCCAATATCCTTGTTAGATAGAGTTGACAAGGAATTTATCTAATATTTTAAGAACTTCAAGTGCTTGTAGCTTATACAAAACCTACCAAATACTTGAATTAAACCTAAAAGTAGACAAGTGGAGTTCGACAATGTCAACCTTAATTTTGTTCATATTTTGTAGCCATGACCACAAATGCCGACTCTAGTTTAATAAGAAAGTTTGCAACTGTACAAAATGATTGAGTGTAATTACAAATAAGACTTGATGACATAGACATACATATTTACAATTTGACCAAGTTAATGTGACAAAGGGATTTTATGTACAATTAAAAATTAATATGACTTTTAGGAGAACAAATCCACTAATACAACAATGGATAATAAACCCACAACAAAAGCCAACTTAATGAATACAAAAAGTTTAAAATTTGTCAAGGTAAAAAATGAGACCAACATCTGAATGAAATTGCCTCATCTCCTCCCTTCACTAATGAAATTTATCCAAATTAAGATTTATGGTTTTAACTAAATCTATCACCACTTGCATATAAGTGGAAAATCTATGTAAGTGGGGGGTAATATGAGGATTAGTGTGAAATAACTCTATTTTCATTTGCAATATGGTTTTATTTTTAATTATCGCTACTCTCAACATTTGTTAATGTAAGGAAGCTAAGGTAGCAAAACAACTTCCTACACTAATCTTGAGAGGAGGATAATGCAAAACTTTACAAATCTTTTCAATAGTTATAGAAACTTAAACAAAAATAAACATAAATATCAGGCATACCACAACACATTGATTTACACGAGCAAAAACCTTTCGAGAGAAAAAAACCCATGCTCCAAAACCTACCCAATATATTATTCAAAAATCATGAAGATTACAATATACTTGCAGAGAAAACTTCTCACAAGAGTATCACCAACTAGAGATCCAAAGGCAACACGACTGCTATCAGACTCTCAGAATACATCACAATACCCAACCCTAATACATTGCCCTCATAAAATAGGGTTGCCTTCTAGGGCAAGACAAGCCAAAAAAATATCTACCATCAGATCTTAGACCTAATAATGAACGGTCCAAATTTATAATAATAAAATATACATAAATTTTGGCTTTTGGGGGCATTGACCCCGACTCCCCATCGGGGCACGTGGTCCCTAGACCCTACCCCCCCCAGAGGGATGATCCCCCTGGACCCCTCATAGGGGGGGTACCCCCCTGCAACCCCCCTGTGCTTACCTATCAACAATAGACCTTATGTAATTGTAAGGTTGAGATACATTTTCCCAACAGTTCATTAGTTTGAGGTTAATTTTGAGGTGGATTGATTTTGAGATAGGTTTTGAGGTTGATTAGATTTAGGTTAATCTAAGATAAAATCATATACATTTATATGATCCATCTCAATTACAATTACCAAAAAAAATGAATAAATAATTTTTTCTTTAAAAAGCCTAATTTAGATACAAAATTTACCCTAATATGAATTTATTTCTAATGTACAAATTTATAATAATTTTAGCAAAAATATTAAACCCTAAAGCCTAATCCCTACACCCTAGTTTAAACTATAAACCATAGTCCCTAAATCCTAAATCATAATCCCTAAGCCCTAAAGCCTAAATTGTAAATCCTATAAGTCTATATAGCCCTATTTTAACCCTAAAACTTTTTTAAAATGCAACTACCCACCTCAAAAATTTATAGTTTGCAATTGTGGAGAGGGGAGATAAAGATTGGGTAGTGTAGGGATCTCCAAACTTGGACATGCATTCATGTAAGGACACCTCATTGTTATGTTGTAGAAAAAGAATGAAGAAATGTCCATGAGAGTGAGCAAAAACATAAATACAAACTTTTTTTGAAATGAATATTCATTTCTGAATGGATATCTATTTAGTTTACATATCCACTAGCAATAGATATATGTTCCCAACAAACATCAATTTGTAATGGATACCTAATTATATTTGGATCTCCAAACCTTTAAACAAATATCCATTTCTAAAAAAGTAGATATCCATTTTTTACGAAATAGATATTCACTTCATCTATTTTTTTTTTTGCTCCTCATTTTTAACTCTAAATAGACCCCCAACTTCTCACACTTACGCATTGAGCTAGGTTCAACCCGTAGATGACTTTGATAGATAAGATCACCCCTACTTGTGTCAACTTAATCAAATGATGATTTTTTATTTAGATATACACTCTCCCATAATATTATAATCTACTACATAAAAAATAGAAATAACAATATCTATATAATCTGATTATTTCTATTAAAAATAAATTCAAAACTTACAATAACAATCCCCTAAATTTCAAAAATACCTAAACACTTTGAATAGAAACTGCTGTCCTGCAATAGGCAAGTCTTATTGCCATTTCAATATAGAGAGGAAACTATTATTTTAATAAAAATCCCTGGCTGAAGTTCATCCCTATTAAGCAGAAACCACTCTGTATATAGGGCAATGCATATGGCCACAGTGATACCCTCTTAACATTAAATATACTATGCATGTGCAACATAAGCCAATAATTGGCATCCATATGCCTTCCTTTTTGTCATAAGATAAAACGTAGTTTTTGATAAGATTTTTTATCCTTGTTGTGAATACAATTATCGTGGGGGTAGTGGCGATGTTTTTATCAAACCAGCAGCTCATTATTAGTTTTCCTACTTTATGAAACCCAGTCCTGCCCATAGATAGCAATTGTTATTTATTTGAGTGAGGAAGGTTTCTTATTTAAATGAGCAGTTTGCTCCAATCAAGTCAGGCTAAGGTCTTGGGTGCCCTACACTCTTCTGGTGCTTTGAATTCATTTTACAGCCAGCCAGATTTATGTTCATATTGTCTGAAAGCGTGCTATGAGGAGGCTGGGTTTGTGGTTTGAATAGGTCTTAAAGTATGGTCTCCAGTAGTTGAGAGCATAGGTGTTTGAATCTATTTTGTAGTGTTCTGGATTCATTTTAAAATCCATTCCTCCTTAAAAAAATTGCAGTCATTGCCTTCTTTCACCATCAGAGATCTTTCTTTCTTTTTTTTTTCACTTTCTTTTTTTGCATTTCATAATATAGTAGTTGGCTATGCAATGATACTATTGTTTAATGTGCAGAAATAATCTTGATCTCTTTTAGATGGTAGGCTAGATTCATTCTACAAAATAACGTTAAAGATATAAGTTGGATAATAGAGTCTTGATAATTTCAGACTATTCCTGGTTTAAGCTTATTCTTAAGGAATCAGCACCAGAACCAAAGTTGAGTACATATAAGTAACCATGATTGTAGGCGTTGCATTTTTAAGAAGTGGGTACAATGATTGTTATTTGATTGAAGTGTGACTAGGAGATTGAAGGGTAATAGAAAAGATATAGGTAGTCAAAAGTGACCAAGATTCAAGCTTTAATGAGTGGCATTGCAGAAGTACAATGGAGGAGGAAACCCCAATATTCAAACTCATATGAATAACATGGAGACAAGATTAGCCAGGTTCAAGGCATCATCAATAGGACCATGTTAACCAAGTTTTGAGGCATCCTTAATAGAATTGCAGATATCCAAGAATAAGATTAACCAAGATTCAAGTTAACCCCATTACCAATTTTGGCTTTCAGCTCAAAATGCAGACAAATAAGGCCAAGCCCAAGTCAGAACCCAATGCTAAGACTAACACAGTATGTTGTTTTGAGAACCAGGTGATCTCATTGTGCCAAACAGAGATGGAGAGTTTCTGGAGTCAGCTTCCTGAAGAAGTGGTAGAGAGGATTTTATTATGGCTACCAGTGGCCAGCAAAGTGCAGTTCAAAAGTGTATGCAGAAAATGGAAATATCTGCTTCAGTCAGACACATATTACAGTAGAAAATACCAGATTGAACATGTCAAACAGCCATGGTTTTTCCTATGCACAACAGGAAAATTCTCATGTGCTTTTGACTTCCAAATGAACCGCTGGCACAGGATACCAAACCCTGCAATTCCTCGTTCATCCATTCTTGCTGCAGCAGGCAACATCTTGTGCCTGGGAAACCTGGTTGCAGACTGCAAGGTCTTATCAGTCTGCAATCCAATGAGAAAGGCATTAAAGCAACTTCCTCCCATGTCAAGAGTTCAGCTCATACACAAGACAAGCATAACACTACACAAGGAGGAGGACGGTCTCTCCTACAAAATCATGGTGACAGGAGAAGACCAAAGTATCATGTCTACTGTGATAAATTCTAGAGTATACAGGCTTTACACTGAAATTTATGATTCAAGGAATGGTAACTGGAGAATGGCCGGTAGCCCATTGGCCCAAGCAAAATTTGGGTCTGATCCAGGAGTTTGGTGCAATGGCCTCTTCTACTGCATCACAGAGATGCCATATGGGGTGGTGACATTTGATCTACAGAATGGCACTTGGACTGAGCTTGCTGCAGTCATGCCTTGCTCAATTGCAACTCCCTCCCTTGTGGAGTACAGAGGCCAGGTAATCCTGATTGGAAGGGTGGTAGATAACAATCACACTCAAAAAATTAAGATTTGGCAATTACAAGCTTCCAAGTTTGATGGTACTAATGTTCTGACATGGGTTGGGCTTCAAGAGATGCCTTCATGTATTTTTTCAGAGTTTACAGCTCCATTGGCTGCATATTCACCATTACTTTGTTCTGCAGTGGGGGACTGGTTATGCATCTCTACACATCTGAGCCCTTGCCCACTTGCTTTCAATTTTTGTAGCAAAACATGGAAATGGCTTCCTGGAGATCCCCTTTTCCCAGGGAAAAGAAATTTCCATTTATTGGGATTGTGTTTTGATCCAGTATCAGACTCCCAACTGTAGAAAGTAGGTTGTGATCAATCTCAAGTAGTTATTTAGTTATTTTATTCATGATGAATCAGAAACACTCTTATTTTAAGGATTGTGGGATCAGATTAGGTAGCTTATCATTCATTCAATACAATTGATTGTTGTGGGTGTCCTACTTCTGAGATTTGATTGATTGGACTGCTCAAGAGCTGGATGTAATAAACCATACATATCTTGAATTTTCATTCAAGACTCATCATGATAACTAATATGACCATTAAAGCTGTTTTGACTGGTTTGGAGAGGAATTTCTTAATTGGGTTGTGGTTTAATCAACCTATATTTTAAATTGTAAAATGGGAGTGATGGTGGATCCACTCTTACATTGAAAAAATAAAATTCCATGGTGCCACTCAATACAAACAAAAAAACACTGAAGAGTGATATAATTGCATTAAGCACGTCATATCTGCTTTATCGTATGAACAGGACACATTCCATCGTCGTATTGAAACCGACAAACAGAATTTCTTACTCTCTGCAGAGATCTAACCGTTTTGGTTTTTATCATGTAGAGTGGGCCTCCAAATGCTATATTTGGATCAGTGCCTATTTCCTTATAGTTTATAAAAAGTAACTAATGTAAAACCACTATTAAAGTTAGTGGAAAATTGCATTGCAATAATTGTGGTTAAAAAATGCAGAGAAGGAAAAGTGCATATTTCATTATATAATTTTAATTATTATTTTTTATGGAGGGTTTTATATCAAATTCAGATTTTTTTTGCAATTCGATACGGACAGAGAGTCACAGGCTGAACGTCTTGGCTAAGAGCCAAAGTCTGAGGGGTATCCATTGACCAAATTCACCCAGGGCAGATCTCGACTTTGTCTTTTATATTTTTATTTTTTTAATTAATTATTTTGTATATTTTTTAAATATTTTTAAATAAAACGATTTTTAAAAAGTCAGAAAATATAGTTTTAGAGTTGTATATTTAAATATATTATCTTCATTTATTTCAATATTTATAAGTTCATATAAATATTAACTCAAAAAAGTGTTGATAATTCTTATTTCATAGATTTGATCGCATATTAGTTTCAGTTTATATCAGTCACATTAATTATTTGACATCTAATGTTGTCTATTTTATTTTATTTTGATATTGTTGATTCAATTTTTGAGCCTTACGGCTAGCAAAAAAGTTGAATACTCTTTCTTTTTGTTATAGTGGATCTCAATAGTGTTTCTTAGCACCTTGTGGTTTCCCTTAAACATATGTCATTTAGGTGAGCATTATTTTTAAGAACTAAAAGTTTGTTTTAGCCTAAGACAAAAATATGCCACCGTGATAGAATTGTGTCAAGTGGTCTTTATCACAAACCCAATTTTTTCCCACATCAAATTTTTCAAGTCTTGTTCATCTCAATTCTCTTATCCCAAAATTCAATTCTAGATTGTGGGTTGTAGATTTTTGTCATAGTCTCACAACAATCAAAGTTCATGTTAATCTAAATGTTAAGTAAACCTTAATCTATTTTAATCAATTCATTTTATTTATTTCTTAGATTTTAATCAATTCATTTTATTTATTTCTTAGATTACTTGGTTATCATTCTCAACTCCTTAATTCATTTATAGTTTGAATTATGTTGATTTAACCCTTAAGTATATATGTAGGGCTTCCTATCTATATTTTAGATCCAAAATTTATGTCTTTCCTTGTAAATTTTTTAACATGGATCCCACTCAACCCATGTCTTTGGCCTTCACACTTGTTTGAAGGACCTTAATATGTTTTCAAAATTTGTTGCATCAAATTGAAGAACATATATTTTATCAAAAAGAGGGTGCTTCATGTTCTAGGCACACATAATTCAACATGCTACTAGCTTTTCATATTTGTTAGCATTGTTTTTCCTTTTGAAACAACATAAGGTAAAACACTTTTATAATTTGAAAAGGGAATCTCGCGTGTAACAAAAAACTAAACTAAAACCCTAGAACTCTAAACTATGGAGATCTTTTCAAAAAAAATACAATATACACAAAATATTTATTGGCTATTTGGCATGTGATTAAAAATAATCAAAATTGCCCCATCTTTTAGTTCTTAGATAGGAATATAAGGATGTATTAGCTCTTCCACACTTAAAAATAAGTTTAAAAAAAATAAAAAATGAACTAACCTATTATAGCACCAAAAAGTGTGCAAACATAATAATTAAATTAGGGATGGGAGAATATTTTGTAAATTAAACAACTGAAAGTTACATACATAGCTATAACATTCACATAATTATAATTAGAATTGAAATTCTACTATAGATACCTAAAATGTATTCCTACATTTCCACTATCATCACACCAAGATTATCTTGTAGATCTATTTCCAACATTAATTAAATAAATCATATTTATTTATTAATCTATTCAATCATTCATCTAATGTTAATTAAATAAGTTTGGACTATTCATTTAACCAATCCAATCTTTCTTCCAACATTATTTGAATAAATTACTTTTATTTATTTATTTAATTTAATCTATTCAACCTTCCTTCTAATGTTCCAACCTTGATTAATTTTAAATCAATTTATTTAATCAAGTTTGATTATTTCCCCAATATTCTCCCACAAATTACTACATCAATATTTATTCAATTCCACTAAAATGTCCCTCATTATTAGTTGAATAAATAAATCAAATTTAGTCAACTAATTAATCATTTGCATATTCCTCCACCACTTCAGTTAAAATAATCAAGGTCAATCTCATACATGGTGTTGGCAAAACGAGGGTAGACAACTGAGAGGGCGGGTGAATTAGTTGTCACGGAATTTAAAACTTATTTAACCTTATCAACCTTTAATCTCAAATCTAGTAAATAACAGTGAAAGCATGAATCAACAACACATCAGAAACACACATAACACCAAGATTTTTGCATGGAAACCCTGTTAGGGGAAAAACCATGGTGGAGGTTAATCCACAAGTTATACCTTGTTAAAAGTATAAGAGAAATGAATGAGGAATGCACATGCATTCAAGCACACTACCTAGAGCTCACTACTCAGAAGGGAAGGCTCACTGCCTTACATAAAACTTTTAGATTAAATCCATCTGAAGAGATTGAACTGAGAAATTAGCTTCTTCAAAAGTCTGATGACAGTTCCAGTTAGGCACATAAACACTTCTTCACACTTCTCTCAAACTCCTTCATACTTTTCTCTGCAATCGAATGATCTGATCTTTATTCGCATTTAGCACTTGCATACTTAGCATACATTTCACACAAATGAATAAAATAATCACTCTCATCTATCCACTTCATGGAATTACATCAACAACTTTGTTGGCCAAAAATAAAGAATAGATGAATACAAACTGTCAGCCCAATTCATGAACAAATCTCAATGCACACCAATTGAAGTCGGTCACAACATAATGAAGACCTTAAATAACATCCTTGAATGCGTTAAGCATTCAAAAATTAATCCACAAGGATCCGCAACACACTACAACCATCATGTCATCCAAGAACATGAAAAACCCGAACACACAAAAAAAAATCTTTGATCACGAGCACACCAATCAACGCGGACGTACAACAAAGATAGAGTACAATCTAGAAACATCAACGAACATCGCAGGAGCATACGCATTAACTCAGTTTACCAGAATTACATTCTCTTCTTCCAGAAACACCAACTACAGTAATAGAATAACTGTAGGAACACAGAGACTCATAACTTGCTCCAATCTTGATGTGCACCTCTGAAACTTCCAGAGGATAAACTAGATAGGCTCATAAACAAACCCTTTAATATGCAATGTCTGAATACCAACGTACAAAACTTTCCACCACTCTGAACTTCATAGCTTCACAGATAGCTTCCAACATAATTATTATAATTTTCTCAATATCCTCGACATATACAGCCTTTAAGACATTAATGCTAATAGTGTTGACATCAATGAAAACCATAGCATCCAACAATCTCCCCCTTTGGCATTGATGGCAACACATGATGTGAAAAATAACATCAACACAACTAGCTCTTCTCCAACAGTCTCCTCCTTGGATATTGCATTCTTCTCCCCTTTTCTTCACATGACTCTTCTCCCCTTTTCTTCCTCAAAGGTTTTTCACGTTACTCTTCTCCCCCTTTAACATCAATGGAAAATATACACAAGCTTTGAACCACATATTTGAATCATTTGACTACTCCCCCTGAGTAGCAACCACCATAACATCAATCTGAAACAAGATATGGTTGTAAGTGCATGGATTGATGCAAAGACTTGCATCTTAGTTCAGATTAGGAGGGGAAATCACCCCTAACTTACCTCTGAGATACTCAATAGTATCCCTAGGCAACAACTTAGTAAATATGTCTGCAATATATTCCTTAGTAGGCACATACTCTAGTCTGACTTCTTTATCACTCACTTTGTCTCTCAAAAATTGATATTTGATAGATATTTGTTTTGTCTTTGAATGCAACACCAAATTCTTGGAAATTTTTATGGCACTTGAATTATCACAAAATATAGCAATAGGCTCATCATACACAATTCTAATATCTCTCAGCATCTACTTCATCCATATTACTTGAGTATAATTGTTTGCAACGACAATATATTTTGCCTCAGCAGTAGATAAGGAAATGGAATTATGCTTTTTACTTAACCAAGACACCAACTTCTTCCCCAAGAAGAAGGAACCACCACCAGTACTTTTCCTGTCATCCACATCTCTTTCCCAATCTAGATCAGTAAAGGCATTCAAAGTAAGATCATCATATTTAGGATACCATAGGCCAAAATCAGTTGTCCCTTTCAAGTATCTAAAAATTCTCTTTACAGTAGTCACATGAGATTCCTTCATATCAACTTGATATCTAGCAACCATACATACAACATTCATGATGTATGGTCTAGTTTGAGTCAAATAAAGCAATCCATCGATCATTGACTTGTACCTTGTTTGATTAGCCCTAGGAGAATCATCATTATGTGTTAGCTTGCATCCGATTACCATGGGTGTACCAATAGGTTTTGAGTCTTCCATGCCAAAAAAATTCAGTAACTCTCTTACATATTTGGACTGAGATATAAAGATTTCATCATCTAACTGAGTAATTTGCAATCCCATAAAGAATTTCAGCTCTCCAATCATTGAAATCTCAAACTCACTTTTCATTTCATCAACAAAATTCATACATAAGTTATCATCACCTTCAAAAATTATGTCATCAACAAAGACTTCAATAATCAACTCTTTATCTTGATCCATCTTGAAATAAAAATTACTGTCAGCAGTACCTTTATTGAATCCAAGTTTCAACAAGTATTTATCTAGTCTAGCATATCAGGCTCTAGGGGATTGCTTGATTCCATACAGTGCTTTCTTCAATTAGAAAACCATATCTCCTTTATCATTCAGTTGAAATCCATTTGGTTGCTCAACATATGCTTCTTCTTCTAGCTCACTATTTAGAAATGTTGACTTTACATCCATTTGGTAGACTTTGTAGTTCTTAAAAGCAGCATAAGCAAGAAACAATCTTACAGCTTCAATTCTAGCAACAGGGGCAAAGGTTTCTTCAAAATCAATACCTTCCATCTGTGAGTACCCTTTACATACCAGTCTTGATTTATTCCTGACCACTTCAACTTGTCCATTCAGCTTATTCTGAAAGACCCATTTGGTTCCAATCACATTTTTATCCTGAGGTATGGGAACAAGAATCCATGTATCATTTTTCTCTATCTGCATCAGTTCTTCCTCCATTGCTTCCATCCAATATTTATCTTTACATGCTTCATTGACATTGTTGGGCTCAGTCTTGGAAATCAGACAATACTCTTCTGCAATTCTTCTTCTAGTTTGCACACCTTTGTTCTTGTCTCCTATAATCTGATTTTCTGAATGATTTAGCTTTACATACCTTGGGACTTTGGGATTCTCTCGAACTTCGGGTTCTTTTGTTCTTTCTTCTGCACTTCCATTAGCTTCTCCTTCTAGACTTTCTTGATTCACCAGAATAATTTGAGCTTGATTTTGTGTCTGAGCAATCTTTCCTTTCTCAGTACTATCATGTTGGTCATTTGAATCATATCTACAGTATCTGAATGATCTAGCAGTAGCCTCATCAACTTTGACATTTGCACTTTCAACCATTTTCCTCAATCTTCTATTATAGCACCGGTAGGCCTTTCTCTTAGTAGAGTAACCCAGAAAGATTCCTTCATCACTCCTAGCATCAAACTTGTGCATATATCTTCATCTCTTTTGATATAACATCTACTTCCAAATATTTTGAAATATTTAATAGTAGGCTTATAACCAAACCACAACTCAAAAGGATTCTTACCAGAATTACCATTGAAATTTACCCAGTTAATAGTATATACAACAGTGCTTACAACTTCTCTCCAGTAGATATGAGGTACATTACCTTCCAACATCATAGTTCTAGCAGCATCTAGAATTGTTTTGTTCTTTCTCTCGACAACTCCATTATGTTGAGGAGTCTGGGGAGCAGATAATTGTCTTTTGATTCCATGCTCTTCATAGAATGAATTGAACTCCCAAGAAGTGAACTCACCACCTCTGTCTGACCTTAAGCATTTAATCTTCAAACCTGTCTCATTCTCTACCATAGCTTTGAAATATTTGAAATTTTCTAATGCTTCATGTTTTTCTCTCAAGAAAGCAACCCATATCATCCTAGAGTAATCATCAATAAGCAACATAAAGTACATTTCTCCTTGTAGACTTATGATTTTGGAGGGACTACATAGATCAGTATGCACCAGCTCCAGTACTCCATTAGAATGATGTTGCTTACTCCAAAAAGAAATTCTAGTCTGCTTTCCCATCTGACATTGTTACTGTAGGTTGTCGAAGCTCTACTTTATTGGCGTGGTGATCTTGTTATTACCCTTTCTCTATCAACCTTGAGCGCTCGTAGAAAGGGAGGTGATATTGTTTCTATTTTCTTATTTGCGGTATCATTCTTGTAGAGTAGTATCTAGTTTGTCTTTTCTCTCTACTTCATTGTGTCTTTTCTATCTAGAATTCTTTATCGCTTTCCTATAATATTGTTGTCTATTGGCTATCTGTGGAGGTGGGAACATTGAGATGGGGGTTTGACTAAGGAAAACCTTAAAACATAGCCACAACATTTTTATTGTTATTGTATGTGTAGGTGTTATTCAATTGCTTGGAGCTAGCTGAAGAACTGTACCTTGAGTGAGTTGGCATTCTTCTTCTTTCTTTATCATTTCACTATTAGAGTAGTTTCCATAGTATTCTTCTTGTTGTACTTTGTATTTTTGCATATTTTTGTCAAACTATAAAACCAAAACATTTAGTTTGTTAGTAGACTCTGTGTGTTTTTGGTTGCTACTTAACCCTATGTCTGTATAAGACACTAGCACATCTTTGAGACTATAGCTCAACGCACTAAATTCTAGCCCTCATGCTACCATCCTCTGACAGACAATCATCTAGTCTGTAGTCCAAGACCTCTGTGGTTAGCTCACCCAGTTCTAGAAAAAAAATTCCATAAACATAAGGGAAATAGAGTCTTATTTTCCCTTCCTTTTCAGCTTATTAGGAATTTTGAGGTAGTTTAGAGCAATTCGCTCCCTTAGGCTCTTCCATGACCTAAGAGTATTGGGGGAAGCAAATCCCCCTTCTCTACATTTTGGTGAACTCGACGTGAACATCATTCTTTTCATCTCTATGTGTCAAAAATTTGTTCTCTCACATCTTGGGTGTGTTATAGATTCATGTGTCATGAAGCTTTATGAGATTTATGACCCAATCTACGACCTTTGGACACATTGTTAGAAGAATTCTATGACATATAAAAATGGAATCTAGGAAGGTCACCTCTGGTCAAAGTGGTCCTTCTTTTGAGGAAATAGTTTCAGGAATGTTTATTGGATTTTCCAATCCATTTGGGGAAGTTGTCCCTCATATTCCTACACCTCCTGCTTCTTTGTCCACCTCTTCTATGGAGGAAGAGGATGATCTAGAGGTCCCTGCAGAGCAAATTATTTCCCTAGATAAAAGGCTTGGAGAATTTGAGCGGTATTTGGAAAAAGATAAAACTCTTGCTCAAGAAGTTATTGTTGTTAATAGATTACGCACCATGTTGGATAAGGATTAGAGAGGTGTAGATATTCTCCAAGGTCTTGCAGATATTGTGGATACTCATGTCCCAATATAAAAACCTAACTTGGGCACCACCTGAGATCTTGGCTCTAAGACCGTTGAGAAACAGTTGGAAGTCTCAATGTCTAGAGTGTCAATAAGTATGGCTAAGACTGGTCCTTCTATTAACACCACATCTGGGCCTAAGTAGACCCCCACTTTTAAGGTGAATAAGGTACCCTTGGGTTTCACTTTTATCACTCCTAATGATTTTGCTTCTAGTGGTAATCCTGGAACCCATACTAGTCCTGGTGTCGAGGTCTCTGCCAATATGAGGGCTAGTGGTTCTGGTAGTGGTTCCATTGGTCTTATTTCGCCCTTTGATCCTATCTTTAATGCTTTATTGAAAAATATGGGACAAATGTAGAACCAGTTGGCGAACCTATCTGCTTCTTCTTCTCAACCTATGTTTCAAACCTTCTTTCATTAGTCCTTTGTCCATCAACATTTTGAACACTCCTATCCCTTAGGGGATGGAGATTCCAAAGTTTGAAAATTATAGTGGTCGTGGAGATCCTCAGATGCACATGTCTGCATTTAATGACCTGTGCACTAACTTCTTCCACCATGATGCTTTGATGGAAAATATTTTTTTGCATTCCCTCAAGGATGCTTCTCTTGATCGGTATTGTTCCTTGCTCGATAATTTTATCTTCTTATTTGATCAGTTGGTGAATTAGTTCCTTAGACAGTTCCAAGCTAACATTGGGTCAAAGATGGATTTCTTTGATCTCATCTGATGCAAGAAAGGGGACCATGAAAAGGTTAATGACTTCATCGCTCGTTATCAAGCATTGTTTTCTCATACCTCTTATCATTTACTTGACTCTAATGTTTAGAATGTCTTCATTGGAAACTTGCAAAAACCATGACAAGAAAAAAATTCCTTGATGAAGTATCCTTCCTTTACACATCTATGTGCAACATTCTGCGAATACCAACAGACGGTCGCTCAGTTTGAGGGTTCATCCTCACACTCCCATCCCAATAACCGGTCAATAGTGTTAGTTTTTGGTGATACCAAAAGGAATAAGGCTATTGCAAAAGTGGTCTTTGCACCTAAAGACAAACGTATAGGGTGCAATAGGCATTTCACAAAACTATATGAATCCTATACTACTATTTTTAAAAAGTTATTAAAAGAAAATTTTAATATTGCCAAAAGTCTGACCTCGTTCTAAGCCATATCCCAAGTGGATGAATCACAAAATTTTTGCCAATTCCATTGAGTGCAAGGACATGACACCGAGCAATGTGTATGCCTGTGTCACGAGATTTAGCATCAAATCAATGATGGGACAATCCCTCTCGATGGAAGGAAATAGAACTCTAATAAATCTATATCCAAATCTAACATTGAGTTACAAATTTATACTGATCCATTTTCTTCTCATTCTAAAAATCTAGTCATACAGTCTTCTACATCTTCTAAGCTAGTCTTGATTGAGTACATGAGCATGGTCTCGTTCACGTGTATTCCTCCTGCTGAGAATGTGAGTGCTATGACTAACATAAATTTTACCTCACAATATTTTCCGCTAAACAGGGAGCCTTCCCCATTGTACATTCTCGCTCAGATTAATAGCAATGTCGTGATTAGTGTCATGGTCAATCAGACGAGTTGGATAAACATGATAAAAAAGTAAAACTTGTTCATAAATAGTTTAAATAAGGATAAATACAAGGAGTTGCAAGCCACTCTTCATACTCACAAAGGACTTTTTATTGGAAAACAAGGATAGACAACTGAGAGGGGGGTGAATCAGTTGTTATAGAATTTAAATTTATTTAACCTTTATCAACCTTTAATCTCGAATCTGATAATTAACAATGAAAGCAAGAATCGGCAACACATCAGAAACACACAACACCAAGATTTTTGTGTGGAAACCCTATTTAAAGGGGAAAACCCATGGTGGAGGTTAATCCACAATTATACCCTATTAAAAGTATAAGTGAAATGAATAAGGAATGCACATGCATTCAGGCACACTACCTAGAGCTCACTGCTCAAAAGGGAAGGCTCATTGCCTTACATAAAAAAATCAGATTAAATCCATCTGATGAGGTTGAACTGAGAAATTAGCTTCTTCAAAAACCTGATGACAGTTCTGATTAGGCACATAAATACTTCTTCACACTTCGCTCTAACTCCTTCACACTTTGCTCTATAATCGAATGATCTGGTCTTTATTCGCACATATCTTGCATACACTTTTCATACATTCATCGAGCATACTCAAAAATGAGGAAACAATCACTCGTATATATCCGCTACATGGATTTACATCAACAACTCTGTCGGCCACAAATAAGGAATAAATGAATTATAAACTGTCAGCCCAATTCATGAACAAATCTCAATGCATACCAACCTAAGTCGGTCACAACATTATGAAGACCTAAATCAACATCCTCGAATGTGCCAAGCATTCAAAATTTAATCCACAAGGATCCGCAACATGCTACCACCATCATGTCGGCCAAGAACATGAAAACTCGAACACCCAAAGGAAAAATCTTTGATCTCGAACACACCAATCCATGTGGATGTACCAGAATGATAGAGCACAATCAAGAAACATCATTGAACATCTCAAGAACATATGCAACAAATCAATTCATTAGAGTTGCATTCTCTTCTTCCAGAAACACCTGTTACAGTAACGAAATAATTGTAGGAACTCAAAAACTCATAACTTTCTTCAATCTTGATGCACACCTCTGAAACTTCTGGACAATATACTAGATAGGCTCAGAAACAAACCATTTAATGTGCAACTTATGAATATCAATGTACAGAACTTTCCACCACTCTGATCTTCACAACTTCATAGACTGCCTGCAGCATATTTATTCTAATTTTCTCAATATCCTCGACATATACGGTCTTGAAGGCACCAATGCTAATAGTGTTGACATCAATGACAACCACATATTAGTAACACAACCACAACATCAAACAATCTCCCCCTTTGTCATTGATGGCAACACATGATGTGAAAAATACCATCAACACAACTAGCTCTTTTCCAACAGTCTCCTTCTCATATTGTTCTCCTCCTCCTTACATTGCTCTTCTCCCCTTTTCTTCCTCAAATTTTTCACATTACTCTTCTCCCCCTTTGAAATTAATGGAAAAGGTACACATGTTGTGAAGCACATATCTAAATCATTTGACTACTCCCCCTGAGTAGCAGCCGCCATAACATCAATCTGAAACAAGATCTGACTGTAAGTGCACAGATTGATGCAAAGACTTGCATCTTAGTTCATATTAGGAGGGGGAATCACCCCTAGCTTTCCTTTGAGATACTCAAATGTATCCTTAGGCAACAACTTAGTAAAGATATCTGCAATTTGTTCCTTAGTGGGCACATATTCCAATATGACCTCTTTATCACTCACATTGTCTCTCAGAAAGTGATACTTGATAGATATATGTTTTGTCTTTGAATGTAGCACCGGATTCTTAGAAATTTTTATGGCACTTGAGTTATCACAAAATATAGCAATAGGCTCATCATACTCAATTTTGATATCTCTTAGCATTTGTTTCATCCATATTACTTGAGTACAATTGTTTGCAGTAGCAATATATTTTGCCTCAGCAGTAGATAGGGAAATGGAATTCTTCCTTTTACTTAGCCAAGACACCAGCTTCTTCCCCAAGAAGAATGCACCACCACTTGTACTTTTTTTGTCATCCACATCTCTTGCTCAATCTACATCTGTAAAGGCATTCAAAGTTAGATCATCATCCTTAAGATACCATAGCCCAAAATCAATTGTTCCTTTCAAGTATCTAAAAATTCTCTTTATTGCAGTCACATGTGATTCCTTTGGATCAGCTTGATATCTAGCAACCATGCATACAACATTCATGATGTTTGGTCTGGTCTAATTCAAATAGATAAATCTACCAATCATTGACTTGTACCTTGTTTGATTAGCCTTAGGATAATCATCATTTTGTGTTAACTTGCATCCAGATATCATGGGTGTACCTACAGGCTTTGAATCTTCCATGCCAAAAAAATTCAGTAGTTCTCTTACATATTTGGATTGAGATATAAATATTCCATCATCTAACTGAGTAATTTGCAATCCTAAAAAGAATTTCAGCTCTCCTATCATTGACATCTCAAACTCACTTTTCATTTCATCAAAAAACTTCTTGCATAAGTCATCATCACCTTCAAAAATAATGTCATCAACAAAGACTTCAATAATCAACTCTTTATCCTGATCCATCTTGAAATACAGATTGTTGTCAGCAATACCTTTATTGAATCCAAGCTTCAACAAGTATTTATCCAATCTAGCATACTAGACTCTAGGGGCTTGCTTAAGTCCATACAGTGCTTTCTTCAACCGACACACATATATTTTTCATCAGATAGTTGAAATCCATCTGGTTTCTCAACGCAAACTTCTTCTTCTAACTCACCATTCAGAAATGTTGACTTCACATCCATTTGATAAACTTTATAATTCTTGAAAGCAGCGTAAGCAAGAAACAACCTTACAGCTTCAATTCTAGCAACAGGGGCAAAGGTTTGTTCAAAATCAATACCTTCCATCTGTGAGTACCCTTTACATACCAGTCTTGCTTTATTTTTGACCACTTCACCTTGTTCATTCAGCTTATTCCAAAAGACCCATTTGGTTCCAATCACATTTTTATCCTGAGGTCTGGGAACAAGAATCCATGTATTATTTTTCTCTATCTGCATCAGTTCTTCCTTCATTGCTTCCATCCAATATTCATATTTACATGCTTCATTGACATTGCTAGGCTCAGTCTTGGAAATCAGACAATACTCTTCTGCAATTCTTCTAGTCTACACACCTTTGTTCTTGTCTCCTATAATCTGAATTTCAGAATGATTTATCTTTACATACCTTGGGACTTTGGGATTCTCTCTAACTTCTGGTTCTTTTTTTCTCTCTTTTGTACTTCCTCCAGCTTCTCCTTCATGATTCTCTTGATTCACCAAACAATTTGAACTTGATTCTATGTCTGAGTAGTCTTTCCTTTATTTGTACTATCTTGTTGATCATCTAAGTCATATCCACAATATCTGGATGACCTGTCAGTATCCTTATCAACTCTAACGTTTGCACTTTCAACCATTTTCTTCAATCTTCTATTGTAGCATCGGTAATCTTTTCTCTTAGTAGAGTAACCTAGAAAGATTCCTTCATCACTTCTAGCATCAAACTTGCCAATATCTTCATCTCTCTTGATAGCATCTACTTCCAAATATTTTGAAATACTTAACAGTAAGCTTATGATCAAACCACAACTCAAAAGGATTCTTACCATAATTATCATTGACATTTACCCGGTTGATAGTATATACAGCAGTGCTTACAACTTCTCTCCAATAGATATGAGGAGCATTACCTTCCAACATCACAGTTTTGGCAGCATCTAAAATTTTTTTGTTCTTTCTCTCAACAACTTTGTTCTAGTGTGGATTCTGGGGAGCAGATAATTGTCTTTTGATTCCACACTCTTCACAAAATGAATTGAACTCCCGAGAAGTGAATTCACCGCCTTTGTCTGATCTTAAGCATTTGACCTTCAAACCTATATGATTCTTTGTCATAGCTTTGAAACATTTGAACTTTTGTAGTGCTTCATATTTTTCTCTCAAGAAAGCAACCCATATCATCCTAGAGTAATCATCAATAAGCAACATAAAGTACCCTTCTTCTTGTAGAATTCTGATTCTGGATGGACCACATAGATCAGTATGTACCAACTCCAATACTCCATTAGAATTATGTTGATTTCTTCGAAAATAAATTCTAGTCTTTTTTCCCATCTGACATTCCTTGCATTTGGTGTTAGTAGTATTTACTAACTTAGGTAGATCTTTGACTGCTTGTGTGGAGCTTACTTTGACAATGTTATCAAAATTCACATGACACAGCCTCCTATGCCATAACCATCTTACATTAACTTGAGCAATTAAACAACTTTCACTAGCAGCACTTAAGTGAAAAATATTACCTCTTGTCTTTGTACCTGAAGCAATTACATTTCCAGAGCTTCCCAAAATCTTGTATTTTCCATCTTTGAACTGAATATTGTATCCCTTGTCAACCATCTGTCCAAAACTCAAAAAATTATGCTTCAATCCTTCAACATATAGAACATCATCAATATTGTATTTACCACCAAGAGAAATAGTGCCTCTGCCACAAATCACACCAGCATTGTTATCTCCAAATCTTACAACACCATCGTCATATTTTTCTAAGCTTATAAATTTTCTTTTGTCACCAGTCATATGATGTGAGAATTTTTTGTCAATCACCCACTCATCCTTTTCATCAATTATGGTTGCAAGAGCTTTCTCAATGTTCTGATTATTAGCAGATTCAGTGGACACCAAACCATTTTCCTTGATAGCAATGAATACCCATCCATATTCATTTCCATTTTCTTTATCAGATTCATCATCAATAACAGCTTCTTCAGTATAATAACATTTCTTTTGAAATCTAGACTTGTTGGGTTTGTACTTAGAAACTCTTTCAGGACACCTTGATGCAAAATGACCTATTTTACTGCAAGAGAAACATTTAATAGGAAACTTTACTTTATACTTACCTTGTCCTATGGCTTCTCTTTTCACAATCAATGCTTCCAGCTCTTCTAGCTCTTTTTCTTCATCTTCAATTTGTTTCATCTCATCTTCATATTTGAATGTCTTTTTGGAGCTTTCCCTCGAATCATACTCTGTCAGATTTTTTCGGATATATTAGCTTTAAATGCAAATTTTGTTTTAGGAGTAGACTCACCAAAATCACTCAACTCAAAGGTAGCAAGCTTACTAATCAGCATGTCTCTTGTCACATTTATTACTGTCCTGATCTCTTCAATAGCATGAGCTTTTTTTTTTGTAAGAATTAGGCACTGATCTGAGCACTTTAGCCACAATCTCATCTTCTTCCATAATTCCACTAGCACATCTAATACCCATCACTAGCTCATTTACTTTATGCATGAAAGAAACAATGTTTTCATTTTCATGTTTTCCCACTTGCCTTTCAGACTTTGCATCTTAGCAACTTTCACTTGTGCATCGCCTTCATACAATGTTTCCAACTTATTCCAGATCTCATGTGTTGTCTTCAGACCTATCACATTTGTCATCTTTAAATCTATCAAAACACTCAATAATGCTTTTATAGCCCTGATATTAGTTTCAGCTTCTTTGATCTAATCAGGAGTAGAGGGACCATTCTGAGGAATAGTATATGTGTTCTTTGTAATATTCCAGAAAGGTTCACCAATGCACTTCAAATGACACTCCATTTTGACCTTCCATGGAGAGTATGCTATACCATTGAATCTGGGACTATCATTTTTGTATGATGCCATCTCGAATCACCTCAAGCTATTAAACTTCTTCAGAGGAACTTGCTCTGATACCAATTGTTGGAAAAACAAGGATAGACAACTAAGAGGGGGGGTGAATCAGTTGTTACAGAATTTAAACTTATTTAACCTTTATCAACCTTTAGTCTTAGATTTGATAATTAACAGTGAAAGTAAGAATCAGCAACACATCAAAAACACACAACACCAAGATTTTTGCGTGGAAACCCTGTTAGGGGAAAAACCACGGTGGAGGTTAATCCACAATTATACCCTGTTAAAAGTATAAGTGAAATGAATAAGGAATGCACATGCATTTAGATAAACTACCTAGAGCTCATTGCTCAGAAGGGAAGGCTCACTTCCTTACATAAAATAATCAGATTAAATCCATCTGATGAGGTTGAACTGATAAATTAGCTTCTTCAAAAGCCCGATGACAGTTCCGGTTAGGCACAAAAATACTTCTTCACACTTCGCTCTAACTCCTTTACACTCTGCTCTGCAATCGAATGATCTAATATTTATTCACACATATCTTGCATACACTTCACATGCATTCACCGAGCATACTAAAAAATGAGGAAACATTCGCTCTTATATCCGCTACATGGATTTAAATCAACAACTTTGTCGGTCATAAATAAGGAATAAATGAATTAAAAACTATTAGCCCAAATCATGAACAAATTTCAATGCGTACCAACCTAAGTCGATCACAACATAATGAAGACCTAAATCAACATCCTCGAGCGTGCCAAGAATTCAAAAATTAATCCACAAGGATCCACAACATGCTACCACCATCATGTTGGCCAAGAACATGAAAACTCGAACACACAAAGGAAAAATATTTGATCTCAAACACACTGATCCACATGGACATACCACAATGATAGAGCATGATCTAGAAACATCACTTAACATCTTAGGAATGTACGCAACAACTCAATTCATCAGATTTGCATTCTCTTCTTCTAGAAACACCTGCTACAGTAACAAAATAACTGAAGGAACTCATAAACTCATAACTTTCTCCAATATTGATGCGCACCTCTGAAACTTCTGGACAATATACTAGATAGGCTCAGAAACAAACCCTTTAATGTGCGATTTCTGAATATCAACGTACAAAACTTTCCACCACTCTTATCTTCACAACTTCACAGACTGCCTACAACATATTTATTCTAATTTTCTCAATATCCTCGACATATACAGTCTTGAAGGCACCAATGCTAATAGTGTTGACATCAATGACAACCAAAACATCCAACACCTTCTACTACCCCTATGAGCACCATTTATTTTTCAGTCTTGGTGAGACCTAAGGTTGTATATGTCACATTTGTTGTGATTCCAAAATTTGACCTATTCATAGTTAGGCTAGGCATTCCATGGCCATCCTCTATGAATGGTGTTGCCTCTGTAGTCCATAAGTGTTTAAAATTCCCCTGTGAGGGTGTTGTGCATGTGGTTTATGATACTGGCTACAAACCACTGGTGTCACGTGGGGGATTCTCTTTGGATCATTTCTAGCTTGCCTCAGTCGGACCTCTCCCTCCAAGGAGAGATCTATTATACCAAGCTTATGTTAGATATGAGACTGGGGGCTCAACACCCAAGGTTAGTTTTTATGTGCCTCCTCCTCTTGATCCTACTCAAAAGACCACCTTTCCATCGATAATGGTTGTGAAGGATTCCCTTGTATTTGAGGAGTAACCGCTGACATCTTCTTAGGTTGCACCCTCTACCGCTTGTAGCCAACATAACCGGCTTGCACATGAGTGTAAGCACTGATAAAAGGCTCTAGTTATAGAGCATGTTGCCTCATAGAATACTGAGGAGGATCCTATTGTCTCTACTCTTGCTTATTCTCTTGCTCCACTTTCTTTTGTTGTTCCTACTTCAATTCCCATTGCTTATGTTTTTCTTCCAACTCCTTTGATGGGTCATGATGATGCTCACCCTAAAAGGGTGTAGTTCTTCATCGCTCTCTCCATGGAGCCTCCTCTTCTGATGTCCCTTTCGGACATCCCTTCTTTCTTGTGGCCTATTGGCATGCCTAATACAAAGTTTGTATCCTTTGCATCTCTGTCTTCTTCTTCCTCCACTTCCACTTCTTATGTGGGGATCATGTATCCTTCGTTGAAGCATAAGTTGGAGGATGACCTCACCATGAGTGATGGTCATAAGAAGGGTTCACCTTCTTCAGAGGCTATTTTTATCTTGGCTTGTGTCATCCTTGTGATGGAGGCAGCTCCCACTTCCCTAGAACTTGTCACTGCCCCTTTTTTTGAGGTCAGAAGTGACCCTTGGGTGTCTTGTATTTCTCCTAGTAAATTGACACAAGACACTCTTGAGAAGTGCATGTTCAACTCGATGGATGATATCCTAGCTCTGTCCTTGATCCTTGCAAGATTGATGACCTTTGCTTCATAGGAACTCAATGAAGAAGACCTTGAGGGGCCTTATTCCTTGGCTCTTGTTGTAGGTGAGTCAGAGGGTACTACCCTTGCTATCCCACCCTTGCAATTTTATCCTCCCTCCCCTTATAATGATCTAGATAGGGAGAAAGATGACTTGTTGTTTGATGAGGACTAGGTTTGTTCCTCTTCTACATCTATATATTAGATTTGTTTGTGAATTTGTGTTGCCCCATACTTGTATTTTTGTGTTTTTTATCCTTCTTAGAGGACCCTTGCTATCATTATAGGTACTCAAATACAGGCACAAAAATATGTCATGAAATTCTTCTATTTGTGTCACCATTCTTCTATGTGTCATAATGTTGATTTTTTATATTAGGGATGATGCAAAGCGTTGGGGGAATTTAGGCCTTCTTCCATGTTGAAAAAAAATATATTCACTTTTTCTTCATGTGTCCTTCATGTTCTAAGAACTTTGGGGATTGATGATAGTTCATACATATACTATATTATATCTATCTATTTATATCTATGGATATTTCTGACCCTGAATCCTCAGATCCCCCTATCTCTTGGTTTCTTCATCTCTATTTGTCTTCTTCTTGATGTTGTGGTTTCAATGTGTTGTCCCTCGCATGTGTAACAACATTCCATTAATACATCTCACTATTTTTTATGTTCCATAACACCGTTGCCTCTTCTTTCTCTCCTTAGGACTCCCTGTGCTCCTTCACATAGCACACATCATCCTAAGGGGGGCTACCATTCTTTTCTAATTTTCAACATGGCGAATTCTTTCAAAAGGATTCCTTGGTGTCAAACTTCTTTGCAACGGATTCCTTGACAAAATAATCCCTTGTTGAAAACTCTCATTTTTCAAAAGGATGTATTCTCCCAAAGAGGAATCCTTGACGAAATTTTCCTTTGAAAAGGATCCCGTAAGTGAAAGAGTTTGAAAATTTTCCTTTAAAAAACGGAGCATTCTTTCTAATGAAAGAGTCTGAAAAAATTCCTTTGAAAAAGGATCATTCTTTCTAATGGATTCCTTGACGAAAGATGTTTCAAAAGGATTCCTTGATGACAAAATAACTTGCAAAAAATTGTGTGTCTTTCAAATTGTGTGTTCTTTCAAAAGGGACCCTTGGTGTCTTGATGTCTTGAAGGGTTCCCTATTGAAAGAACCCCTTTCTAAAAATTGCTTTCTAAAAAAGGATTCCTTGGTTTCTTGATGTCTTGAGGAGGATTTCTTTGTCTTTTATTTGATATTCAACATCATTTGTCTTGGTGTTTAATGCCTTATATCTTGGCATCTAGCTTGGGGGTAGCATAATTAGACCCATCCTTATTTTTGACTGACCTACAATACATTTTTCAGCAACCATGGGCTTATATATCTGATCAATGTGTGTCTTGTGTCTTATCTGATCAGACTGTGTCTTATTATGTCGGCTTGTGTCAAAATTGTGTCTTATTGTGTCTTATGAAATGATGTCTATTATGATTCACATTTTTTCCTAACATGTTTGTGGTGAAATCACAACTAGCTTTGCAAGATCGAAGACTCGTGTCATCTTCACATCTTGGTGGAGCTCCCTTTTTCACGTCAAGGTATGTTGGATCGAAGGTCTGCTTCCTCGATGATATCGATATATTCTCTTCAGCCTCTTTTTATTTTAGCTCACATATGCATTGACACATATGCTTTGCTAAAGTGGGGGTGAAATGTAATGGCATAAATTTGCAACCCATGCAATTTCTCATTAATTTACCTTCATTTTAACCTTACAAGTCTGATAATGCAAAAATCCATCACTTTTACTCCACTTTTCCATGTGTCCCTATCATTTAGCATTGGTGAATGGAATTTTTGTTGGGGATGCACGTGTGTCGCACAAATGTCTACGTGCCACACTATCATCCTGAAAAGATTCCTACATCAAGAAATGGTAAAGACATTATGATTCTCTGTCACCTACGAGCATAACATCCCCCTACCAAATCTTCACCATCGAGAATGACTATTTGCCTCCAATTTTCCCATTAGAATTGAATTTTATCTCATTCTCAAGCTCTCTCTTGATTCTAACACTTCTCCTTGCATCTTTACCACTTTTTCTTGATTCTATCAACTTCATACCTGGATTCTACACCATCTTATTGCTTCAACACCATTATTACTATAGGTTTTCAAAGCTCTACTCTGTTTGCATGGTGATTTTTTCTTCTCCTTTCTCCATCAACCTTGAGCACTCATAGAAAGGGAGGTGATATTGTGTCTATTTTCTTATTTGCATTATCATTTTTGTAGAGTAGCATCCAAGTTGTCTTTTATATCTACTTCTTTATCTCTTTCCTATAATCTTGTTGTCCATTGGTTTTCTGTGAAGGTGGGAACACCAAAATAGGGATTTGACTGAGGCAAACCTCAAAACTCAACCCCAACATTTTTATTATTACTATGTGTGTAGGTTCTATTCGAATAATTGGAGCTAGCTAGAGAACTGGACCTTGAGTAAGTTGGCATTCTTATTTTGTCTTTGTTGTTTCTCTATTAGAGTAGTATTCTTCTTGTTGTACTTTGTATTTCTACATATCTCTGTCAAACTGTGAAACCAAAACATTTGGGTTGTCAATAGATTCTATGTCTTTCTAGCTACTACTTTACTCTTTATCCGTACAGGAGGCCAACACATCTATGAGACTCCAGCATGACACACTGAAGTCTGACCCCGACACTATTGTCCTCTGATAGAAATTCACCTGGTCTGCAGTCTGAGACCTCTATGGTCAGCTCACTCGGTTCCATAAAACATTGTCATAAATATAAGGGAAACAGAGTCCTATTTTCCCTTCCTTTTCAACTTATTAGGTAGTCTAAGGTAGTTTAGGTAAATTTTCTCCCTTAGGTTGTTTCGTGATGTGAGAGTCTCAGGGGTAATGAATCCCCCTTCTCTATAATTATATTTAGCATTTTCTTAATTTGTTGGTTTTATTAATAACATATATCATTTTAGGGGTCCTTTTCATCTTTTAGTGTCATATTACTAACCCTTTGCTACAAGTTTGTTATTGAAAGATTATTCATAAAATTAATAACATCTATTGTAGGTTCATTTGGCCAAGACATAACCTTGAAGCACCTTTATTTTATTTTTATTTACTTTGTCTCAAGGAAGCTATTTTTTTTGCTAGTTTTATGGCTCAAATAGTGTGCATACTCTTCTAGCACATTGCAAAGTGGTCTTGTGAACCAAAAACACTCCTTGTACTTATTTTCCTTCACACTTCATATTTCATTTTCTAAAGGTTGATGAACTTATATTTTGATCTTGCATGACTTAGGAATGTGTATGATCTTTTTAAAAAATCTTTTGTCACTTTTTCCCCCAACATATTTATCCATGTACACTCTTTCCTTGTATCTGAAGGAGATATTAGAAATAAAAAATGGTTAATCATTTTAACTTAGTTTCTTTTTATTGGGCTTGTCTTAGATTTCACCATCGAGTGATGACCCAAACCCACATGTTTTAGTGGGATATATAAATTAGGGAGAGAATTGAAGACTTTCCTTGAGGGTTATATTTGTGATTTTTAGACTAAGCTTGTAGGAAGCTTTATAACGCAAGTGAAAGAGGAGAGTGAGTTAGGTCCTATCCTACCAAGCCATTAGATATACATCTCACTTCATGGAATGAAGCCTCATCTACCTTCAAGTATATTGAGGACTCTCCCTAGAAAACCTAATGCAAGCCTAGCATAGCAAACCCATTGGTCATTTAATATTTGCAATGTATTGGTAAGTAGTTAGCCTCAATAAGTTATGCACACCATACTTCTATAAATATAGTAGGCTACAAACAAATAAAAAACAATTTTATCGTAAATTCATTGAGATCAATAGTCCATAATTTTTTTGATGGGTTCAATTTATATTCATTTGCACTTATGAAAGCACATTAAACAATCCATAATCCAAAAAATATATATATAAAAATATTTCAAAAAATCCTCTAAAAAGATAAAGGTTGAAATTTTTGAAACCATCCAAGTTGTGCACCAAGTCCATAATCATCATCCTATGTGAAAATAATTTTCATCCAAAAATTAAAATCAAATCCAAATCCAAATCCAAACATAAATCATCTTTTGACATTGTAAAATCAACCACCTTAAACAAAGTCAATTAAATTTTAAACCTTGACCTGCAAACTCAATTATCGAACCATCCTAATCAAAACAAACAATCCAATAATCTCAAGGTCCTTGAATTTTATCCTAATTAACCCAACCCATCAAGTCACCTCAATCAAAACCAACAATCAAATTATCCTAAGGTATTTAACCTTAATCCCAATCAAAATATCAAAACCATCACTTGCCATTAAGGTCCTAGACCTTGATTCAAATTAAAAATTGGAACCCCATCAAGTTACTTTAGTCAATCTAAACAAATCAATTCGTCACCAAGTTACCTCCAAACAAACCAAACTATTATCAAGTTTCTTAAGGTCATTTACCTTCATCTAAACCCGTCATCAAGATACTTGAAATTATTAATCTTTCATCCAAACTCAAACATCAAGTTACAAACCAAATTACATCTCATCATGAAGCAAAAATAAATTCACTTCATCTAAGACCCAATCCTAACCTTATGCCCCTAATCACATAATCACAAGCACAATTGAAATGTAGTTAAATGGATATAAACAATTTGGATTGAGCTATGCGCATGTTGGAGAAATTTCTCACTCAACATTTGCAATTCCTAGAATTTACTTATTTATAAATAATTATTCATTTTATCCTAATTTTATTTTTCGACTAATTTCATGTCATTTTGTGGGAACTATTGATTGAGGTAGCATCCTACATGGAGGTGATTGCATAAAATGTAAGCTATAAATGTAGAATTAGGAATCCCACTTGGTGACCCCATTTGAGGCTAAATTGGTGGAATTTTATCATGTTGTAAGATTCATATGATAAATTATAACAAGATCTTATGACACGATTGATTTATGACTATTTATTACAATGAAAGAGTCAATTATGACAAGTTGGACCCATGTGATGAATTTGACTATGTATGAAAGGTATTTGCATGCATGTAAGTGTATTTCATTTTGAGGGGATCCTATGCATGAGGAGGAAGGCATTAAAAATGGAAAAATAAAATCAGGTAGGTCTCAGTTATGACAGTGCACTTCATGCAAGTTTTTTGCATGCATGCAAGTGTTGTGCATGTCAAGGAAACTCAAGAAAAGCATGCATGCATTAGATTATTGCCATGTTCAAATCCTAGGAATCCATATTCTATTACATTGTAGTAATTATTTTGTACTTGTGCATTTGGAAAGAAGAAAATGTTTTAAAAAAATTATAGGTATTGTTATGCTACCAGAATCACTCCAAAAACCTTGTCATTGTTGAAGACTCATGTAAATGAGCTTGGCTATATGACTATATTGTAAACACTATTTACTGATAATATAATTGAGTTGTTCTTTTGGAGTGTGGGGTTTTTCTCTCGACATGGTTTTCCCCACGTAAACAATGTGTAATAGTTTATTGCTTATTTGCATGTTTAATATTATTGTCTAAATGTGCACCTTAATTTGTAATGATTAAGGGTTTAAAAATAAAAATTTCAATATCTCCCCCATTTAGGTTGATATAGGAAGCTTCTTCTATATACCTAACTTCCTTTCAATTGATATCAAAGCCTACCAGTTTTGATCCCATTATTGGGTAGAGGTTTTTTGAATGGATCTTCATTTGAGTTGGAGTTTTGTGTAGAGAATTTTTTGTGACATTGTTGTAGGAAAAAGATGGAAAGCATATCCAAAAGGATTAAGATGGATAAATTTAATGGTAAATTTTTTTATTTTTGAAAGCTCAAAATTAAATATACTCTCATAGACAAATATCTAGTTTTAAACCTATCACCATGACTCGAAAAAATTGGGAGTTGATAGATTGTAAAGCCAAGAGTTTAATAAGAATTTATTTTGCAGACTCCATTTTATTGAATTTCCATGAAGAGAATACTGCAGCGAGCCTTAGGGAGAAGCTTGGAGAAATTTATCAAGTTAAATCCTTGGTAAACAAGCTATTCTTGATAAATAAGTTGTATTCTTTAAGGATGGAAGAAGTAGGATCCATGGTTGATCATTTAAATTTATTTTACATGTTTGTTTCCCAGTTGGGTTTTTTTATGTGAAGATGGAGGATGAGGTTCATTGCATGACATTGTTATTTTATTTTATAGACTCATGGGATCACCTTGTTATGTCTATTGGTAGCACAACTACCACCTTCAAGATGGATGAAGTGTTTGCATCGTTACTTTTGAAGAGATATGAAGAAAATATTTTGAGATGGCTTAGGAGGCTCTTGTTGTTCATGGTAGATCAAAAGAGAAAGGAAAGAAGAAGGAAAAGAATTCAATATCCAAATCCCCAAGGAGATCTAAGTCTCCTAAAATTACAAGATGAAGTGTTGGAAGTGTGACAAAACTGATCATTTATGCAAAGAATGTGAGGAGAAAAAGAATAAAAATAAGAAATTCTCTAATTTTGATTCAAAGAAATCGTCTTGGGATGATGATGAATAATTTTCCAAAATATTGGTAATGAATGCATCTAAATATGTGTGGTTGATTGACTCCATTGCATATTTTCACATGACCTCACATAGGGGTTGTTTCTCAACGTATGAAGAGTTTTACAGTGGGAAGGTGTACTTGGGTGATGAATCTCATCTAAGTATTGTTGGTCATAGAAGAGTCAAGATTCAATTCCTTGATGGTAGAGTGAAGGGGATTTATGGTGTTCCACATATCCAAATTTTGGAATGAAACCTCCTATCAATTATCAAGTTAAATAATGTGGGTGTGCAGGTTGCTTTCTCGAGTGGAGGATGCAAGATGACAAAAGGAGCTATGGTTCTTGTTAAGTGTATTCAAGTTGGAACACTATTTAAGTCGGATGTGTGTATTGTGTAGTACAATATTTCTTCTAACAAGTTGAAGAAAAGAGCTTTAGATTCTTCATCCTCACCATCAATACAAGCAATGAAGAAATTAGTTGCATCTACTTCTGATGGTCATGCTTTTTGGGTACCTAAGGGTGCTTATTCTTTAGATATGAAACTTCCAAAAAAGAAGATAATATTCCATGGCACTAGAGACTTGGCCATATTTGTGAGAATGGTCTTAGAAACCTAAAAAATAAATTCCTCATAGAGGGTCTTGATGCTTGTAATCTCGAGTTTGATTTTTGTGAACATTGAATTTATGGAAAGAAAAATTATCTTCAATTTTATTCTAGCTCTCATAAATCTTTTGGGGTGTTGGACTATATTTGTTTTTATGTGTTTGGTCCTACTAATGTTCCTTCAATTTCTAGATCTATATACTTTGTTTCATTCATTGATAAATACATAAGGACATTTGTTTAATTCCTCTAGAGTACATCTGAAGTGGAGTTTAAATATTTTTTTGAAAATGACACTAGCAAAAAGATTAAATGTTTAAGGATTGATAATGGTGGTCAATTTTGTTCATCAAAATTTGATAAGTTATAGAAAGAGCACGAGATTGAGAGGTATAAGAAAACTCCATACACCCCTCAACGGAATGGAGTTACAAAGAGGATTATTAGGACATTGATGGAGAGGGTAGGAGTATGCTAAGTGGATATGGCATTGAACAAAAATTATAAGTTAATTTTTTTGCCACATTTTTTATTTGGTAAATAGATATCCTACATCATTTCTTTGTTGATAAAACACCAATGGAGTGTAGAAGTTGTCAAAACCAACTTTAGACTCCAAGAACACCTGCATGCAAATGAATACCTGTCATAGGTATCCATTTGCATGCAAGTGTTCTTGGAGTCTAAAGTCACAAGTACCCATTTGCATGCAAGTGTTCTTGGAGTTTGAAGTTGGTTTTGACAACTTCTACATGGTATTAGAGCTTTCCTGTTACATGCCTGTTCTTGTTTGAAGAATTTGGAGCTACAAGGGTTGGATCAGGCATTCACAGTTTGGGGTTTGTTTTTTTTATCCAGGGAATCACCTGAAATTTCAAAGCATTTTGAGTCCAAACTAACCTCACCGTTGGATCCGCAGTGGTCCAAAACCCCTAAATCGACTGTTCATTCATCCAGTTTGGACAAAGTTGATTTGAGAGGCAAAATGTTTTACCCATACGACCATCCATCTGCACCCTAGTAAAAAAAAATTAAAAAATCTGCATTTATTTTCGTCAGAATTTTTATTTTTTTTAAATATTCTAAAGTTTTTTTTTGATATATTTTTTTAAATCAAAACAAAAAAAAAAAGCCTTTTAAAGGCTTGCTCAGGCCCGATACATGGTACTCGCAGCACCTGCGTACGCAGGCTTGCGGGCCCTTAAGTACGTCGGGCAACGTACTGCCAGCCGGCGGCAGCTTCCGACCAGCAATCTAACAGTACCATCGACAACGGTACACCCATTTTTCCACGGCTGCCCTTTTTTTATGTTTTTTTTTTTTTAAAATCAAAGTCTTTTTTTATTTGTTTTTTTATATAAATAAACAATTTTTTTTGTAATAAGTCCAATTGAAGAAATGCGGTGACGGCCATTTGGCTGTCAATTTTAGGTTCAGATTTTTTATGTGACAACCGTATGACCATCAAATTAATCTAGCACTTTATTTTTTCCCCTTTGGAGTTGTTTTCTTCCAAAGGCCATAACTTGGGCATACGATATCATTTTTTGGCATACGAGATATCATCGAAAAGTTGGTTCTGTCAAATTTCCAGTGGTGTGGGTCTCATCACTTCATTTTTCTGTTGGTGCATTCTACAGCCAGTTGAATTCAAAGGAGATTTTTTCAGTTCCGAGCTCATAACTTTTGACCTATTTCTCCATTTTTTAGAACTTCAAACCCTTGTTTGTTTTCTCCATCCATTCTCTTCCTTGTGGCAGGTATCCATTTGCATGCAGGTGTTCTTGGAGTCTGAAGTTGGTTTTGACAACTTCTACATGGAGGTGTGTTAGGGTAATAAGCCTGTATTGATACATATCAAATTATTTTGTTTGTGAGGCATACATGTTAGGAGTATGCTAAGTGGATATGGCATTGAACAAAAATTATAATTTTAAGTTGTTGCCACTATTTGTTATTTGGTTAATAGATATCCTAAATCAGTTATTTGTTGATAAAACACCAATGGAGGTGTGTTCAGGTAATAAGCCCTTATTGATACATATCATTTTTTATTTTTTTGCGAGGCATACATGTTAGGAAAATGGTGACTCAAGATTACAATTATAATAGGTTAATATTTAAAGTAAGTTTACATTTAAGGGCGGGGGGTATAGGGAGGTACCCCTAATGGGATTTGAGGGTTTTGGGGGTTGTTAGCAGGTTATACGTTAGAGAGAAAGTCTATCACATAGGACTTGCAGAACCTAAGGCAAACAAGGAAGACTAAGTAAAAGTTATCATATAAGTGTCATGTCTCTCTAGAAGAGACAAAGTATAAATATATCAATGTAATAAATGTAGGATGTATCAAAATAAGAATATGGATATAGAATATAATATAATATAGAGAAGATAATAAGACCTTCCATTGTATCTATTATATGATAATGTCTATATATGTATTTATAAGGATTTGTTCAATATAGGTGGTATGAATGAATGAGGTTCTTAATTAAGTAACTTATGGAATGCATTTAGAGATAGGTTTCCCTTCTACAATTACTCTTTTCTCTCACTATATCATTTGGGGTATAAATAGAATACACAAGGGCTATTAGGGTCTATATATCCAAACTATAATTTCCCATTCCCTCTTGCCAACATTGGTTTCATTGATGGGACCATGAGGTGATCAATGAATAAAAGTATAGAGTAGAACAAAAGCAATAATGGAGTGAAAAGATAATTAGGAGCCAAAAGATTTTTTTTAGAAATCTACATAGATACAACTCTTTTGTACCACCCTTGTGAGAGGGGGATAGGAACTTAAGGGATGACAAATGGGAAGGGGTGGAATCCAAAAAGATCCTTAAAAATAGGTAACTACTCAAAATTGAAACTAACCATGGGATATTTGAGGATTATTGGAAATCTAGATCAAAAAAGCCAATGGAAAAAGGAGATAACAAAAGGAAAGTTGACCTTATTGAAATAATTAAGTTGGCAATAGAAATAAATGCAAAAGAAAGAAGGTTGAAACAAACCTAGGATCAACAAGAAAGATATTGCAAAAGGATGGAAGAAGAAGAAAAGAAAGTAAGAACAATACAAAGAGATAAGGATAGAAATTAGAAGGGAAAAGGATGAGCATACCATGGAGGATGTTGCTAAGCACACCATTGTAGGTGCAGCCGAAGATATGAGCAAGAAGATACTGCAAGTAGGTTCTAGTATGGATAGAATAAGTCAAGTTATATAGAATAAACAAGGAGAAATTGAGGGTTATGGAAAAAATAAAAAAGGGCAGAGAAATAAGTTATAACAATTGTGACACCACCCATCACCAAAACACTGACTACCTATCTAAGTTAGATAAACATTCAAGGACAGATGAGGATTGGTTATCGGTGGTTACCCCTATACAAAATCTCCAAAAAATAGTAGTTGATGATGAATACTTAGATGATTTGGTGACCAAAAGTGTTCTAAAAATACAAAGAGAGAATATGATAGGAAATAAATTGGATCATATGTGTTTAACAACATATAACAAAAGGACACCACTAGCTAATAAAATGACATTTACCAACAAAATGGAATTTTTGAGAATGAAAAGATACTTTGAATAGACACAACCCTTGAACCAGGAGTCACCCTTAATACCATTAAAGTCAAGAAGAATTTCCACATAATCAATAGAACACATTCTAAGCAATCAAGATACAGTAGAAAGAGAAGGTGAGGAAAATAACATAGTAACCCTGGTGAAACATTACTATAATATAAAATTAGGAGATACAGACAATGATTGTGAAGAACAAGACAACACGAATACCTCTAGGAAGCTACTCATGTTTGGGAATGACACCCATGAGTCCATAAAATAGATCTTCATCCTGGAATAAAAGTGGCAAAGATAAAATATAACCAAGGACAACACTAAATTATTTGATTTTATTGGTACTTTATGTACTGATGCCCTCAAATTGTACTACAAGACTTTTCTAGAAAATGATAATGTTGGCATATGTCTTGTAAGTGTTTTCATTGATGGCAACCCAAGTCATGCAACTTAAGTTTTACATCCAAATGTCCAGCATAATTTTGGTTCCTACTGGCAGAACAGAATAAAGAACAGGGCATCCAATTAACAGGCATAAAATTTGATCTAAACACCTTACCGGACATATATTTTGGGTTGTGGATCTCTGAGGGAAGGCCTGTTGATGTTTGTAGTATCTTGGTTTTGATGCGCACTCACTGGTATGTGATCTAGAAGATACGATGGACTAATTTGTTGATTATCTATGCTAGAAGGCCGACCCAACAAGGATAGAAATCATGGATGTATAAGATTTAATTAATTATAAGTCTTCATATTTGATTAAGTTTTATTTGGGTCCTCTCTTTGTCTTAACCGACTTTGGAGGATGCACATAAAGATTTAGTGGTGGATCTAGCCGACAAGTTAAAAGTAACTTAATATTTTATAAATTTGATTGATGGATGAATGAATCCTTGATTGCAGATATATATAAGAGGTTGGTTTTTATCATTTATGCATGTGAACATAAGGGTGTGTGTGTATAAGTGTGAATTGTGAGATCCAGAAGTGTAGTAGTGTGAATTTGATCATAAGTGATGTGAAGAACAAAAAAGAGTAGAATAGGGAAAAGCGAAGTGCAGAGTCAAAAAGCAGATCTAAAATCAGATCTATGAGCTACACCAGAACTACCACCTAGCATAAGTTGATTCTACTATATTAGTTCACCCTTTAGATGGTTTTAATTTGAATTTTGTAAGGTAGTAAGCCTTTCTCTTAAGCAGTGATCTCTAGGCAGTGTGCCTGAATGCAAGTGCATTCCCTTTTGTAAACAATTATATTTGAGTACTCAAATTGTGGATTAACCTCCACCGTGGTTTTTCCCCTAATAGGGTTTCCACACAAAAATTTGTGTTTTATGGTGTTATGAATGTTTACTTTTAATGCATACATATTTTCTTCAATGCAATGATAAAATGGTTTCATGTTTTAGATCATGGAGTTTAAAATTGTTGAACACTGATTCACTCCCTACCCCTCTCAGTGTTCCCTTGAGTCCAACAGATAAGGAATGGGATACAATAAAATAAGATTTTTTAGCCAATTTTGAATCTCTGGAACTTCCCATCGAAGGGGTAAGTAAAATCAAGGAACTCACACAAGATGAAGATGAAATTATAACTAAATTCAATAAAAGATTCAAATAAATAACTAGGAGATTGGAAGAACCACTAATAGAAAAATAGAAAATTGAATTCTTCATATCTAGAGTGACACCAAAAATTAGAACGGCCCTAGATAGAAGAAGTTTCAATATACATACAGAACTAGTCACTTTGTCTTTCTAGATAGAAAATCAGTCTTGGTGGAAACTTAAGAAGGAAGAAGAAAATAAAGAAATAGAAAATTAAGATTGAAAGTCAAACAACTAAAAAAATTCCAGGAGACTATGGAAAAATAAGATACCCTTACATAGAGACCTAACATCTGGTATACCTATTGTGACCGAGAAGGTCCCTTACGAAATGACTGCCCAAAAGAAATAGGGGAGAAGAAATAAAATGCATTAAGGGTGGTGGAGCCTACAAAATCCATGGTCATTTTGAATTGTTGAGGTCCTTGAGGTTTTGAAATTCCTCAATTGTGTCCAATTAGGGTTCTGAACTTGCAAGCTAGGGCTTCCAAAACCCTCATATGCTTAAACCCTAAACCCATGGTCTTGGCATGCACTTTTGTATTAAAAACTCTTTTGACTCCCTATAGTTGGTTGCAAGTCTATTAGTTATAACTTATGTCTATCGAAGTCTGTTTTGATAGGCCTCATTGTCCCTATCTTCGCGGTCACCGCCCAGTTCAAATATTTATCCTAAATCTTATGTTTGTAGGTTTTGAAATAATTTCACTCTCAAGTCTAATGTTTTCCCCTAGTTCTGAAATGTTCTAAGTCACTTAATCTTATGTTACCTAGGGGTGTCCCTGTCATTAAAAAAATCATTTGCACACATACAAAATTGCTCCCCTTAATTTGTTCCATCACGTGTCTCCTTTGCATCATGTTTTTACCCTTGCTCGATCTCTCCCAAAGTGTGATATGTGATATCACCATTGATCCTTATTCTACGTGTTCAAATGTTGTTCCATTGCATTGCTCCTTCACATCGCTAGTTCAACTCTTATTTCCATGTTGCTTTGCACGATGTGTGATGTGAGGAGGGAGGATTAGGAGGTAGAATATTATTTGTCAGGTGTTGGTATACCACAACAGTCTAATGCATCACATTTTCATACTCAATTGGTAGGGTCATTTTTGTGATGTGCGATGTTCCAAAATCAGTGGTGGAAGGTAGAGGGAAGGTGATCCAACAGTTATCGCATGCACTTAGTTCATCAATATTGTATACCAAAATAATCAAGGCATATCTATAATATGTGATGAGTGGTATGATGGGGTTATATTTGAAGTTGCGACGATTCGATGTGGTGACAAGTGTCCAGGAACATAGGTGGAAGACTTTGATTTCATTGTGTGGGTCATTCACATGTCGTAGTTGTGAATGATACCATGCTAGATCAATGCATGATGTTCTTAGGGGTTGCGATGAGGACTTTGACAGCTCAAATATAAAGATAGAAATCAATAGCTATTGCATGCATTCTTTGCATCATGATTTCATGTTGTCAAACAAGTGTCATTTTTGTGATATGTGATGGGATCATGAGGGAATATTCCATGGGTAGTATTAGTTCATTACATGGGCTTAGTGCATCATGATTATGTATGATGAATGATTGAAGGAATGTGTGATGCATTATGGAAACGTGATAGTCATTGATCATGAACCTCATGGCGATCAACGACCATATTTTAGTTTCATTGGGGATTGTATCTCGGCCATCCATGTTCAATCTAATGACCAACATTCAAATTGTAATGGCCAACTGCTCCATTTCACAGGAAAATGCCAAAAGTGATTGCTCAACGACATTCTCGGCTACCTGATCGGATCTGATCTATTCTAGATCAATTTTTCACACCATTCCAATGTTATATTCATTACTAGACGCCACCATTACTCCTTGGTGTGTTGCAGAGGTCAAACTCTTCTATTAGGGTATGTTTGTCTAGGTTTGTTGTAGATTTTGTGGGTGCTCCATACTTGTATTCATGAGATCATCAATTCTAGAGTGTGCTCAAGGTGTCAGAGCCTTTATGGCTTGGTTGTTGCTCTATTTTTGGGGGCAATTCGGATTATTTTGAAATCTAATTAGGGTTCATCTTCCTACGAACCCTAGTTAGGGTTAGGGTTGGGAGTTTGAATTAAAATTTTAGTTATGCTTGCACAATAAAAGAAAAATTTGTTATCATTCGGAGGGTTCTATTCTCTAGTCTTTGTAAGTCTTTGATTTAGATTTCATAGTTTTTCTTAGCACTTAGAAAAACTATGTTGTAAAAAAAATTCTCTGTAATAATAATAGATGACCTAAATGCCCATTGCATTGTACTTAATGGTATGTATCAGTTTTATCATTCTCTCCACTATTTACTCATTTCCTCTGAATCAATATAATCAAGGATTATCTTCTAGTTATCATTTCATATTTGTTGTCATGAATGCTTGAATTTTTAGTTTCTATTCAAGGAATAGAGTAATTTCCTTTCAATTCATGTATCGAGGTTGTGATGATGCAATAAGGATTTGTAAGTAGTTTGATAGTATCGATCTTTTGTCGATTTCTTGTTATAAGGTGTAAGTTTATCAGAAGCTAGGGGTTGGTCTATTGTAGGGTTTTTACTTCATTTATGGACTATGTGTGGATAAGGCACTGGTCAGTTTAATTCTCAAATCTTAAGTATGAGTTTGAACCAATTTCTAAAATCAAAATTAAACCTTTTTTTTCTTGCATTTTTACTTTTATGTCCATTTCCACACTACAAAGAGTCATTGAAGATATAGAAGGTAGTATAGATGATTTATCCCATCAAATTCCTTCTACCATATTAGTGTGATGATTTTTTATCAAAGGCACCATCTGCATAGAGATTTTATATGTATGTGATATTATAGGGGTACCCACCTTGGTTTTGCAGAGCCTAAAGTGTAGAGGAGAATTTTACAATCTGTCTCTTGTTCGTTGGCCACTAACCTAGGGTCTCTAAGTATAAGAAGTAGTTAGTCTTTAGGATAATCTAGATCATTATTTGGAAACACCAAAAAAGGGTAGATCTAAGGGCACTACCTAAAAATATTAACTTAGTTTATTGTGGAGTTTTTGGGGAATGGGATGATCATGAAATAGAAGATTATTCATCACATCCATTTTATTTAAGAGAGGATCCCAACCTAGGAAACCATAGTGAGGAAAGAGAAATGGAATATGCAAAAAATTTGGTAGAAAGACCACTTTACCCATAGTACCATGGCTATAAAGTGCCAAAATAGAAAAATCGGAGGAATATAAATATTCTATAGAACCTGTTGTCACATGAAATTGCACCCTACTGAGCACAAAGCTCGGCATTCCAATGACACAATGGAAATGACCACAAGGTGTGGGACCTTTACGCGTATGAGGTAAAATCTCCAGAGAAGGCCAACTTCCTTTTTCAATCCAAGTGCAAAGTGTTGGTCCAACCCAACACATGAAATGCTACCACTACCCTACTCTAACAACTCATAGGGGAAAAGAGGAGAAGGAATGCATGAAATGGAAATGGAGGTGGTACACCAAGATAGAAGTTTTTTTCTTCCTAGCCAAGATTACATAGTACATAAAAGAAGGGGACCAAAGGACTCACACAACTCTCTATTTGGTTGATTTTAGAGGGAAACATGGGCATTAGGGTTTGATAGAGTGCTAGAAGGAAAGAGAATTTCTCAACACAACAGTTGCAAATAATTTTAACTCAAACATGTATACATAAAAATGCAAACAAACACTCAAACATGAAGTTAATGAAAGATTAATCATACATAAAAAAAAGGAGAGAACCAACAACAATGATCAAATTCATTAATGCAAAAGCATATAGCCAATCTTTACAATGGCAAAGTGTATAATATAGTGTCTGCAAAAGAAAAAACCCAGAGGAGCCAAAGGAAGAACCCTTAAAATGAATACATTTCTTGCCTTTATAGATTAGGCATAACTGAGAATCATAATTCAAACCCTAACCCTAACCAAGGTTAGCAAACAATATTGTGCATACAATCATGGAGTCATTTCGTGAAAAATGCGACTAGGGCATAGATTCGCCAGGGAAGTCAAAAAAGAGCAATAAATGGACATGGGTGCAATAAATGGTGTCCTTGAAGCCCAAGAACCAAGATATGCCGCTTAAAATTTGAATCGAGCATCGAAAACATCACCCAAAAAACATGCCAAAACACAGGAAGGTCAGGGCATCAAGTTGTGTTCTTGAAATTGATGGATGCCTCAAATAAAATAAAAAATGTAGAAATATTGTGTACATTATTGGAGGAATTTTTCATGGGGGTGGGGATAGATGATCTAGTGCAATTCATCACGGATAATGCAGCAACATATGTGGTAGTTGGGAGATTGCTTGAGGATAGACATCCTACACTTTTTTGGTCACCATGTGCGGCTCATTGCCTTGATCTTCTTTTGGAGGATATAGGAAAAAAAATTGGGTGGCATCGACTATAGATGATGCAAGGAGCATCACAAAATTTATCTACAATCACCCTTGGGTTCTTATTTTGATGAGAGATCATACATAAGGGAAGGAGTTGGCGAGATCGGGTACCACAAGGTTTGCAATGGTTTTCCTAACATTGCAAAGCATTTTGGGTTCTTTGAATACTTTAAAACAAATGTTTTTGAGTCAAGTGTGGCTAGACTCAACTTATGCAAGGAAGCCCAAAGGAGAGAGAGTTGCAAAAATATTATTCGAGAACCTATTTGCACAAAGAGCTACAGAGATCGTGAAGCTAACTTCAAAACTTTGATTTTAAACTCAAGTTGAATATTTTTTTTAATTTAATTTTTTCATTATAAATTTGTAACTTTAATCTTTTTGTATTTGTAATGTAGGTGTTGGATCCTTTGATTAGAGTCCTCTACTTGGTATATGGGGATCAAAACCATATGGGATATATTTATGAGGTCATGGATAGGTCCAAAGAGGCTATCAAAAATTATTACATGGGGGACAGCCTCAAATTTAATCCCATATGGGAGATTGTTGATAGGAGGTGGAATAATCAACTCCACCAACCCATCCATGTAGCAAGGTACTTCCTCAACCCTAATTTTCTCTTCTCAGACAACTTCTTTGATTTTAATAGAGAGGTTATGGAGGGGCTCACAATTTGCATTCAAATGATGGATCCCAAGGTTGAAGTGAGAGACCTCATTGTCCAAGTTTTGGATCTTTATAGGGAAGGAAGGGATAAACTCTTTTCTTCAAAGCTAGTTGTTCAAGGAAGAACCACTCAGCCACTACGTATAAAATTGGGAGTCTTTAAGTTTATTTCACAAGCATCTTATAATTTGATAAAATGTGTTTTGACTTTGTTTTCTAACTCTTCAATATTTTTTGCAAAGGTTTGGTGGAAAAATTGGGATGTAAATACCCCACATATCCAAAAATTTCCCTTCACATGCTATGCCAGCCTTGTAGTGCATCCAGTTGTGAGCGGAATTAGAGCGTGTTTGAGGCCATTCACATGAAGAAGAGGAACAAATTAGCTCAAAAACACCTCAATGACCTTGTTTGTATGCAATACAACCTTTAGTTGTGCATAAAAAGAGTAGAGGACAAATCATTGGATCCTATTGATTTGGATGAGATAGATCCTTATAGTGATTGGACAAGGTAGGATGAGCAACCTCCATTGTTTATCGTGGATGGGATTCTTGATTTCAAGAGACATGCAATGAAGGATGTGGGTGCAACAGGAGACATAGGGTTGGAGGAAATTTGTGAGGATGAGGAATCATTGCCAGAGCTAGATATCTCCAAGATAGTGGTTGAGCCTCAGCCAAAGCCTTCCATGCCAACTGAGGAGCTAGCGACACCACGTACTTGCAGGACTATAGCATCTACCTCTTCCCTATCTTTGACTAAATTAGGGAAGAGGAAGGTGTAAAATTTTGTATTCAGTATTTACTTCTATTTTTACTATTTTCATTTTCAGTTATCTTTTGTAATTTATATCGAACTATCAGGCTTTCAACCATCAGGATTTCACATGAGAATGTGATTTTGTAATCAATTTGCATTAAATTCAATCAAATTTAATAGAAAACACTTTTGTACTCATTTATGGACTCATTGGATTCATTTTGTCATTAAATTTTGCAAAAAAAAATGTTTTTCTAATGAAATTTAAGCAATTTTTTAAGTTCTAGAGTTTTTTGCCAAGTTTTTGTTGACTCGTCAATTTTGGGCTTGGCGAGTTTTTGGCAAGTTGATTTTTCCAACTATGGCGATATAGTCTCTCATGTGTCCAGTGATGCACTTGTTGATGAAAATCCTTCCACTATTAGTAATAGTGTGTTGTCATTAAGCACTTTCCCTTCATTTCATGTCACATATAACAAAGAAATCTTAGATGATAATTTTCATGATTTACCTTCTATATGTCCATCCTCATATGATGTCTCCCAACTTGATGATGTTCATACATTTCAAGCAACTCGTGTGGGTGAAGGTTACAACCTAAGAACCTAACCAAAGGTTCTCAAACCAAGCAAAAAATTTCATACACCAAGATAATTTCATAAAACATGGAATAGAATATAAGATTTGATGAATGAATTATAATGTTGTTGACATTAAAATGAGTGCAAGACCAAAAGAGTCACAAAATAAACTAGTCTCTATTATCTAAATTCTAGTTTTTAGATTGAATATAGATCAATTATTTTCTTCTTGCTAAGATATCCCTTTGGAATACAACTTAAGTGTGTATTTATACACACAATGGTCCTAAAAAATACTATAATTCCCCCAATGAATCAAGATATCCCTAAAAACACAACACTATGCGCTCCAAATCCAATTTACCACTACTATGTATAAGATGGAGGTGGTAGGTACTTGTGTTGCACATGTGTGGCTTTGGGAAAATAGTCATGAATTTTTTGGAACTCTATCCTTTTTCAAACATCATCATTCCTTGTGCCTTACTATGCTTCAAGGCCTCTCCTTTCTACGGGGTCAAAAATTGCATGCCTTATCATTTTGACATTATAAAATGACCTCAATTTAGCATTTGTTCCTTGTAGCATATTTTTAGGGATCACTTAGCCATGATTTGACATTTCCCCCACCCTTGATTCCAACATGGTTTTGTGTTCCTATGTGTTTGTCTTTCATTTATGTTTGTTTATGTTTCATGTATCTTCGTGGCATCATGCTTCTATTATGTATTTTTTTTTATTGTTGCACTTGGATGCCAACACAAGTGCACAAATGTTTACATGGATGTGAAACCATCCTTCGACAATATAGTCATGCAATAATAATTTCTTACTAACCCAAGAACCTTGCAACCTCCAAGATTGCACTTGTAACTATGGCTCAATCAATTACATGAGATTGGAACTATCATATTTTGGTCTCTTGAACTCCCTCCAATAGCCAATTTCACTTTTGCATGTAAATTTGATTTCACAAGAATTCCACAACATCCTTCTAATATTTTTTGAGAAAATACTATAAAATGGTGTTTTATGAGTTTGGATATTAACATTCTTTAGGATTTTTACTTCCTAGTTTAGTATTTTTGAACATATACATAGGAGGATATTTTCTCACAACCATTGTAACTTTTTCATAAATTGAAGGAACCTTCTCTCATGGATCTCTTCTATCCAAGTGATATTGCATAATTTTTTTGTTCAATCTCCTATACTTTTAATAGATTTTTATCATATTATTACCTTACAACCTATTCAAATAATGTGACACCATTGATGTCATCTTTGTAGATCTCTTGTTCTCACCCTATCACTCACTTTGAGAAGGGTTTATAGGCATTTTTATGTTGTCATTCTCAACATACCTTTGTTGAATGCACAAGACAACTAAGAGGGGGATGAATCAATTGTACATTAAAACATCAAAATCGTCATTAACATTTAGATCTACATTAATCCTTAAACCCTTACAACCTTAAAACCCTTATCATGCATTAGCAGAATATAAACATGAGAAACAGTGATGTAAACACATACATACACATGAGAACACAATATTTACGTAGAAAACCCAAGAAATAAAAAAACCATGGTGAGGATTAGCTCACAATATAAAGTTATTGCAACACTGAATACAATAGGCTCACTACTAGAGGGATCACTACCTAAAAGAAGAAGCAAAGGCTCACTGCTAGATTAGAAAGAAGAAGATAGAAGATTGTTACAATGAGAAATCCATCTCAAAGCAATAGAGAATATCCACCACTACAAATTTTGCACCATCAATAACCTCCAACTCACTACTATCATAAACTTCAGGTACTCTGCAAATGTAGACCCTTCTGCACATTGCATTGGAGTCATAGGCATTAATCTCACACTTCAGATCTCTACATCTAATTAAATTCACATCTCAATTGAACACTACTCTGCCATATTGAACACACTTTACCACATTGTCTCCTCTTTTATTCATTTTTTCTCAGAAACACTTGGAAACTAAACACCACAAACACATTCTCATCATCTACAACACTTCCTCATCACAACCAAACCAACTATAATACAGCAACTCAACCACACACATTCTTATCAAGGAAACACTAGAGGTTGACACCAGTGAAACTACTAATGAAAACATAATGCAACTAATCAAAGCATCTACATAGGTTGACATCAATGCAACAACAAAGATCTATTGACATCAACAAACTTTCAACAACCTCCCCCTTTGTCATTGATGGCAATACATGATATGAAAAACCATCAACAATAATAATAGCTTTGATCACCAACTTATATATTGCACCATAGTGCATACTGCTCCCCCTTACACAAGAATCTATACTTTCCAACACTCTCTTTTATAGGACTTCTCTCCCCCTTTCTACATATTGTCTTTTAGTTAAATATCTCTCCCCCTTTGACATCAATGGCAAAGGACAACATATATATTATTTTATTTTCTTCCCCTTTGACAACAATCACATACAATTTCTCTCCCCCAAAGGCAACACCTATAAGGGAGAACAGCTGCTCTGCAACTTCCTTTGACACCACCAACACAATGACAACACTTACTCCCCTTGACTGCAACAACCAACAATGTCACTACCTACTCCCCTTGAGAGGTAGCCACCAACATCAGTACAAAATAAGGAATAAATCTTGAAATCCATTGGACTAGTGTATATCCTTATGCATCTAGTTGAAATTAGGAGGGGAAATAACCTCTAACTTCTCCCGAAGATACACAAAAGTATCCTTAGGAAGGGCCTTTATGAAGATATCTGCAACTTGATCTTTAGTAGGCACATACTCCAACTTTACTTCATTTTCTGCAACCTTTTCTTTTAGAAAGTCATACTAGATTGAGATATGCTTTGTCCTTGAATGCATTAATGGACTCTTTGAAATATTGATAGCACTTGTATTTTCACAAAAGATAGGAATTGGCTCATCATATACCACTCTGATATCCTTCAAATTTTGTTCCATCCACAACACCTATATGCAACATGATGTTGCAACAATGTATTTTTCCTTTGTAGTAGATAATGACATTGAATCCTACTTTTTGTTTTATCCAACACAATAATCTACTTCCTAGAAAGAAAGCACCACCAGTTATACTTTTTATGTCATCCACACAACCTACCCAATCTGCATTTGTATAAGAACTTAGAGAGAAATTAGTATCATTTGCATACCATAAACCATGTTTTGTAGTGCCTTTCAAATATCTGAATATTCTTTTTACTGCTACCACATGTGACTCTCTAGGATCTTGAAATCTATCCACAAGACAAATTGTATATATGGTATCTGATCTAGTAGAATTTAAATATAGCAATCCTCCAATCATTGATTTGTACTTTCTCTGATCAACCTTAGGAGATTCATCATTTTTACTGAACTTGCAACCAATTTAACCATAGGAGTACATACCGATTTTGAGTCTTCCATTCCAAACTTCTTCAACATTTCCTTAACATATTTTGTTTGTGAAATGAATATGTCTTTCTTTGTCTCATTGATTTTTAGCCCAAGGAGGAAATTCATCTCCCCAAACATAGACATTTCAAACTCTTTCTCCCTTCTCATTTATTACATTTAGTTCCTAACATGTTCATAACAACTTCTGCATTCTCATTTAGTTTTTTCGAAAATATCTACTTAGTTCCAATCACATTCTTGTTTGTTGGTCTTAGGACAAGCTCCCAAGTCTGATTCTTCTAAATTCGCATTAATTATTCTTCCATAGCCTTGATCCAATACTCATATTTGCATGCCTCAATCATTGTTTTAGGTTCAACTTCGGAAAGAAAATATAAATTTACTTGTTTTTCTATCATAGCATCCTTTCTTCTTGTCAATACACCTTCTATTTTGTCACCAATGATCTGATCTTTAGAATGATTCTTCTAAGCATACTTAGGGGTCTTAGGGATCCTTTCTGAAGCTTCTTCCTCTTCAACCTACACTTCTTTTTCTTTACCTTCATCCTTTTCTTCTTCTTTGCAAGAGGACTCATCTGATTCATATCCATCTATCAGCATTGAACTTTTGTGTAGGTCTTCATCCACTTTGACACTTGCACTTTCAACAATCCTTTTTAGCCTCTTGTTGTAGCACCGGTAAGCCTTGTTTTTTATAGAATATCCAAGAAAGATTCCTTCATCGGATCTAGCATCAAACTTTCCCAAAAAAAATCATCTCTTTTGATATAGCATTTGCTTCCAAACACTCTAAAATGCTTGATAATAGGAGTTCTTCCATACCATAACTCATAGGGAGTCTTTGAACTATTTGTCTTTGCTTGCGCTCTGTTAAGTATGTAGATTGTAGTATGAATTGCTTCTCTCCCGTATACATCTGGTAGATTTGCTTCCTTCATCATTGTCTTTGTTGCTTCTTGAATAGTCATATTCTTTCTTTCCACCACTCCATTCTTCTAAGGAGTCCTAGGAGATGATAAATGCCTCTTTATTCCATGATCTTCACAAAAACTATTAGATTCATTGTATGTGAACTACCCATCTCTATCAGATCTTAAACATTTGATTTTCATATCCATTGCATTCTCAACCATAGCTTTGAATGCCTTCAACTTATCTAGAGCTTTTGATTTTTCTTTGAGAAAATTTACCTAAGTCATTCTAGAGGAATCATCAATCGCCAACATGAAATACCTATCACCTTGAAAACTTCTTGTTTTTGTAGGTCCAAAAAAGACTGTGTGCACCAACTCCAAAGGTCCAGTAGTAGAGTATTCTTTGACATTGAACCTTTTTCTTGTTTGCTTCCCAACTTGACATTCCTTACAAACTGCATTTATAGGCTTTGTAATCTTTGGTAGATCTCTTACAGCTTGAGCTAAGTTGATCCTTACTAGGCTATCAAAATTGATGTGAAACATTCTTCTATGCCATAGCCAATTTCCATTAATTTGAGTCATAAAACACATACCATTAGCACCCTTAAGCTGATAAACATTTCCATTTGTCCTTCTTCCTGTAGCAACCATATTTTTGGACTCTTTCTTGATCTCACAGCCACCATCCTGAAATACAATATTATATCCTTTGCTACACTTTTGTCCTACACTTAGAAGATTATGTCGGACCCCCTTAACATAAAGAACATCATCTGTATTATGCTTGGCATCAAAACTGATTGAACCTTTTTCACAGATCTTAGCAGATGTATCATCACCAAACTTAACAAGCCCTCCTTCAAACTTCTCAAGTTTAAAAAACTTACTCTTATCACTTGTCATGTGATTTAAGCATCCACTGTCAATGATTTAGTAGTTATTGTCCTCTCTAGCATGAAAAGCAGCCACCATAGTTCCATTATGACCTGCTTCCAAAGAAACTTCCTTCATACATCTCTCAGAGTTAGCAGAATTAGTTCTAACATTTAGAACCATGAACAAGCATTCATTATCCTCATCATTAAGGTAATCATTCATCATCATATACATTGGCATATTCTTTAACATAATAACTTCTCTTAATTGATTTACCTTTATTCTCCTTAAATCTGTCATTTGAAGCTTTGATTGGACATCCACATATCTAAGTTGTGCCACTATTAAATTTTATGAATTGTGTACAACACACATTTCCCAACATGAAGATAGTGTTAAGATCGTATGGGGTGATGGTCATAGGTAGTATACAATTGAGGGCCACAACAAGCAATTAGTAATGTGGATTAATGCAATATATTGCAAAGCTAATGCCTTTTAATGCATCTAGTGATGAGGGTTTCATGGAATCTTCCCCACTGATGCCCTCATCTAGTAAGTTTGTACCTATGGAAGCTAAGGACGAGGTTACTATGGGAAATTTCAACACTCACCAAGGACATGATTCTTATGAATTTATATCATCATAAGGTTGGTGATAAAACATATGTTGATTTTGGAGGTTACTAGTGGATATTCCCTCCTAATTTTAAAAATAACACGTTGACAAGATTAGCACGTCAACTAGAACTTGTTGATGGAATCTACTTATCTAGTCAAAAGTCTTTGTGTTCTCATGTTATGGTGGAAATGGTTCCTATCTCAAATGGTAGTGTTGCTAAAAGGGTAAGCAAGCATTAGAGGTCTATTTCTAGAGGGGAATAGAGGGGTAGGTATTCCTCATTGGGGGGAGTTTGACATTTAGCTTCTTGTAGAGAAGGGGGACCCATCATCCTCAAGACTCCCGATCACAAAAGAATCCTTAGGAATAGGCTACCCTAAACTACCTCAAGTTCACTAAGAAGCTCGAAAAGGACAAGGTACTAAGGTTGAAAAGGAAGGGCGGATAGCTTGTTGCTTTCTTTCTACTAAAATTGAATGTTCACGAGGTCAGAAGAGCTGATTTCCAAGGTTTGGCTCGTTTCCCAAATAGCTCACTGTCTGAGGATGGCAGCGCAGATCTCAAACTCCAGCACGATGCACTGGCATTTCAGGGACGCATTGGCGTCCATACAGACAAGGATCCAGAAAAGAAGAAAAAAATACAAGGAAATCTACTAACTATCTAACTATGTAATATTTATATTTTGACAGAGAATAAAAGGGTAGACACAACGAATATGAAAAAATGAAACTAAGAACTAGACTACTGTGAAAATGAAAAAGAGGGTGAGAAAATGAACCTTTTCACCCATGAGCTAAGTCTTCGAATAGCTCCACTCGAAAAGCTCCACCTACACACATAGAGATGGAAAAATGTTGAGGTTGTTTTAGAGGACTACCTCAGTCAATCCCTCGCTTTGGTGTTCCCCCTTCCACGGACAGCCAGATAGCCACAAAGCATAAAAAGTGATAAAAGAGAGTAGAAACAAAGTAAATAGCACAAACAACTAGTATGCTACTTGATAAACAAGATGATGCAAAGAGTAGGCAACAATGAACAGTATCACCTTCACAGCTACGAGCACTCAAAGCAAGTAGTGGAAGGAAGAAGCTTGATAGTCTCCAATGGTGAGGTTGTTGCAATGAAAACATAGTGTAGGAGCCAAAACTAGCAACTTGCAGTCAAGAAGAGGTAGTGTGAAGCTGTGAATGAGCTTAGAAAGTGAGAGTGAGTAAGAATTGAGCAACAAGAGTGAAGTGATCAAGAGAGAGTCAATGAATGTGAAGTGATAGATTTGAACTAGCAAAAGGGAGGCAAAAGCCATGTTTTTCATCGGTCAAGGAAGTAGATGTTATGCTTCATGACCAATGGATAAGTGTAATGCCTCTGCGGATTCCATAGGAAAGAATCTTGTCAGGATGGCAGTGTGGTGTGTGAGTGTCCCTGACAGAGATTCCTCTACCAGCACAAAAATATGCGACCAGGTGGAATGAGTGAGGTGGTGGCGATGAAATTGCATCATCGAGTTTACATTTTCTAAGGTAGGGACAATTAAATGGGGAATTTTCCTAGGGGTGCAAATTCGCTCCATTACATTTTTCCCCCACTTTAGCGAGCATACATGTCAATGCGAAAAGTATAAAGAGGTTGAAGAGAATATACCTTAACCGTCAAGGAAGCAAATCTTTGATCTAGCACACCTCGACGTGCAAGAGGTAGCTTTACGGGTTCTAGATCCCGCAGGGCAACCTTGATGTGAAAGAGAGAGAGATGGCTCCACAAGTACTCAGTCCTGCAGAAATGGCTCAACGGGTTCTCGCTCCCACAAAAATTGAATAAGGCCTCCATAGGTTCTTGGTCTTGTGGAATTTGAACAAAGGCTCTACAAGTTCCCAGTCCTACAGAAAGAAGGAGCTTCATAGGTGCTCAGTCTTGCAAAGGGAGCACCATAGGTTCTCGGTCCTATGGGGCTTGACATGAAAGGACTCCATAGGTGCTTGGTCCTGAAGAATTTGATGTGAAAGGCCCTTACAAGTGCTTGGTCCTGCAAGGAAAGCCTGATGAGATGCTCGATCTTGCAAGCTTGATAGTAAAAGTGGCTTTGCAGGTGCTCGATCCTGCAAAGCAACATGTTAAGCTGCAGACAAACCATGTTACGCAAGAAAGCTCAAACAGACAAACATATCTCAGAGCAAGCAATTGAAGGAGAAGTTTTCAAAGGGGTCCCCTTGGAAACCCTTCAAGATAGCAAGGGGCCCACAGAAAGGGGCATTCCATTTGAAAAGCATGACATTTTTCACAAATGATTATGTTATTAAGAAATTCTTTTGAAAGATCTCTTTCGTCAAGGAATCTGATAAAAAAAATGCTCCTTCTCAAAGGCAAGTTTTCAAACAGCTTCATCAAAAAAAGTACTCCTTTTTGAAAGGAAAGTTTTCAGATTCTTTTGCTACGAATTCGTTTCCGAAAGAAAAATTTCATGAAGGGGATCCTTGGCTGAAGGATGCATTTTTGAAAAATGAAAAAATTTCAATAAGGGATTCGTTGGCCACCAAATTCACCTTATTGAAAATCAAAGACGAGTAGTAGCCCCCCCTTAGGATGGTGTGTGTCAATCAAAGGAGCATGTGGCATCCTAAGGAAAGAAAGAAAAGGTAGTGATGTTGTGGCCCATGAGACATAGCGAGATGTAAACATGGAAATGTTATCACGCACGCGAGGGACAACACATAAGCACCACAACATCACAAAGAAAGTAGAAAGAGAGGCAAACAAGAGACAAGCAAAGACGAAGAAATTAAGAGACAGGGGGATCTGGGAGTTTGGGGTCATATCAGTTCTTATAGGTAATCCATGATGTATTGAACGAAAGATCATCAATCCCGAAGTTTCCAAATCGTGAAGAAGAGCACATGAAGACAAACTAAACAATTTTAAAAATGGGTCAACATGGAAGAGGGCCTAAGTGCCTCCAGCACTTTGCATCGTCCCCAATTGTCGAAAATCAAAAACAAAATATAGAAGAATGATGAAACATATAGAGGAATTTTATGACAAATTTTTAGGGCCTGTATCCAAGAACCTATAAGGGTAGTAAGGGTCCTCCAAGCAGGATCACAAACACATAAATACAAGCACAGGGGAAACACAACACACACAAATCTATTCTACAAATAAAAAAGAGGTACTCCCCTACTCCTCATCAACCAGGAAGTCATCTTGCTCCCAATCTAGATCATTATACGGAGAGGGAGGACAGGCTTGCGAGGGAAGGATAGCAAGGGGTGCACCCTCTGACTCTCCTGCAACAAGGGCCAAGGAAGAAGGCCCCTTGGGATCTTCTTCACTGAGCTCTTGTGAGGTGGTCATCAATCTCATAAAGATTGCTAACAAAGCTAGGACTATCCACCAAGTTCAACATGCACTTAACTGGGGTGTCGTGTGTTAACCAGGCGAGAGAAGGAGGTGCTCGAGATCCACTGTCGACCCTGTTGAAAGGGGCAGCGACAAACTCAAGGGATGTCGGGACCGCCTCCATCACAAGGATGACGCAAGCCAAAACAAAACTAACTCCCAAAGAAGGTGACTCCTTCTTACAACCACCACTCAAGGTGAGGTCATCCTCTGGCTTACGCTTTAGCAGAGGATGTTGGATCTCCAAAAAAGAAGCGGATGTGAAAGAGGGAGAAGACAAAGCCGCGATAGACACCACCAAAGTGTTTGGCATGTCTATGGGCTGAGAGAACAGAGTGATGTCTTGGAGGGACATTAGAAGCAAAGGCTCCACGGAATGAGCAATGAACACCTGCACCCTTTTGGGGTGAGGATCATCAGCACATACCGAAGGAGCCAGAAGAAGAATCGATGCAAGTGGAACTGAAGCAGAAGGAGCAGAAGGAGGCATAGCAAGAGGCGTTGAAACAGGAGCTATTGGTTCCCCTTCTACCTTCTGCAAGTTAGCTTGTTCAATAGCGAGAGCCTTTCTCCTACACTTGCGCTCACGCGCAAGCCGGTTACATCGGCTTCGAGCCCTAAAAGTTGTCGCTTGAGAAGGGGCAGGAAGCTCCTGTTTTGTCATAGGAGTGTCCTCCACAACCATCGACGATGGAAGGGTAGCCTCCTAGACAGGAGCAGGAGCAAGGGTAGAAAGTGCGAGAGCACAAACAACAATAGGTGGAGAAGCAAACATGAGTGCTTCAACAAGGGGCCTCTTCCCATTCATTGCAAAAAGAATGGTAGGAGGCCATAAAAGCTGAAACACGAGGGCAACTCCACAAGGACCATTCCCTTTGCCATAAACCATCTGTCTAGGAACCGTGGTCAAGATGGGAAGTTTAAACACTTGGCGCTTAGCTTTTTGCCAAGCGGGAACCATCAAGCTCCCCATGTGAGGCATGGGAGTAGGAGCTGAGGACACCACAACAGGGTGAGAAGCGGAAGCAAATAGAGCAAGAGATGCAGAAGAGGAAGGCCCATGGTTGTGAGCAAGCTTCCCCTTACCCTTTTGTTAGGAGGAGGCAACTTCTTGTGCAATCATGCAACCTTTTACTGAAATAGCATAGGGGGATGCAGGATAGGCCATTTTCGGCGGCGTGCCCCCAGTCTTATATTTGACATAGGCACGTTATAGCAAGTTCGTCCTCAGAGGGGGCAGATCGACGGGAGCGGGCCAAAAGTGATCTAACAAGAAGCCCCCACGTGACACCAGTGGTTTGTAATTGGTATCGTGCAATGTGCACAAAGCCCTCATGAAAAAACTTGGGACATTTATGGATTACCGAAGCGACGCCATTCATGGAAACCAGCCACGGAATTCCCAGTTTCACCTTAAACAAGTCCAACTCTAGAATTATGACAAAAGAGGTACCTATGGCCCTAGGTCCTACTAAGACCGAAAGAGTAATAGAACCAAGAGGAGGGATCGACAGCCCATCGTGTGTGTGTATCATGGCCTTCAACTCTTTGTATTTCTCCCTATGCAAAAAGTTTATCAGGAGTGTTTCTTTCATTACGACATTCACACGGCTCACAAGGTCAACTAGGACACTAATTACAATGTTCCCATTGACACAAGCGGGAAAGTAAAAGGGAGAAGGCTCTTTGCTCATACGAAAATTTTGCGAGGTAAAAGTTATGTCTGGTGATCCATTCGTAGGCTGACAGGGAGGAATATGTGTGAATGAGACCATATTTACGTACATAGTTGGACAAAATCAGCGGACATAAAGTACTGAGCAACTGGACACTGACCTATCTAAATTTTGCTCCTAAATATCTAAGAGCCCTTCTAACTATGCAGCTAGGGGTTGTTGATTGGGTTGCAAGGTTGTACACCCTGTAACACACAAATCTACAACACGCCTAGGATACAAGAGAAGGTTTTTCAATACCAAGAGACAATCAAAATAGTTCACGTCGGGTTCACCAAAATGTAGAGAAAGGGGACCCGTCACCCTCGGGACTCCCAGTCACAAAAGAGTCCTAAGGAACAAGCTACCCTAAACTACCTCAGGTTTGTTAAGCGAATCGAAAAGGACAAGGTACTAAGGCTAAAACGGAAGGGCAAATAGCTTGTCACTTTCCTTCTGCTAAAACTGAATGTTCACGAGGCCAAAAGAGTTGATTTCCAAGGTTCGGCCTGTTGCCCAAACAACTCACTGTCTGAGGACGGTAGCGTAGATCTTGGACTCCAACACTGCGCGCTAGTGTCTCAGAGATGCACTAGCGTCCGTACGGATAGGGGTCCAGAAAACAAGCAAAAGCTACAAGGAAATCTACTAACTACCTGACTACATAATTTGTATATTTTGACAGAGAATAAAAGGACAAACACAATGAATATGACAAACTGAAACTAAGGACTAGACTATTGCAAAAATGACGAGGGTGAGAGAATGATCCTTCTCACCCACAAATTAAGTCTTCAAATAGCTCCACTCGAAAAGCACCACCTACACACAGAGACGGAAAAATGTTTGGGTTGTTTTAGAGGACTGCCTCAATCAATCCCCCGCTTTGGTATTCCCACATCCACAAAAAGCCAGATAGCCACAAAGTGTAGAAAACGATAAAGGAGAGTAGAAACAAAGTAAATAGCACAAACAACTAGTATGCTACTTGATAAACAAGATGATGCAAAGAGTGGGCAACAATGAATAGTATCACCTTCACAGTTATGAGCACTCGAGGCAAATAGTGGAAAGAAGAAGCTTGATAGTGCCCAATGGTGGCATTGTTACAATGATAACATAGTGTAGGAGCCAAAACCAGCAGCTTGAAAACAAGAAGAGGTAGTGTGAAGCTATAGAATGAACTTAGAAAGTGAGTGAGTGAAAATTGAGCAACAAGAGTGAAGTGATCAAGAGAGAGTCAATGAATATGAAGTGATAGATTTGAACTAACAAAAGGGAGGCAAAAGACCCATTTTTCATCGATCAAGGAAGCAAGATACATTGCGCTTCGTGACCAATGGAGAAATGTAACGCCTCTGCAAATTCCAAAGGCAAGAATCCTGTCAAGACGGCAATGCAACGCTCAGACATCTGTGCAACACGCACACATCCCCAATAGAGATTCTTCCACCGACACAAAAAGACGCGGCCAAGTGGAATGAGTGAGGTGGTGATGATGAAATTGCATCATCGAGTTTAAATTTTCTAAGGTAGGGACAATTGAATGAGGAATTTGCCTAGGGGTGCTAATTCGCTCCATTACACTTCTATTGTGCTTCTTGAGTTATGATTTCAATTATGTATAGTAATTGGGCTGCTAGCTTTGGGTTTCCTTTATTTTTTCACTCAATTTGTTATCTTCATATATTGTCAAATCTTATATGTTTCCAACTATTGGTAGTTTTTGGCGTTCTATGGTTAATGCATGATTTGTAGGTCTACTTTGGTCTATCTATCTTCTTTGCAATGCATCACTCTTGCATGGGTGTGCATAAGATTTTGTGTATAGTCTTGATCTTTTTATTTGTATTGCATATTGGTATGGGACACCATAATACATACTCAATATTTAAATTGTGTGAAATCAAATTACAATAATATTGTATGGTTAATTGGTAAAAGGTAAATGTAGCTTTTAAGTTTTCTTAATGTAATATAAAATGTATGATTTGTGATTTCTCTATGTTAAAGAGTGGGATTTACAAAACTAAAAATTTACGATTATTGTGCTAGTTCAGAATTTCCAAATGATTAGCATTAATTTTACAATGCTACTTGAGTTTATCAAATGACAATTATTGGAGTTAGAGGAATGGTATTTTGATGCAAATCCAGATTAAGAATTGAAAACTAAAGAAAACAAATAACACCATATGGTGGAACTAACTGCACAACTACCCCAAGTATATTACTTAGAACAAATAAATACAGATACAAGAGGCACAGCAACCAGCTACCCCACTTGAATGCCTAGTCTATTTTTACACTTTCAACTTGAATCCTCCTTATTTGCTTACAATGTTCAATCTTTCCTCCCCACTTGCATTTGCCCTTCTTATAGATGTTGAAAGACCCCAACTGTGTTGGGAAGTCTTCTTACCCCAAAATTTAAGATACATGGCCATTTGATAGTTTCATAATTTATGTATCATCGTCAAGATGAAACCACTCCTTTCCGATAGATTAACAGTTATCAAACCACCCCTTCCAAGGCGATCATCAAAATGCCCCTTCCCTGAGAGAATATCCGTTGAGAACGGCCACATGTAAGAACCAGCAGTCTTATAATGCTGGCTCTTCTTGGATGTCTTTGTACCCATAAATTCAGAGATAGCGACTCCAACAGATTCTTATCTTTTCCCCAATCCTTACAGATCAGACCCTCTCTTCTTAAAGAGGTTTTTGGTCCCACAAGAGTTTACTACTGAAATGTAGAATATTTTGGAACAAGACTCCCTCAAATCTCCCCATCCTTTCCTTTAAGCAATGGTCAACACTTTGTTGCTTCAAGTAAAAAGGTTGTGGTGTTCTCTATTTGACTGGAACAAGACTCCCTCACATCTCCCCATCATCCTCCAAGGTGATGCTCTACACAACTTGAGGTTAGAAGGCGATGATGCTGTCACATTTTAAACCTGCAACCCATAAGGAATTTGATTAATGGGAGTCATTTTCTTTACAACCCGATGCTTTCTGTTGAGACTTATGTCGCATCCTCTATGATGCATAGAAATACCACAATGGTTGTCATGGATTAGAAAACATATCATGACACTTGCTATGATGAACCTAGATTACAACTCACTGCCACAAATGATTTTTCTTTCTACTATAAGATATGCTATAATTGTCATGCATCATTACAATGTTTGCAATCTAGTTGCAGTGCTACTAAACATGCTACAACACAATTGAAATTACATGGATTCTCGTCAACTATGCATAAACTACAGCTGCAATGTGAGCTTGTGCAAAGACCATTGTGATTCTTTTCCTTCTTCACAATACTTGCTACAGAAGCACCGTATATTGGCAGCAGCTCCAACTTGCTATTCACTAAGTGTTTGCATTTCTTTCCATGCTCATCCATGACAAGCAAAGTGCTTCCATTGCTTCCCATACAAGTGGTGTCAGTTCCCCTTCAGTGCTATACCATGCAACAAGCAGAACAATTACATGCTACAATAACAACATTGTCATGGGTTCAAAGCTGCCATCAAAAGTGTAAACCAATAATTAGAAACTAAAAAAATCATAAGCAATAATTTAAAGAGCCTTTGTCCACGATATATGTGCACTGATAAATGTCATTCATGATCAAGAATAATAATAAGAAACTCGTAATGTCTGGACCCAATGCACCAGCACTCATATGGTATCTACACTGAATGGATTCTGCGATATGATGAGAAACTTATATACCAATGAGGCAGAAAGATTACTAAAGCTGAAAGTATGTAAACTTGCATGCATAACATATTTTTTAGTATAAATTATCTAAACTCAATGTTTGACAGAAGTAAGAAGTTACAGAAACATACATCCACAAAGAAATAGAAAATGACCATATATTGGAATGCTAAACAGTTACTAGCTCCAAAATAACACTTTTGCCTCCCCAAAATGCGGTGGCATCAGTCACCTTGAGCTGATAACAAATGGTGCACACCCTCTTAAAGAGATTCTTAGAAATCTAATTTGTACAAATGAAACCACCGTAAGCTCAAATATCAGTTTGGGGTTGCAAAGGTACATTGATCCAAGATAAAGTGCTTTCCTGTAGGCAAATGAGATATGCTTCCATGAGCCAGGTAGGTGGAGAAGAAAACCTCCTCTGCCATGCATGTGATAGCAATGAGCATGGGCAGTACATTTGATGTCCGCCATCATGTTGGAAGAAAACTATTTCTACACCAAATTAATATGGTAGACAATCAGAAACCACTGAACCAGAATGCAGCTTAACGTCATAAAAAGACGTACTTAATTCCATTCATACATTGCTGCAATCCCTAACAGCAAACACTTGGCACTGCCTTTGCAGTCTACATAACATCAAATTTTGAGCCTGGCTCTGTCACTTATGACTTCAAATACTGCATTCAATGTTATGATTGCAGAAAATGGCACCAAGAATACTGAAATGTCACAGAATAATATTACACAATAGTACAAGATAGTTTCTGCTGCCTTCACACGTAACTGTCACTCTAGCAAAATTCCTTTGCTGACTGCTTACAGAAGAGAGAATCCAGCAAAGAAACCTTTGTTTTCTTCCCATCTAAGAGCTAAAAGAATTAACTCAAACTTCCAATGATACAATTTTCCCATTTAACAAAATCTGGGAGACCTAAACTGGTGAGGTTGTAAGCAGAAATTCAGGAAGCAATCTTTGCATCAGTATACCACAGAAAGGGCATGCAGGTTTTGGAGATCCACATTGAAGAAAATGCTCAGATAAATATTTGGCATCTTGCAATGATGACATATTGAAGAATGCGTCAGGGGCTTGTTTCATTACCCATCTCTCACAGCAAATGCAAAACCATAGAGGAGTGGCAGGGCAAACATGCATAGAAACAGCACAACGTTGGAGTTTGTGACTTTGGCTGTCAGAATCACACCGCCCAGCTTGACAAAATGCAGTTTCAGCAGACCTAAATTGTACAGAAGCACCACAGAAGGTACATCGTTCTGAGACAGAGTATTCGCTGATAGACGAGATTCTGCCAAATGAAACACATGATCATAACTCTTTTACAAAACTAGAATTCATGATAATACTACTAAACACTGATAGACAAGGCAGTTACTAGTTATCATGGAGAAAAGGGATCAGTCGGGAGCACTCGTAGGGAAATTATTCAAATTTTATACTGCTAACTTGGTAAATTTCACCATTAAGTTTTCCAATAGAAACCTGGAAAATCTCTGCACATACTTCAAATTCTATCAAGCCTTGTCATTGGACTCTATTATAAAGAGCCTTTCTATTAGACATTAAACCACAAGTTATTATTAAGAAATGTCGAGATCAGAACAAATTGAGACAAATTTATTATTTAAAAAAAAAGAATTATTAAATTGGTGTATACAGTCCAAGATTATACCTCTTACGCCCAAGTTCACGGATTTGTGCTGCAAGGTGCTTAAGGGGATCCGATATTTTGGCAGTATTCAAAGATATCCATTTGTCCATTTGTGGAGCTCCAGATGGCACCCAAGCTATATTGCCTGGACGACAGACTTGCTGAGGATAAGAAGCACGACATAATATAGCTGAAAGGGAAAGGTATACAAGCCTCTCTCTAAGTTCATGCTCGCTGCTGTGTAGTAACTTGATCCAAGCTTTTGATTTCTCACGTGCATCAAAATTTTCTTTCTTTTCAACCTCACATACTCCAGAATTTAGGGATTCCAAATTGATGCCTGCAAGCAACAAGCGCCTGCAGATCACATCTAATAAATGAATGCGTCGACAACTGACCTTTGATAATAGCCTTGGTAAATGAATCAGACATCTTTCCAAAGTACATGCCTGCCGACTTCCTGAAAACCAGCTGGAAAACCATTTAGAGAGTATTGTTTCAAAAATATTCGCTGCCAGAACCTTCAAGGCCAATAATGCCATCAGAATGTCCCAAAGAACTAGTGGTCTTGTCACATCTTCAAACTGCTTCAGAGACCATAGCACATTGGATTCCCAGCAAACCACATCCTTCTCTGAAAAGCCACCATATGTTTCAGACCTACACTCTGATAATTTTCCCAGTGACAATTTCATCTGCTGCCCACCCACCCAGAAGAATTCCACAGCTGCCTTCTGGGACCTGAGGCAAACCAATAACTCTTAAGCATTATAGCCTCTTTTTGGTAAGTACTATCATGCAATCAATTGCAATATGCTATAGGCAGAACTAAAATTAACCCCTCAGGGACCTAATATATCACTGCTAGTCTGAGAACATAAAATGTTACGTAAAACATTCCTCTTGCTAAAAGAGATGTTTATTTCCTCACCTTGATTGATACATGGGGTCCACTAAATCAGTATCAATACTCCTCACCTGAAAGGCACATGCATGAACGTGAGGGCATCTAGAATAAATGCAAAGCAATTTTATCACTCTCTTAGAAGCTCTATCCAAAATAAAAACAGCTCCTAATATCTATAATCTAACTTGGAATAACCACACTACTATCAGTAAGGACTTCTGATAGCAATGTAAAGAATGACACTTCCTTACTGCAATATCAAAAGAAATGAAATAAGAAAAAATTGTTATAGCAATTTGACAGCAGACATGGTTTAACAGAAATCATTAAAATAGTTGGCTGCATTTTGTGGTTAACATAAAACTGTTAAGATGAATGTTTTTTCACACTTACTACAGATCTGGGAGAAAAATATTTAAAAGAAGCATAAAATGTTGAAACTTTAAAACTAGATAAACGCTCCCATCCCAAAATTTTCAATAAACAATAGAGATCTTGACTTCACATAAAAACATTGTTTAAAGAAAAAATTCAGGATTACAGCTTTGGCAATCAATCGCCTATCACATCCAATGCTTAAATAGTAAAAATATTAAATAAGTGTTAGTCTTGACTCCTTGAGTTACATGTTTCCACCCATAACGTGAGAAGCTTACTGTGTAAACAAAAATTGGAGCATATAAGAACAAATTAAAGCAATATCAACCTATCCTACTCTCAATTTATGCAACACTAAAATTAAGCAAAAGAGTTGGCAAACATTGATAAAAACAAAGTAAAAGCTCACCAACTCCTATTGCACCAAGTCAATGGTGGTTGTGCTTAAGGATGATGAATGTGAGTGCCTTCACCAGTAGCATAACATTGCATCAGGCCAAGAGATTGTTGAATGGCTTAGGATGGCATCCTATTTATAGATTTTTGGCTATGAGATTGAATGTCTGGGATTAAAAGGAGAGATCAAGGGCTCATATTGGCTGAGAGCCTTGAGAAGATGAGACGAGGACAAGTGTCCTCACATAGTTGGTGGATGGAGAGGAGTCCAAGATCAAAGGAGAATCAATTGTGGAGGATTCCCTTGGAGAAAGTGGAGGGATGAGATGGAAAAGGGGTGCTTTGAAGTTTGAAGTACCCTAGGGGGACGGACAAGTCCTTTGACCCATGTGACATGGCACCAAAACCCATGTCACATGTACAAAGGGCCATACCTTATGTACAAAGGCCATACCTTTGAAAAAGTGTGAGGATGTGCATGATTTGAGGGGGTTTGACCAAGGTTAGTGTGCGCAAGTGGCAGGTTAGTGAGTTAATTAAAATTAACTCTCATAAAAAGTGGATGGAAAGGCAATTAAATAAATAGGTATATTTTTATTTATTTTTTGGAAAGGGGATAGGAGACTTAGGTAAATAAATACTACCTAAGGTGAACTTTAGAAGAAGGATGATTAAGTGAATTTAAGATAGAAACGAGATCAGGTGAGTAATGATGAATAATGAAGGAATAGTGACTTTATTAATTAAATAATAAGGGGACAAAAATTGGATAATTAATTGCATAAATAGGGATTTATTCAATCCAGTATAGAGGAAATGGTCAGGTAATTAGGTAATTGACAAATGTGTCAATTTTAGGTGTCTACACTTATAAGGTTCCTAAATATGTCAGATCTAATTTTAAACAAATAACTTTCCATGAAAATATTGCATCTTTTGTGTATCCTCTGCTATTGTACTTCATGTGACCTTAAGCATGAAAAACAAAAATGAAATCCTTGTTTGACAAACTGATTGATTAGAATTGATTATTAATCATTAATCATTATTTAACTTTATATTTTATTATTGATCTAATCAATTATCAAACAAAACAACTCAAGATTGAACAAACATGGATTGCAACTTTTTCATAGTAATCTTGTAATGTCCCCTTCTTGAGCTAGCTTGCTTCATCGAAAGTTAGCCTATACATTGGGTTCCCGTAGGCTGACAATGATTGTTAAGGGAGCTCCACAGTTCTTGGAGTATCAAAGTTCAACATAATTCTAGTTTCAGTATTTGGTGCTCCAGAGGTCTTTCCGCAAGTCAGGTGGAGAAAATTAAATAGATGCTTAAGTAATAATATTTTATTATAAAGTCTCTTTATTTAAATATTAAAAAAAAGTGACTTACTTCATAATTATGACTGGTCAAGAGGAAAATATTCAAAGGTATTATTAATTTATGCCTATTTAGGAAATTAAAAAGGTGACATAAGGAATTGATAAAATATTATTTCATTTCCCAAAAGAAGGCATTGGATTTGGAAAAAGAAATAAAAAAACATTTTTGGAGTTCATATGGTATGCGGGAATGAGAATGAGTGTGATGTGACATTTTCTCCAAGAACTTCTTGAGGACGGAAACCCTCATGAGGATTATCATCCCTGTGTGATTGCTGATAAGTTCATACGGAATCTATGCTGGTGTTAAATTGTTTTTATTGTCAAAATTGATTAGGGGTTTATTGGTAAATCTTCAGATACATGATTTTTGGAGGGCAAATTACAGGTAAGCCAAAAAATTAATAATTCATGAAATCTTGTGAACAAGACGAATTATTCCAGGTATTCGCAAATTTGAAAGGTTTACAGGAGAAGTTGGCACCAATAGTGGAAGCTTCACTTCATGGCTGGGCGTAGCATTTGCAGAGGTGATTAGGCAATTCAATTTTATGTTGCTGGGTGTAGCATTTTCAGAGGTGTTTGACGATTCAATATTATGTTTGCTGGGCATAGCATCTGCAGTGGTAAATGGGCAATTCAATGATATGATAGCTGGGCATTATCTATAGAGAGTTGGATGCAAATACCAAGCAGAATACAGGCGTGAACATTCCATCAGTTAGTCGGCTCATACTTGGCATTGAAACACCACTCAAAGACAAGAGGTGTGAGTGTTGCTGGTCGTGAGTTTTGGTTTCCATTGTGGTTGCAACCCTGCCAGGGGTGAGATATGAGGTTGGTGCAAGTATAAATGAAGTGGCATGAGGGTTAATTTGCTGGGCACTTCCTTGCAGCTGTTAACGTCACTATGGATAGTAATTCATGGTGATTCTTGTCATTTTGCTGAGGGTGGAATTGGAAGGGTGGCTGGAAATTACAGTTGGCCCCATTCAAGAAAGATGCTGTTAACAGTTCACAATCCTGGGTGTCATAACAACTAAATTCTGGACTGACCAAAAATAGCAAATCTGCTATATAACAGGTCAGCATTTGCATATGTTTCACTGTGTAATCTGCTGTTCATCACAGTAGCCTGTTATATAGGGAAAAATTATTATTAACACAGTCCTTATAATTGAGGTGTAATGTTGCCAACTTATGGATGTTAGTTTGAATTCATATTGGTTTATGCATTGATAGAATGTTTCCAAAACCAGTGAATAATGTATTGAAACCATGCAACCAAAAATCAGTATGCACATGAACTGTTTGATATAATTCTCATTTGTAAAAAGCAAAAAAAATTGGTGAATTTTCGGTAAGGGCTGTTATAAATCTAAAGTAAGAAACACAAAATAGAGGATCCTTGTGTCTTGAGCCTTTGCACTAAGTTTATATGGTAAAGTTAAACAATAAATTTCATTTCTTGCAATGTCACTCTGAGTTATCACAGCAAAGTGATGATAAAGTTGGGAATTCAAACTAAGTATATCAATGAGAGGGGGGGAACTAGTTCAATTGGAAGTGTTTCCCATTTCAATTATTCTTCCAACTTCTTGGAGAAAATTGCCTAAGGGTCCCTTTGATAGGAAGGCCTCTTGATATAGGAGCCCTTAGGCACACAACAAATCCTATAAAACAAGTGACTTGCACACAAGCCTTGGCATCCATGCGATAATACAATGAGACGTGGCTTGCACATTCGTTATATGCACAATGGGGGCTTTTGTGCTCAAGTGTTACCTTGCGCTCAACGCACAATAGAATTGATTGATGATGGCACACATTATCAGTTGCTGCGCATTATCAGCCATGAGAGGATGGATGAAGCAATGTTTGCATGGTGGAAAGATGCAATGTCATGATTGGCGGGGGGTTGCCCAAGTCAGCTAACCATTCAATCAACTTTAATTGCTCCTGATTCAGCAGGAGATTGATGCCATTAATGAAGTCAGCTGAGTAGATCAACTTTTTTTAATATTTGGTGAGGAGTAGATGAACTTGGATGTTCAAGTGGATAGTATTGAATGTGGTTGGTGTGGTTTGGGCACCAAAGCAAATTGTATGTATAGCCAAACTTGTGTATAGCAACATGAATGTTTTGGAGTTGTTGAGTCAGGCCCCAAGCATACAGAATCTAAAAGCATAAGAGGGAGAGTGTGAGCTGCACCAAGAGCGATATCACATCTAATGTAGTTTGTGTGTGTCATTATTGTAGATATCCCATTTGAGACAATTGTAATCTATAATTCTGCCATTGAGATTGTAAACAAATATATTGTTTCCGGTACCTTTTTTTGTTGTTTCCTCATTTCTTGTTTGATTCTATTGTGTACTTTGAGGGCTATGTGGTGTAAGGCTTCCCTTCATTGAGAACCCTAATCTTAGCTGTATCAATTGATCTCAGAGTAAGGCATCTTTTCTTGCAAAGTGGTACTGTGAGAGATACCCTTTGGTATCTGTGCAGAGATTTCGATTTGAGTGATTTATGTCTTCCATGTTGTGTGTGTAGAACATAGTGATGTCTTCCAACACCAAGGTTGTTGAGTAGAAGGCATGGAGAGTGTAGCTCTTGTAAAAAGCTAGAGGAAACAAAATAAAGAACAGAGGGTTTTCACTTGGATAAGGGGGAAGAAATGTAGCACCTAGAGTGGCAAAATGGAGGATGTGGTGAAAGACCTTGAGGCAAGATTATAGGCTATCAAGAATGCTCGATGAAAGAGAAAGGGACACAAACTCAAGGGATGAAAAGGCCCTTGAAGTGCACATGGACGAGGTGGACAAAAACCCAACAAAAGGTAGATTGCTAAGAGCCTACATTACTAGTTCACTCCTTGCAAGCCCCAAATCCGGGTGCAGTTCAAATTTTGGGTCCATTCAACAAAGGAGCCATCAAGGTTCCTTTTTTTGGTTTGTGGATTCATCCAAAATGAATCCGGGCAAATCTAGAAAATCTAACAGAATTTGGCAGAAGTAATAATGAATATGCAGGATTTTCATTATTATTTTTTTAAATTCACCCCTCAAGACTGCAAGAAAATGTTCAAATTTGCTTCCTCAGATTCTGTGGCACCTTCCTCAATGAAGACCACATCCATTTCTGATTTCCAACATCAACAACAGAATACATCAAAACATTTTAAGTTTTTTTGAATGGATCAAAACACATCAGAATGACCACCTGTAAGTCATCGCAGGGCACTAAGAGAAAGAGGAAGAGGGAATGAAAAACAGAGTTAAAGGTGGCCAAGTTCCAAATGTCAGCAAGATCGTGAACTTGCTGAAAGTGCGACACAGTTTGTGAAATGCCAAAATGTCCAACAAGTAAAGCAAAGGGAAAATGTTTTAAATGGACAATAATATTTCTTCAAACATCACAAGCACCAAATGAGAATGGCATATTTCTCCTCCACCTACTCGCCATTATTGCAAAACAAACCTCCCAGCTACTTGCATTGCATTCGTCTGATCTCTTTCATACTAGGCATCCATTTTGAGTAGGAATGCACCTACACCATTGATTTTAATCTACTAAAATGTTGTAATTAGGGTTTTAATGCCCAACTTGGTTAAATTGAGTTTTGGGAGTCATTTTGAAGGGTTGGTCACTGAGCCAATTTTTTAGTCTAGGATATTCTGTAGGTTGTTCTAAAGCGCCAAATAACACTTGTATGAGCTGCAAATAAAGGGATACAATTTGTAATAGTGTAAAAAGATTATTGTAATGTATGCTCATGTAACTGTATGCCTCTATGGTTGTTTGCTAAGATTCAAGGAAGCATTATAATTGCAGTTGTATGTTTCCTCTTACCACATTTTGGTTGCACGATTGTAATGAGGGTCTGATGGAGTGTGACAGCACCTAATGAATTACAAAAGCTTTGTGATTGGCATTCCTTTGTTTCATGTGGATATTAGTAGTTCTGATTATGGATTATTAAGCATGTTTGTTACATGCAATATAAATCTGTGATTGTATGTGAGTGCAGTCTAGTTCTATTGATATTATACAAGTCTTATCTTCTTCCTTTGTGCTATTCATGACTATGTTGCCCAATGGAGTAGGCACCGATCCACATTGGTGAAGAATCAATCAATCCACCATTTAATCAACTTCCATCTTCTTAGTTGTAGGAGTAGTGTACATATGCATGTTGTTCATTGATCCAGTAAAACAACCAAGGAATAGTTTCATGCAACCTTAATGGATAAACCTTCAGAGGATAATGTCCAATATGCCTACACCTTGTCAATGTGTATGTAGTATAAATGAATATATCTTAAGGGATTAATGAAGCTGATAATTGTGGGTACAAGTGCAAGGTGTGTAATCAGCTATATAGAGGTTATTGCAGCCAATCTTATTTGACCTAATGACAACTTTTGGGATCAAGTATGCAATTGAGTTTGGCTGTTGTCATTTTAGTTGCTCATTTTGTTTGATGCAATTAACTGTTAAGGTATACCTCTAGGAACACCCAATTGAGTCTAAGATAGTCTCGAAGCATAGGAGAGGAAACAATCTCATAGAGTTGACCTTCAATCCTACATGATCTGTTGATGATCAATTTCCACTTTCATGATGACAACCCTAGCCTTGAAAGTGAGATTTTGTTCTAAGAAGTGTCGCAGTGATTTTGGGACCCAACATGGTATTTAATAATTTACCTCCAAGACTACCTCCTGATAGAGGGTTTCAGCATGTCCCCTTCACAAACGTGATCAATTATCAATGACCCTTATCCTATTTTAGTTTTTGTAGGCTAATTGGGATGTGGTATAGGAAAAATTAATTAATTAAATTATGTTCTCTAAAGTCACTCACTTTACGAACAACTTATATTTGATTAATTAATAATTATTATTTTATTAAAGTTGGACAATTTATTGAAAAAGTGACTTTTTGGGGGCCCAAATGTTAAGCTAAATTAAAAAATATATATTAAAAGTCACTTTGAGAGAGAAATGAATAACAATATTTCAAATATTGAATGGGGGTAACAAAAGGAGAGTTTGAGAAGAGAATTCGTTCTTGATATTTTTTTTCAAACCCCAGCCTTGGAGATTTGAGCAACTGTTCATCTTCCATCCCTAAGACGAAAACCCTATGGCAAAGATTGGTTTGGAGGATGGAAACCCTCCTAGCCGATTTGTGAGTGGATTTATACAGGATTCACAGGTGTGCTTAATGTTTGGAATTTGTGGAGATTTGTGCTGAAGAGTTGAAGATCATTTCCAGGTTTGTTTTTTGGTATTTGGAGAAGTTGCAGATTGAAGAATTATCGAATAAGTTTCAGATTGAAGAATTTTTGAAAAGATTTGCATAGAAAATAATAATCAATATTTGAGTGTTTGCCCTGGTTTGGAGTTATATGCTGGATAAATGAAATATTATTTCAGATTTGATCAAACCCTAGTTGTGAAGTTAATTGAATATTTATTGAAAATATTTACAAATCACGTGAATGGAATGGAGTTCATAGTTTGTTGGCCCTTATAAGACCAGTTGTACCATTTTATTGCATAACAAGTAGGCCAAATATTGGCCATATCATTTATTTCCAAGAACTGTCGTACAAAGTCAAGAAGAGGGCCATGTGAATGAAAGGAGGGAATCAATTCATATTTTGAAGACTTTGGGTGACCATTACCTCAGCCACACCTTCCTCTAAGATCAAATAGTATATTAAGGGGTGGTCACAGCTCTTGGTGAAGGAAAGATAGGGCCATACAGCTTTCAATGGGCAGTTTATGATGTAACTTCTGGACTTTGCCAGATATTAATATTATATTGTGAATTTTCAATGAAATTTGATCAGTTATCAGCTTCAACTTGAAGGTCAGAATTTCTTTTCTTTTTTCTTGTTATAAGTATGTGTGGGGGTAGTTACTTCCAGCTACTGAATTAGCAGATTTGTATCAGAATTTCAATTCCCGCTGAATAAGCGGAGGTTTCTTCTCATGCTCTTGAGATTACATACTTGCCCCATTGAAGAAGTGGTTTATTTTAAAAGCACAAAGTTGTAAGCCTTACCACCATATGCTCTCACCTTGCCCACATCGAGATCTAGATGATTAAAAAGTGGAAGGTATTTGCTTTCAGTTGGTTTTGATTATCACTCACCCCACTAAACAAGTGGATGATTTCAATTAAAGCAATGTTTGCCTTACCACCGTATACTCTCACCTTGCCCACACCAGGATCTAGATGATCAATAAGTGGAGGGTTGCTTTATTCAATTGATTATCATTATTATTTGGCTAATGCTAACGGGTGAAATTTGGAAAATATTTGGGGTGGATATTACAATGGTATCAGAGCTGGTCATCCTGCCATCATGTGCCTCACATTGCTTTCAGTTGCCAAAAAATTCTCTATGAGTGATAGAGAAATCAGATACTATAACTGTGAGTAGAAGAGAGTTGTTTCAGACTCCTCCACTTCCAGTTGAGGAAACCTTCTCAAAAGTTCTCAAAGTCCGCCAACAGCCAGATGTTGTTAGTGACAATGCAATTGAATCCATGGCAGAAAGGGATAAGGGACTAGCCCAACCAGAGAGTCTGAATACTAGAGCAAAGAGAAAGTTCGATGTCATGATGTCACAATTGTTGGCTAAGATGAGCCAAAATGTGACTCCCATACCTCAACACTCGAATAGTGAGACCAATGCTTCAAATGTCAACAATAATGAGAGACAAAGTGGTCGCACTGTTGACGTGACCAAGGGATCCTCTCCTAGACCTCTCCAACCAACCTTCACTCGAAGGGAGGAACCTCCAACCGAGCAAGAAGCTCAAATTCCTATAGTTGATGAAGTGAGGAATAGCTACATGGAGTATGTTACTCTTCCTGCTGAGATCCGAGAGATTTTGACACTAGATCAATTCATGAACCAGAAGAAGAGACGTGGTGGAAGCTATGAGAACCGTGGTCCCATGACTCCAAGGGACTATCAACAAGCCCTTGGGAAAGTGACTCTAGCACACTTTGATGGAAGTGACAAATGCATCGCTAGAGCTTGGGTCCGGAAATTGGACAATTATCTTTCATTGAGGCCAATGTCGGAGTTGGACGCCATCAAATTTGCCACTCTCCATTTGGACGGAGATGCCCATGAATGGTGGTATCACAGTTTGGTTACTCTTGGCCATAACTTATTGATACCTATGATGAGTTCACTAACAAACTCATCGAAAGATTTGATCATAAGGATCCTAGGGTGAAATTTCGAGAGTTGGCCCAGTTGAGACAACACAGCTCACTTGATGCATATATTTCTAATTTCCAAAAGCTTTCCGTGATGGTGCCCAACATCATTGAAAAAAGACTTGTAGTCCTTTTCACTAAAGGATTGATGGAACTGCTGAAGGGATGGGTGAAGGCCTTTGACCCACCAACGCTACCAGAGGCTATCAGAAAGGCAAGGAGTATGGAGTTGGCTGCCCCTAGGCCAAAATTTGCGTCAAAGTCTTTTCCACATAAGAAAGATAAGAGGCCCTTTCATAAAGATGCAAATCAGACCAAGAAATTTCCTTCTCGGATGGATGATGACCTCCGAAATGGAAGAAACTATGCTTCGCTTACAAAGAGTCGTGGGCCCCAGGACACAAGTGCTTCGAAAGAGGCAAAGTGCACCATTTGGAGGTGTATTATGCTGATGAATCAGCGTCTGATATATCAGAACAACAATCAGATTTAGAGGAGAAAGATGAAGAAGAGGCCCCAGAAGAGGTGGAAGAAGACCAAGAAAGTGGGGGTACATTTGCCCAACTTTCTAGCTTTCAAAAGAATGAGTCTTTTCAAGTGGAGTTCTTTGTGGGCAGCGAATTGTTGCTCTCATTGACATAGGAGCAACTCACAATTTCATTGACAAAGGGATAGTAGCCAAGAGAGGCCTCAAAACTGAGGAGTTTGAAGGTTTCAAAGTCATGGTGGTGGATGGCTTCACAATCACTTGCACTCGCAAGATTTCAGACATGTCTATCCAATTGGGCAATTATGAAGTCAAAGATGACTTATATGTTGTGAGCATTGATGATACGGATGCAATTCTTGGTATCCAGTGGCTATGATCTCTTGGAGAGATCACTCTAAACCTTCAAACTATGGAGCTGAAGTTTACATCAAAACGGAAGAAGGTGGTTTTGAGAGGGATGTCAAATGAAGGCCCTCACATAGTTTCTTTCAAAAGGATGGAAAGATTGATTTAGCGTGATATGGTAGAGTGGGCAGCAAACTGTGTGATTATGCCTTCCAATCCTCTAGAAGATGAGAGAAACTATCATCCTGATGTGCAAGCTTTGCTCTCTGTTACACCCTGTTATTGTATAGCTACTATTCTAGATATGCTTAGAGCATTCTGTTTGTAAGGAAGAATAAAGATGAATAAAATGTGTTGAACCTTGTGATCAATTTAAGAATCTTTTACATTTAATGGCTGACTCATTCTATGTTTCTCTGATTGATATTATTCTTGGGTAAACAATGCATGAAGGAGGATAATTAGTCTTGCTATTTGAATTTGAAATATTGATTTATATACTATAAATTGTTATGAGCAAGTAACTACCGTGGTTTTGTGTCGATGGATGTAAGAACGAGAACCATTCCTCCAAGCGGAGGGGAAACATCACTCGGGAGAAGGGCTTGGTCGGATAACCAGTAAAGTAAATCAATTGAGCATACACACACTTCACTAAAAGGTTTAGAGGAACTAAGTCAAATAGGTTGGTCTTGATAAGTCATCCATAGGCTTTAGGAGTTTGGGTTACTTCTTTGTGCTTTGTGAGTGATGTTACTTTTAAACCTGACTTATTATTTTGTGACCTTGGGTGAGAAACATGATTGGTTATATGTGCATAGGCAGAGTGTATATGTATACACATGTATCCCCCATGTATACGTATCTATATGTATAAACATGGCGATACAGATGTATGATTGGCAAATTGATATGTTATACGTATGTGTCGACATGGTATATATACAAATACGTGTACATGACAGTATAATTGGTTATACACATATATATACATATACACGCTACCTAAAACCTGTGAATATAATATTATTATAATATTGTCTTGGAATTTACATATAAACATATATGCACATATACATTGATAGGTATATTGAAAGTATGCTGACTGGCTCGCAATATACGTATTTACCAAATAATATGTAAAAGTGTATATATGTATAAATGTAAATAAATAAGTATATATATATATATATATATTTGATATTATGTATATATATATTTGATATTATGTATATATATATTATTATAGTTTTACCGAAATAAATATATATGTATATATAAGTCTATTTAAATTATAATGTTTAAATATATATACATATATAAATATTAAAGTAAAATAAAACTATAATAATATATGTATAAATATAATAAAGCATATATATATATATATATATATATATATATATATATACTATTAAATAAAATGAAGAAGAAATCGATTTGGTTAAATAAAGACTTAACTTTATTAAGTCAATGGAATTAATCGATTATTGCATGTTTGGAAATAAACTATGGAAATCGATTTGCAATGTTTGAAATATTTCAGCACTTTAAAGTGCAACGTATCTTAAAGGAAAGTCCGCCAAACTTCATAAGATAGAAATATTTCTTTGAAACATAATAGCTAACATTTGAAAATAGCGAAATATTGAGGAAGCTTTTCCCGTGAAATGGCGAGAGCTTCAAACGCAAAAAACAATGGAGGAAAGTTTCAAACGCTAGAGAAGAGGAAACACCAGCCAGATGGAATGTGTTGTTGCAAGCTTAACCTTGACAAATTCGCAGCAAACATGAGTCATTCTCTGTTATGCGCCAAAGAGGAACGTTTTTCCTGTAAGTGGCAATTTCAGGTTTTAAGTTGAACAAGTCTTGAATCACTGGCTCTAATGAGGTCAATTCACACTCGTTTTTGATGATTTGGGGCTTGAAAACCCGCCATGTATCATATTGACCATTTATGGGCACTTTGTTGTCCATTCGCATGCCTTCAATGGTGGAAAACCGTTTCATTTCGGGCTTATAAAAGGACGCCCTGTCTTTCTCTTGAATACACTTGAGCATTCAGAGTTTAGCGATTTCTGAGCTCTCACTTTCATCACCTTCTGTAGATGCATTTTTTGTATTTTTGATTCTAGAAAATACAGCAAGTTCATACCAGCATTACCAGTCACTGTGTTTTTAATTATTCTGAGTTTAGAGAGGAGAACCCAGGAATTATAACTGAGTAGGAAATTCAGTAGAGAAATCACCTTTGAGAGAGAGGGATTAGAGGAATTCATTTAGAGGGAATTGCCATCATCAAAGGAGCTATTTCAGTTGGATTCTAGAACATTCAAAAGAGCATCATAAAAGGAAAAGATTGAGGAAACATGCATGGGGAAAATCTTCTTTATTCTTTGTTTTTGAACATTCAAAGTAAAAGAATTCTTTGTGCTTTTCTTATGCATTGATTGAAAATAGGCATAGCTATTCGATTGAGAGAAAGATGATTTATGTTTTCTGTTTATAAAGTTTGCAATGACTAAAAGATGTGTCTTGAATGCAACGTAATTATAAGGGAAAGGAAAACTGTTTATTTATTTTGCTTAAAAGAAAATTTTAAGTATAGTGAATTATTGAGAAAGAAAGAATAGGAATGAATTGAAATAATTACGTATGATCTTTGATATATGATCTCTATATATGGAGAATACGATAAAATTAGTTAATATCTATTAGGACCGAAATGAAAGTAGAACTAAGTATGGTCTAAAGCTTAAGTTATTAGGTTAACTGAGATAAGCTAAGTACTCTGTGGATAAAAATTTCCGGAATAGAAGTTACCTGAGGGACACTTGTAGGTTGTTTCATTTCCTAAATAGATAGGTTGTTGTAGGGAGTCTGGGGTGAATGACTACCCATCGAAGGACTTAGCCTACGCGTAGGATAAGATAGCCTCAAGTCAAACTGAACTTGACATAATGTATGTGATAGAAGACCATTAGTTGAATTACTGTATGAACACTTTGGCCAAAGCAGTGTGATACACCTACATCCACTTAGACTGTGAGATGATTACACTGTCAGTTCACTGTTGTCCAGTTTTGCATACTAGATTGAGTTTGTGGAATTACAAGGATTTAGATATGTAGGACACAACACTATGCTCAATTGGTTAAAACAGAACCGGTTACCCAACCAATCTCTTCGTAGAAGGGAGGGTTGTTTATTTAACAATAAACGTGCGGGGGACCGCATTATAAGTCTGTGGTTGGGAGAAAAGCACCTAAGTGATCTTTCTCCTCCACAGTAGACTTCTGAAGCACCAAGGTTTGAAAGGGAAGATCTTGGACCGTCTTATTCCTATTTGCTCAAAGCTCTCTGAGCTATGTTTTATACTTGTATGTATTCTTACGCTCTAGTTTACTTGAAAATGAAAAATAATGATGTTGTATCAATTGGTTCTTTAAATGAAATGTTGCAATGAAAAGAAAAGAAAAGTTTTTGTTACTTTATCTTTATGTATGTTTCCTTGTTATTTATATGAAATGTTGAAAAAAATTTATTACCCAAGGGTAGGGTTGTTAAACTCTCCAAGCAAAGCAAAGTGTTTGGCGGCATTCCACCTGGGAGACCTCTTGAAAGGGGGATTGAGCATGTGATTGAACTTGAAGAGGGAGCAAAACCAATCATCACTACTCCATATCGACATCCAAAAAGGCACAAGAATGAAATTGAGAAGGTCATCAAAGAACTCTTGGAGATGGGTCACATTAGCCCAAGCAAGGGTCCTTTTGCTTCAATGTTTTTGATGAAGAAGGATGGCACTATGCACATGTGCATAGATTATCGAGCCCTCAACAAGAAAACTATCAAGAACCGGCATCCTATTCCGAGGATTGATGAGCTACATGGAGCTATTTACTTCTCTAAGATCTCAGATCAAGCTATCATCAGATCAAAATGCAAGAAGAGGACATAGAGAAGACTACCTTCAGATGCCACTTTGGGCATTATGAGTTCTTAGACATGCCACTTGGGTTGACTAAAGCACCTGCCACCTTTCAATCTTGCATGAACAGGGTGTTCAATAAGCAATTGAGGAAGTTTGTGCTAATCTTCTTTGATGACATCCCAATTTGCAGTAAGTCGTGGGAAGAGCATCTAAGACATTTGGAGAAGGTTCTTAGCATTCTAGACGTCGAATCTTTGTTTGCCAAAAAATCCAAATGTGAGTTTGGAATGACCGAGCTCCTCTATCTTGGTCATGTGACCAGCTCTAAGGGAGTTAGTGTGGATTAGGAGAAGATTAAGGCTATCTTGGATTGGCCACCACCAAGAAACCTCACTCAGCTAAAGGGGTTTTTGGATCTTTGTGGGTTCTACAAAAGGTTTGTGAAGGGTTATTCTCGGATGGCCACTCCACTCACAGATCTTACCAAAAAGGGGGCATTCACTTGGTCAGAAAAAGCACAAAAGGCCTTTGATCAGTTCAAGCACCTTATGAGTTCATGTCCCGTTTTGACTATTCCAAACTTCTCCAAGCCTTTCAAGCAAGGCGTAGTGAACCCATCTGCCATGACCACCTTGAATTCCTCAAAGTCTTCAGCTTCTAAATTCATTCTTGTCACTAAACCTTCCTCAATGAAATTATGGGTGGCACCACTATCCACTAGGACAATCAATTTCTGCCCTTTTAGAACACTACGGATTTTAAAGGGGTGATTTTTAGGTGCTCCCAAAAGTGTGGCTAAGGCACTATTTGCATTTTCTTCATCATCCCGTTTCCTTTTCTTATTTTGGGGTTCAAATTCTTCTTCACTCATTTCTTCATCCGATCTTGCTTCCAAGTTGCGTGCTTGTCCTCTACATCTATGTCCTACCACCCATTTTTCCCTACACCTAAAACACGGTCCTTTCTTTCGAAGCTCTGATATATCTTCCCCTATTAGGCATGATCGAGGAGGTAGTGTCCTTGGTTGCAAAATTCCTTTGTAGGGGGGATTAGTTATGTGATCTTGAAGACATATTCTTTGAATAGCTCATTTCTTTTGTTGTTGTGGTTTCTAACCTCAAGGTTTTTCGGATTGCATCTTGAAGAGATGTGGGATCAAGGACGCTCACCAAACCACGGATTGCTTCTGATAGCCCTTCAATAAATATGTTAGCCTTCTCTCGATAATCCCAAGTACCATGATTGAGATCTTTTGAAATTCAGCCACATAATCTTCTATGGATCCTTGTTGTTTCAATTGGGTTAGTTCTTTGAAGTGCCTTTCAAGGTGCTTTTGATCAAATCAATCTATGAACCTTTGTGTAAATTCGTCATAGGTTGTTATATTTTGGTGCCCTTGGGTAATAATCCCATGATGCCACCAATCGTGTGCAACCCCTTCTTAATGTAAAATGGCAAATTTGATAGCATCTTCTTCAGCCATGGGACTAAGGGGAAAATACGAATCCAACTTTTGGACCCATGAATGTGCAATGGCTTTTCTCGATCTATCAAAGTTGGGAGAGTCATTTTACTCACCCTTTGGTGTAGGTCTTTATTTGGTTGTCTTTTTTCCTTTCTATGGGTAGTTCGTGACCTTGCATCACAATATTCCTCAAATGGAATATTTCTCCTAATTTCAAGGTCTAGCCTTGAGTAGGCCCCAACATATTCGTCGAAGTCATTAATTGGTGGATTGGTTTCTTCTTCTTCTCTTGTTGGCCCTTCCCTAGGTAGGAATGAGGGTCTTGTTAACGTAGGTGTTGAACCTAGTGGTGATCTATCATTATTTTCTAAATGATTAGAGTTCGCATCCCTCCCATTGGTTTGGTTGGGTCTACGAGTGTTGATTTGGTTATTCATATTTTGTAGGGTTTGGAGGAGTACTTGAGTTGTCCTCTCGTTTTGTTCCATGAAGGCTTGGGTTGTCCTCTTGTTCTGTTCCAGGAAGGCCCTCAATTCATTTCCTAGTTGTTCACTCATTTTGTTGCTTTGAGTAGGGTTGTTTCTTGCTGCAAGTTTCCTTCTTTCTCTTTCTAATGCCCTTTGAGTCCTTTGGCTTAATTGCATAAACTACTCTTCTTGATCCTCAGGATGGTAGGATCAAGGCTCCGATACCACTGCAATGTCCCCTTTTGGGACATTCCTTAATTTAGGCCTGCAAAATAATAATAAACACTAAAAACTAATATAAGCAATAACAAGTATCAACTTTATGGTTAAATTCAAATTAATACATAAAATAGTATAATATTGAGAACAATACACCCTAGCTAAGACATTGTAATAGTTAGATCTATAGTTCATATCATCATTAACATTTGAATTCAAAATAACTTAACATCACTAATGATTAGTCCTAGGCATATTCTAATAGCCAACCATATTAGGAATTCATTAGAACTATTTACAAACTGCAATCTCAAGGATGGTTGTCCTTGTATTGCAAGAGCATGGGTGGATCCTTGTCCATCCATCTCGAGGTGGCGTACTTGAGAAGACCTTCAAGCCCAAAAGCACTCATATGCCTCCCAGCCCCACAAGCGTTGCATCTCGGGAGTGGCGTACTCGAGAAGTCCCTCTCAAGCCCAAGAGCACTCATCAGCCTCCTGACCCACGAACATAGCAAGATCTCAAGTCCACACCATCCCTTAATCCACCTTGGAGGTGCTCCATCCTCCTTGATCAAGCCCAGGAGCACTCATTCACGTCCCAGCCCACGAGCGCTACATCTTAGGGTGGCGTGCTCGATGAGATGCATGAAGACTACCCCCCTCAACAAGCCCGAGAGCACTCATACGTAGCCCCACAAGCACTGCATCTTGGGGGTGGCATACTTGATGAGGGCAAAGCTGGCACTTCCCATCTTGTGAACCCGAAAAATTGATCGGCCTCCCTATTTGTAAACACTTCTATAAATTCAAAATAGATTGCTAAAGGAATCTTATTATATTAATCGTTAATCAAATATCATTTTATTATGCAATTATAATATATATATAAATAGACAGATACATATATATATATATATATATGTATATGTATGTATGTATGTATGTATGTATATATATACACACACACATGAATATATATATATATATATATTGTTATTCCTATTTTATATTTTAAAACTTACTTCCCAATAATATTCTTGCTAAAAATAATATTTATTTCAATAGACCTCTTATAATTCCAATTTCTTACTTTCCCTTTTTCCAATCCACACTTGATTCCCTTCCCATCTCCAAATGACACAACCTCCTTTATATATCCTCTATGGTGGGGTGAATAGTCACAATTTTTATAAACATCACACCCCTTACAAGGGATGCAACCCTCCTTAATCCAAGCGCTGCCTTTGTTTTAATTTTTTTATTGTTGTTTGCAAGGTAATGATCGCTGCTCTTAATAAAGATTGGCATCTTCTCATCGAACCTTTTTGTCTCCTTGGTCCCTGCTTCCATATCAGCGATTATTATTAATTTTAGGACAGGCTGCAATGGGTGTTTTGTGACATATGGCGGGGCAGACAAGAGAAAATCAGTAATCACTTGAAGTGACACCCTTATCAATTGACCAAATAAAAATATTATGATGACTTCTGGTGGCAGGATTTGTCTATGCTTGTAAAGATTGTTATGATGATATATTTGGCTCTTGTACTTATCTTGGTATCTAATTAACAAGGACAGTAAAAGGTTTGGCCCTGGAAGTATTTTTCCTTCCAAAAGGCAATAAGTATACAGATTATAACAGCTACATTTATGAATAACACAACTACATAATAATAACATAGAAGAAAAGAGAGAATGTGACTTACAACAGCAATAACCAAATTTCCTGGTGAAAGGGCCAAACCATAGCAACAATCAAACACATACGATGGAAGCTGTGAAAACACACACATGACAAAAGCAAAAAAAAATCTTTTAAGTTAACTATTTTATTGCCGCTGATATGAAAATTCAAAATATAGAAGTAATTGCAATGATAGTGTTCTTACATGTATAGCATTTTTTGAATTTTCCAAAGCCAGCCCAGGAGAACTCTCAGGAAAAGGTACTGGAAACAGAGAACTCCCATGAATGATCCAACTGCGGACAGAATTATCCTACATTAAGCATACACCCAAGTTAGATTATACAGGACTGTCCACACAGATGAGTACATAAACCACAAAAAAAAATGCAGAACATGTTCAAGGAAACCGTCACATCGTATCATTACCTCAAAATAGCAAGAATTGTGGATCTATTCCCCACATGTAACTTCTACGATAGCAAGCAGTAATTTGATGATATCTTAGATCACAGTATGAATCTAATCTTTAACAAGACATGCATAAAGCATTATCTGACTGAGGCAATATAATTGATTCCAACTAAACTTCTCTACTTCATACAAATCACTCTTACCATACACAACAAATCCACACAGAATGAGTTATAGACAGATCCAAGCATAAATAGAATTAGCATAAGAAAAGAATAGATAATCAGTCTCTAAAATCTTAAGAATCTTTCTATGAACCACATGATTAGCATAGATATAATAAGCCTAAAACTTGTCTCACAAGTGAATGACTACAAAAAAATCCTTGAAAATGTAACACACATTAGAGAAATACTAGGAAAAAGTAGCATGCTCATCACAGTGGAATATATCACCAATCACAACAACCTGAGAATGCTAGTAAATCCCACATGGTCAACACAGGCACAAGCCACCTTGCCTTTAGTTCTCGAGTGAACGAGCCCCTCAATATCTATGCAACTTTGATGTCATTTGGAGGAAATGCTCAAATAACTGAAATATATGCTAATAATGAAAAAGGGAAAAAGCTAATGTTTTTCCAACTGAAAATAAAGTTTGTGCCAGAGAATACAAAATTACAGCATAGGGAATCAAACATCAAAAGCACTACCAAAAAATCAATATGTAGTACTCTTATTTTTCAAAGACAACTATCTCATATCCCAAAGCACATTATTAAAATAGCAAAGGCCAACACAGTTACAATTAAATACATTTAATTGATGCGAATTACAGAAATAAGCTAAATGATTCGTTCAATTTCTGTGTTACCAACTATTAGAATTAAAAATTTAAATATTAACCATGTTCAATACTAAAGAAAGACACAATTCACCTATTTATATTAGACTAGAGAGAGAGTCAACCTGATTAATATCTGCATAATCAGTAATTATTTTGAGATACTAAACAACAAATCTTTTTCATTTTCTATGGAAAAATAGTCAGGGTCATTTAAATTCTTTGTTGAGTAAAATTCTAAATTTATTTATATGACATCAACATTTTTCTGTAAGTTACTGTGAATGCCAAGGGATTCTGGCAACCCACAGTTTCAGTGTTTCTAAAGCATCTCTGAAACATGAACACCTTTAAAACTTCTCATGAGGGCCGATTACTTTGTGCAAATTCAAAAACAGCTCTTATCAGCAGAAACATTTGCTAGGAAGAGGCACTTTGTTCCTCTTGTTTTATGATCATTACCTAGTGGATATTATCTTCAATCAAGACAATCAAACCAATTTTAAGGAATTTATATTAAAACTTACAATTCACAGGAATGATTATTTAAACAAGTAAATACATTTTTTAGGTACTACATACAATTTTGGCTTCAGGAACATTAAATGTCATCTCAACTCTCATTCATACTCCTTTATACCATAGTTACCAAAACTGCAAATTTATCACAATAAATAGTGACTCGGCAGAAATTCCCATTCTTTTGTTTAAAAAATGGCAATTTTTGAATAAAATCAGTCAACTATCTTTGACATAGAAAATCCCAAATAATTTGCTGCACATTATTGCAATCGCATTTAAGTTGCATTTTCCACTTTTTTTGGTAGTTTTCCCAATATTTTGGTCAAAACAATCAGGTTTCTAGGTTTTCTTCTGATTTGTGGCAAAACAATATTATTGTTTCCCTAACCCTGTCCTGATTTTAAATTTTTTTTCCGAATTAACTGAAAAATCCTAATTTTTGGTTTGCCTATTGCTGAGAGAGATTTTTGCTACTATGCTTCATACATTCAAACACACCCAATTGGGAGCAAAGAAGGCAGAGGATTTAGTGTTTGTCCAATCTAGCTTGCACCTTTTGAAACACAAGATCTGTATTTATATGCAAGGACCCATCCAAGCATTGGGACACTGACTCGGAGCTGCTTGACTTAGAAGCATCCTTGGCTGTCATAACAGCAATGTCTGTAAATTTAGGAGATTTAACTATGACAGTCAAGTGTAGCATCAGGGAGTTGTGGTGGCAGCACTCCCAAAGGAGGTCCATCAATATCTAATGTTCCTAGAAAGGCTGAGGACCTCAATGATGTAGAGCTTCAATATGATCATCATATGTAGTACTAGACTGTTAGGGACCTGTTAAATGTTCAATCAGTATAATACATTAACATGTATTCATAAAAATTAAATATTGTTAATTTTCAGACCATGCTAAGAAGATTTGCACTCAGAAAATTGAACCCTACACATAGGAAACTTAATCTTGACAGCTCCTATCAAACTTCCTCATTGTGAATACAAGAAACTAAAAACATCACTAAAAAGCAAACAGTAGCTGCACAGTAGTGAACTCTCAAACCTGCGCATGTCTTCTCATTAAATCTGAAAGGAAATACACTGCACTACCTCAAAACTGAAAAGAGAACCACTCACACCCTTGCCTTTCTTTTATAGATGAACACTAAAAAGCAAAACATGTATGCAAAATGCCACATTCCAAGAAAAGCAAACAAGGAGTTACACTCCTAAACCCAATTCCTACAATCAAGGGGTCAATTTAATGGAAACTTATCCTTCCAACATCCAATTTAGAAAAAATGCTTCCCTCGGTGGAACCCCTCAAAATTTTTGTGTTCCACTGATAATTATTGCAAAATCTGGCTGTTGTCCTAATCTGGGCATGTCCTAAGGCTTAGGGTTTCAGTTTTTCTCATGTTCTAAGGTTTATGTGTATCTTAAACCCTCTTAGAAAACCCTAAGCATCAATCTTTTGCCTATGTTCTGATTCACTGTTGATTGGTTCTCACCCATTCCCAGCTTCTTAAGTTGCCACTTGTTGTACCCAAACCAAATTTTTTGCTTCATTAAGGCATTTTGCTTAAAATGGTCTAAACCTTGTAAAAGTGGGGTCAAAACTCAGTTTTTTGGGCAAATCAAGTATGGGGTTTTGGTCATTGTGATGCCAGGAAGATACTGGCAAAATTTGGAAATTTTGAAAATTAGGGTTTTCGGACCCTGTTTTTAGGTCAAAACCCTAAAAAATAGGAACTTGTCAGAATTGGCTGAAATTAATTTTGATGGCTTATTTCACATCACGCTCACAGTGGTGAGGTCAATTTCAGTTAAAAGTCAGTTTAAGCCTGGTGGGTAGTTTTCACATTTTCAGGAGAAAAGTTAGGACCTCTGAGGTCGTCAATGGCAGTTGGCCAGTACCAAGTATCAAAATGTAATGTTCCCCCTTTTGACAGTGATCCTGTTTTTAGCTCATCAGTCTATTCCGGAATCCTATAGGCTCGTTGAGGTGTTTCAAAGGATTCCAGTCTCAGAGGTTTTGTGGTTCTTTCTCATTATTTACTATTTATAGTAAATACTACTTCTGGCAATAAGCAATTGTCAGCATTAAGCCTTGGCCATTAAAATATTAATGAAATGCTTCATTAATTGAGCAATTAATTCTAATTTGTAGTTGACCCCCTTGGCCTAAGGAATTAATTTAAGTTGTTTTGAAAAAAGGGTCTTTGAGGGTGGCGCCACATGAAGAAGTCAAAAGGTTTTATTTTTAATTAATTCCTCATTTCTCAAGTGGGGCGTATTTTTGAAGAGTGGCTTCTCCTTTGGAAATATGAAGAGTCTTGACTATTGGCGTACCTTCTTGGGGGACCTGAACAGTTTCCTTTTGTCCTTTAAAAGTAAGGCTTGGCTTCAGTATTGAGCATCCATGATATTGCTAAAGTTATGCTGTCAAAATGATTTATCATTTTCTACTTCGAGGAATGCTGACCTCCTAGTTCTTCATTCAATTTCGTGTTTGTAAGACAACACCTAGTTGAATCATTGTTGCTTCTCATTCAGACTAGCAGATTGTGCTTCAAAGTGAATTATTGATGTATTTTTCCAATTTTACAGTTGTTGTTTGCATACAGCTGAAAGTTGTTTTTGCTCATATTTGATTGTACGAATTTTATATCATTCTGGGCATTTGATAATAAAGTTTCTAAGGTCTAGGCGACCATCTCCAAGCAATTTCGGAATTTATTGTGAAGTGTGCTTTTTTATATTGAAAATCGCCCCTCTCAAGGGTCGTACCATTCATCCTTGCATTGGGAAGTGTGTCACTAGTGAATTGCAAGTATTTGGAGCTGTTTCAATATTTCAACAAGGGCGCCTATCTCCCAAAGGATCAATGCTTCGATTTCACGCATTTCGGAGGTACTTTGAATGAGTTATGAACAATTTCGAATTTTCTATAGTTGCTGATATACTTTTCCAAATTGCAGTTCGCTGATCAGAATTTAAAACAATCTCTGTTTTCTATCTTTCTTCTCCTTTTCTCGTTATATTATGATAGAGAGATAATGTATGACATGGTGCTTGAATACTGGTGAAATTGGTATTGTAAGATTGCAGCCTTCTCTTTGTACAAGTTGCTAACATTAGTACTGTTTTCAGTTTATTATTGCTGCTTCATTTAATTAATTTCACACTAGCACCCCTGGATGGTTTACCGTTAGTGAGGAAAATCTGTTGTAACACTTTTCATACCCACTTCAAGTGGAGAATCCCCATGCTTCAGTGGATGCCTGCCGCAACAGAAGAAGTTTAATTATTGTTATTTCTTTTCGACAGTAGTACTCCACCATATGTTAGCACCTCGCCCAAAATGGGATCTTGAGTGCACATTCTTGGTGTCAAGTTTAAGATATTTCTCTTTCAATAGAATCTTGTACTTGTTGATTCAATAGATCCTAGGGATCCTCTCACCATATGCTCGCCCCTCCTCCTTAAGTGGTTTTAGGGCGCATTCTTGGTTAGAGTTCTTTAATGTACGTTTTGGTTATGCTAACCTTAACGGGTGAATGATTCTATTGTAATTGTTGAGTTTAAAAATCAAAAAAATTGAGAGAATATTTCACAAAATCTAAGCCTGAAACTCAAAGCAGAACGTTCTATGATGAAAGATGTTGAGAAATGTGCTTTTTGACAGAGGGGATTTTCAGATTGGCAAAAAGTGCTAAAATATTCTAAGTGTGGGAACATTTTCACTATGTAACGTAGTAGACACTTGCGCAATCAACGTGCAAATCAACTTTACAATGTCTGTACATGTGAGAATGATGAAGTATAGTCATACATACACCTCGACAATCGTAGTACTTTGACATGGTCAACCTCAGCAGCTAATACGGTGTTCACAAAGCACAAAAAGGTGGAAAAGATGTAGTTTAGAGCAAATCTGCGCCCCTGTAGCTCAAGGGCGCCCTTTCATTTGAAGGTTAAGATTCAGCTACTTTGGATTGCAAATACACTCGTTCTCTTTTGTTTTCAGTCAGCTTTCTGACTAGCTATGGAACAACTTCATCTGAAATGCAGAACTCCGGCAAACGAAGGTGGAAGCAAAAGTTACAAAGAGTGTATACATCATGAAGACAGTCAAAGAATGCAGATTTGCGCCCCTGGGCTTTTTGAAGGCCAAGATCTGAATGCATGTGCTTGCTGTTGGTTATAGTCTCTTCAGGATCAGTCTGGCTTTTCAACAAGCTATCAAGCGGAGGCGTACCTAGTACAGAACTCTGGTTATCAGTATCAGAAGTAGAGACTACAGGCATGATGCATGTCACAAGGAATTGCCAGTTGATGGTTTGAGCACCCCTGTAGCCCAGGGGCACCCTTGAATATGGCTACCCAGATGGATGAAATTGCAGTTGAGGTCTTCCTAAGATCTTTTCCTACTCAGTCCAACTTTGCAGCGCACCCGTTCGCGAGATGATCCGACATTCTGAGTGACCGTGACAGAGGTTCCACCGAGCACATAAAACAGAGGATGGTGAAACATAGCTACACACAGCTGCACATCTATAAGCTAGGGGCGTCCAGCCTTTAGGCCTGTCAGATGGGGTTATTTGCTTTCGCAGTCTTCACTAGAGTTGTGTGCAATTACTCCAGCTATTCAACGAGTTCAACCGTCAGCCTCCGGGATTTGGCGAACGTTCGTATGTGCGAGGTCAGGGTGGTGATGCTGAAAAGTGAAAGTGACTGGTGAAAGTGAAAGATACTCAAAAATCTAATAACTCTTGCAAATGGACGCCTAGAAGGTCGAATTTGGACTTTCTGGAATCAGTGAAGTTTGTCGAGCACATCCAGATGTTATTTTTAGCTAAATGATTAAAATAATATTTTTGCATGCAAAGCATTAAATGGCGATTTTCTTCAAGAGTTAAATATTGGCGCCTCTTTTAATAATTTGCATGTTTCGAATTAAATACTATTTTTAATTTGAGACTCAGAGACAATGGCAGTTCAGCTGGTGAAGGGCCAATCGAATTCTTTCTTCACAGTCAGGGTTTCAGATCTTGCAGTCATGCATAATGGTATGATTTTGCTCTAGTTATGCAAGCATGGCGTCCATCATTTCATTCATCCAGCTTGAGCAGAGATACAGGTCCAAATTCATCAGCAAACTTCATATAGACATAGGTGAATTTCTACAGAAGTAGAGAAAACAAACAAACAAAAACTTTTATCTTCTGTCTAAATTTCTTCTATTTCTCGTCTTAAGTATTCTTCGCATGTCAAGGAAACAGTAAGATTTTCATAAACAAAGCATCAGGGTTCGTGTATTTCAACATCAACAATAATACCCATGTCTCAAATTATTTCGTGAAAATTGCCCCGCAACCTCTATTCTAGAGCTCTATGCTTTTTCTGAGATTTTTTTCTGCATGTGGGCCTAAAACACATTTTTTCCAAAATCTATCGATCTGAGTTGTGTTAGGATTCAATTCTGCACAAAACCCATGTTCTAGATTTTCTCGGGAAAAATTGCCCTCACAGCCCCTCAGATATCAACTGAAAACCTTTTGCATGCAGGCCTAAATCACATTTTTCCAAATTTCTGACATTGTGGGTCGTCTTAGAATTTGATTCTGCACAAAACCCACGTCTCAAAATTTTTCGTGAAAATTGCCCTTCGACAGGGTAGTTTTAGCCCTATCTGGAGTGATTTTTGGCTTTCCAGAGAAAGTTGTCAGAACATAGCGGTGTTCACAATCAACAAGCGAGTTTTTCAGGATGCAGTTCACGCAAACCGAATTCAAGACCAAGTCAATCTTAATTCATGATTTCATCAGAAAAGCTGACACCGATTTGTATCAAGCGCATCCGAAAGGTTGACAGGCGTAGTCACTCAAGTCCGCATGGTTTCATGCCTCGTATAGCTGATTGTCTTCCCAGGCCAGTTTAGAGGGTTGATACCATTGGGTTTTTGTGTATGCAGCAGTTCATTTGCATTTCTCACAACCAAAGTGTTCGCAGTCAAACTTTGCGGTTTCATCATGCAACACTCTTCCATAGAGAAAAGCGTCAAAAACGTGAGAAGCGTCAAGCTGAAGAAGAAACAATGGCCATCACTTCAATTGCAGAACCGCCAAAGTTACCAGTCAGTGAAGTGCTAAGAGGTTTCCAAGTTTGCTTGAGTTGCTGACAAGCAGTGAATTGACAGTTGGGACATGTGACGACCTTCAAATGATGATGCAGTCGACAACCTCGTGGAGGGGTTAATTGCCCGAGATCAGGGCCAGTGAGCTTCAGTTCAAGGTGTCCCACTTTTTCCAAGATAGACATTAGACACAGGAGTTAAGCTCGATGCCTCTTTCCGAGTTAACTCGTTACACATTGCATGCCATGTCTTTCTTGGAATTATCTGTGTTCACTTGGAGTTTCTTTTAGGTTTTTGCATTAACTGATGGTAGTATTCCAGTTAACTTGCTTTCAATAAGGACATGCATGCTTGCACATTGTCCACTTAGATTAGATGTTTCAGTTAACTGATGGTACCTTGCCAATTAACTGTATAGTTTCCATTATTAGGGTTTAGCAATAAGATCTTGCATGCATTGCAGGACTGTAGTTGACTAAAGGTGATTTTAGGGTTGCCTACACCTTTGATGTCTATAAATAAGAGCTCTTTGCTCATTTGTAATTAACTTTTCCTTGTGATAGAGAATTGTTGCGCTGTCGATAACATGCCTATTCTCAAGATTGGTTCACCCTTGTAAATTAGAACTTTTGCTTGATAGCATACATGTTGCGCCTACCTTGCCTGTAGTATTGCTATTATTGTATATGTTCAAGGAACTTTTGCACGAGAGATTAATATATGTTGTGCCCACCTTGCCTGTAATATTGTATTTTTGTATCTGTTCATGAGCATTTGTTTTGATAATGAATTGTTATGCCACTCGGGTTCCATGCAATTATTATGGTGAATACTTGCCTTAGTTAGATATAGTGGCTAGTTTGATCGTAGATTGTACGCGTGTCTCGCCTATGCAATTTGCTGTCCTAGTTGGCTATCTTTTGTGTTTTGTTATCAATAAGCCTATTCAAATTGAGCAAATAGTTGTGCCCACCTTGCCTTCATGTTGAGAATTTGTACTGAAAGCTTATCGTATGATGTGTGTGATAATAAGCTTATTCAGCCCAGCGAATAGTTGTGCCCACCTTGCCTTCATGTTGCGAATCTGTACCCAGCTTATCGTATAAAACCATTCCTACTCCATTTCCTCACACTCTGTTTTCTTAAGGAAACTGGATAGATTTAAAGAAGTTAGCTTAGTTGTAGTTAAATGATCTGCGAAACCAAAAAATCCTTAGCTGCAACGTTCTAGGTTTTCTTAACCTTGTGCCTCTACTAGCTGAGAACAAAAAGATAGGATTTAGTTTACTTTTCTTTTCCATGCATTCCAGCACAACGAGGGAGCTTCCCCTCCTCTAATTTGAAGAGCACTCATTACGCAGTGTGCATAGTTGTTCGTACAAACTTACACTCCAGAGGTGTTAGTTCTTACGCCAACACCACTTGATCCATTAAATCCGTCTAGTTACCGGCCTCTTATGCCTAGGGTTTCCCGTTTGCCCTGTCACGTAGTATTGTCTTCTCATTTTTTGGTCTGGGGTTAATATTTTATAAAGTTGGAGATTTCAAATATTTTATCTTTATAGCCATGGTCAAGTATGGTCTTAAGTCTCTTTTAAGTCCCATTCCTTGTTTTACCTAGGCGGCCCCTTCTTTATGAACAACTTTGAGCATGTACAATATTTTCCCACTTAAGTTTGTGCCTACCGCTCGGCGTATCACTCATCGTGTATAGCCTTGTGACCGCTAGCATTGAATCAGCGATGAGCGATGGACCCTTGCTCCTTTGTATCGCTGCCCTGCTTTGCATCGCGGATAGGTTAAGAGCCCCAAGTTTCATATTAGTGATGCACGATATGAAGTTCTTCCCTTGTATCGCTGGTAACCTTTGTATCGTTGATCGCCCAAATGCTTCAAGTTCTGAATCAGTGATACGCAATAGCACTATAGTCCTTTGCATTGCTTGCTCATCGCACGTCGCGCATTGTTGCTTGCTCTCCATTTCCATATTCGCAATGAGCGATGAAGACTATGGTTCTAATGTTACATCGCTAATCTAAGTGTTGCTAAAAGCGACGCCCGCATGACCATTGATCTTGCTACTAAGGCACGTGGCTAAATCTTGAACCTTCGCTAGGTTTCTCCACATCACTGTTGAGTTTCAACCACCAGAAAACCTATTAGCAATGAGCGACAAGTCCGAAAGGGAAGAGCAAGGAGGTATGTTCCCGACGGATATTCTGATCCAAAGGTTGGAAATGCATCGCACATGTTGAATACATTGCAGATTGCATTTCTACGAGGAAAATGAAATGGCGATGAGCAATGGAAGACTTAGTCTTTTCTTCCATTGTTGGGCTCTAATGCATCGCGGATTCATTTGCAAAAGCAAGGCACCAAACAGCAATGGGCGACAGGAGGTAACAAGAGTTTGCATCGGCCGAAGGTTCTTCATCGAAGAGATAGACGAACATCGGAGGGACTTGTTGATTGGTCCCTTTGACATGCCGATAAAGTGGAACACGATAGGTGACGAGAAGACGATCTGATTTGATGACCAAGATGTCATCGCATATGTTATTCATATCGCTAATGGCATACACGAGGAAAGAGAGTATCAACGATGAGCAATGTGAGGATTAAGACTTGTGCCCATCGTGTTACCTCAAAGCATCGCAGTTACGAATGGAGACATGGGGAACGCATTAGCGATGAGCGATGGTGGAGTTAAGGGATATTCGATGGAATATTCCTCTCATCGCTAGGCACTAAAGCATCACGAATCCATTCAAAGAAGCTAGGGATGAAATAGCGATGGAATGATGGAGCCGCATCGAGGTGACAATGGAATCTCGGTGAGACAATCTCAAGAGTCTCTTCGACATGCCGATATGGGGCAACGTGGCAACATCAAAAGGAATCTCGGTGAGACAGTCTCAAGAGTCTCTTCGACAACCGATATGGGGCAACGTGGCAACATCAAAAGGGCATCGCTAGAAGCAAAAAGAGAAAGCGCAAGGATGAAGGAGAACCATTGATTGAGTTTTAAATCAACTGCTTCAACGGCTGAAATTCAAAACTAAACAGCTAAGTGTCTGAGACGTTCTTATTTTCTCGCGCGAACTACCTTTCACCATTAATGGCAAATGTACTTGCTTCCAGGCCATTAAAAGAGTAAATTGATCATTCTTCAGCCATTTCCACGAGAATTCAAGAGCAGAAAAGAGAAGAGTTTTAGGTGAAGAAAATTTGGAGAACGAAGTGTTGGTTGTCCCAGGCTTGGTCTACGTGGACAGAATTTTGGAAGCACGTGGGTAAACTGTTGTAACAACTAAAAGGCCTTTTGGAAGGCAAGAAAAATCTTCATCGACAAATGCAGTTGGTTTTTATCCCACATGATGTTTTCCCTCCCTGAGTTGCAAATATAACTGTATTGGGGAATATTTTTGTATCGATCAAATAGGAATTGGACATGTGTACATTCTGGCCCGAGGCTTGTTTGCTCCTTCATTTCTATAATAAGGAATTCACAGCCAAATGTACAGGTTGTTGATTGATCATAGAGCAAATTTTGTAATGAGAATACAAAGAACATTTTAGACTCTTGTCTTAGGTTTTGAGTCTTGTCAATATGCAAATGTACTTTTCGATAACAGTACTAGCAATTGAATAGAAAATGGTACAAATTCAAAGCTATTTCTCTCCTAGTGTATTCATTTCATGAACTATTAATAAAATGATCAAGGGTTGTTTTATTGATCTTCATTGTGTTCCAGTGATGTATGGCTTTCATCTTTGTTTTAGTTCAAAGAATTAATTAGATTGCTTAGGTGAAGTGATAGGTTCATGTGATTCGAGTATAAGGATCTGTATAAGAAGTTCTAGCTTAGGATATAATGGTGTGATGCTATAATGCAGTGCTGTAAAAGCTTTGTGATGCTAAGTACTGATCTGTTATCCAATTATATTTGTGTTGAGATTGACTTTGTTTCCTAGGTTAAGGCACTGGTATGGGTTTTGTATTCATGATACATTTTCTTAATCATTTAGCAACAAATCAAATTCATAAACAAACTTTCTACCGAGTTGTAATTGTTATTATTCCGTATCAAGTTATTCATTCTCTGCTCTAAATGTTGAGTGTTGTGAAGGATTAGCCATCCTTTTGAAATATTTTGTTTATTGAGCTATGGTTGTGAGAAAGCATCTGTTATTTGCAATGCACTTGGTCATTAGGTGCAGAGGTCTTTAAGTACATTGTGGGATCACCCTCCCAAGTTTTGCAGAGCCCAAAGTGCAGGAGGAACGCATTGCTGCTTTCACTCGTTCGTTGGCCAATCCCTTCAGGTTTCTAAGAATTGGAAATGGCAATTCCATAGGCTTCTTTGAAGACCAGCTTGGTTCTTAAAAAACAACCAACACCATGCAAACAAAATATTCTAAATTCTAAGAGAATGTCATATGCAGGCTAGAGGCATGCATACTCTCCTACATAACTAGGTGCTCATCTTGAAGAAGATTAGTGTTCCACCTCTCCACGTTGATCTCTCTATTGTTGTCACTATTTTGCCACCATTATGAAAGTACTAGCAGAGTAACTCACAAGAAAAACTCTTAACACTCCCCTCTTTGATAGAAAAGTATTCTCCACCACTCTGAGTTTCTCCCTCAACATCTCAAACTTCCCCTTAGCTAGGGGCTTATCATAATATCTACAATCTGTCAATCTAAGGGAACATACTCAAGTACCACTACCTTGAACTTTGCCTCTAAGGAAATTATACTGAATGTCACAGAACACAAATGTCAACTTCAACATCTACTAGGTTATTTCTGCCATCAACTTGCGAAGCCAAATAGAAACAGCTAGTAGAAGAGGCAGCCATGTACTATGCCTCTATTGAACTCAATGTCATTGCCTCCTACTTCATATTGAACCAAGATATCATCTAACTCCAAACCAAAACAAAACCCTAAAGTGTTCTTCCTAGTGCTAGCAAACTTTGCTTAGTTTGAATCCACAAAGCCATGTAACATCAACTCTCCATCTCCAACATACCTCAACCCATAATGAAGTGTGCCCTTCCAATATCAAAGCATATGCCTTGCAATAGTTTAGTCAATTTTCCTTGGCTCAACCGTGAAATAGCTTAATGTATTTACTACAAAGAAAATATCAGGTCAAGTATTAAACAAATACAAGAGAGAACCTATCTATTGCTTGTGGACCGAAGGATACACCAAATTTAAATCTGAATCCAAAATCAACTTTAGATTCAGATCCATGGGGAGTAGCCATGGGCTTACAATCCATCATCTAAAATGTCTTTAGAATCTCTATTGTGTACTTCCATTAACCAAGGAAGACCTAATCTATACCTTATAACATCTTGAGACCCAAAAAATGGTGCATAAAGACAATATTCTTCATATCAAATTCAGAGGCCAAGTCCCTGTTAAATCATGCTATGAGCTTCACAATGCAACCTGTAAGGATCAAGTCATCCACATACAAAATCAACAACTAATAAATTAGATTTATCAAATAGATAGTAAAGTTTAGGGCTTTGCAACAGTTTTGATGAAGCCCAAGTTCCACAAGTACTCATCAATCTATGAGAACCAAGCATGCGGTGCTTGCTTCAACCCGTACAAGGCCTTCTTCAACCTACCTACACAGGTCTCTCACCTATGCACCTCAAACCCCTTATGCTGATTGATATGCTTTTTTTCCTCTATCTTGCCTTTCAAAAAAGTTGTTTATGCATTCATCTGATATAAAGACTAACCAAAATAAGATGCAAGAGACATAATTGCCTTAAAGAAGTGTATCTCACAATTGAAGCAAAGGTCTAGTCATAGTCAACACTCTCTCTCTATGAGAATCCTCTAGCAACTAGAGTAAGAGTCTCATCAAGGTCAACTCCTTTTTGACAGAATCCTTCAACAACAAAATTTGCCCTAGTAATCTTCTATACTCACATCAATTGCATGAATGGAATCAATGATTGATTGCATGAATGGAATCAATGATTGATTGCATGGTAGGTTTCGAAACTGTCTCCACAAAGTTGGAAGGACTCACTTAACATTATGACATCCTACCACACCTACTTGACTGGATCAGCAAGGAGCCTATAAAGGCCACCATTTCAAACATGAAGTTTGTTGGCAGTTATGTCTCTTGATGCTCCACTATCCACATACCACCCTACACCAAAAACAATGTTAGTGAAAAGACACCACACCATGGAGAAAGCTATCTCAAGTTTGAAGTTCTCGCACTCCCGTAAAATCTTGTTTTTGTTCCTTGGCTTTCTTCTAGTTCTCAATACATTGAGATGCATAGTGGCCTATCTTGTGGCACTTGAAACACTTTTCATGACTCAATTCTTTCCCTTCTAACCCTTCTCTAGTCCACCTTTCCTCAACTTCCCAATGGGGCTTAGGGTTATAACTCTCTTCCACTCTAGCTCAAACAATCTCCTATCTAGTCTCCTCTTGGATGAAATCATCCCAACGCTTCTCAAAAAACATAGACACCACAAACAAACAAGTCCCAAGATGGAGAGAACCTATTTATAGCCATGGACACTAACTCTTCATCCTCTACCTTCAACCTATGGCAACATGCTGATCTTGAAGCTCAATGATTTTCATAAGGTAATTGGCCACTATCTATATTGCTCATGCATTTGACATCGAGTTTGTTCTTTAGTAGCATCTTGCAAGCAATGTTCACACTCCAATATGGAGTGATCAAGGCATTGTACATCACCTCCATTGTCTTAGGATCAAATGGCTCTTCACTAAATCTAGGATGATTCACTATGCCTTGGCTGACCCTTTTTATGTTCAACCAACCAAACAAGGTTGGTAGTAGCTACAACCTTCATCTCCATAAACTCCAAAGATCAACCTCCTCGGTAGCATCTATAATTTGCACTTTCAAGGTGTAAAGTTGGAAGCACTTTGTAGATGGTCACTCTGTAACACTAAGACTAGTCATACTTGCAACTCCTAGAACACACTGAAACTAACCAAATCAGTCAAGATCAATGGCTTATCATAAGTACAGATCAACACTCCTATCACTGAAACAGTTTGGCATCCCAGCCTATAACCTTGCACAAGTTTGGATCTCTTCAATCATTAAAGACTATCAGATGTCACACCCGCTAATTTAAATCAGCCACCTATCTCAGGTTAAAATCAACCATCCAATCACTAAAAGATCTTGGGCATCACTCCCAACAACCTATCACAAGTCCTTGTGCCTCTTACAAGCACAAATCAATTTCAATCGTTGAAGCTCATGCATCACACCCACTAAACCATCTGACAACTCCCTCTCACAAGTAGCAACCCTTTCCATCCACAAAAACCTTGGAAGATTTCAGATTATCTACTTTGATACCATGTTAATTTTCAGACCACATGAGCAAATTCTGTGCTCAAAAAATTGAACCCTAAACACTTAACACTAAACCTAATAACTGCCATTAAAATTGTAGATTCTGAATAAATTTACAAATACGTCACACTAAAAAACTAACAGCAAGCTACATAGTATATAACTATCAAACCTACAGTTGCCTTCTCTTTAAATTGAAAAAGAAATACAATGCACTAGCTCAAAACTGAAAAATGAACATGTAGCTCACACCCCTGCCTTTCTTTTATAGATGAAGAATCCTGAAAAAGCAAAGCATGCATGCAAAACATCTCGTTCCAAGAAAAGAAAAATAGTAAAGCATTCATGCAATGCAAACAACGAGTTACACTCCTTAACCCAATCCCTACATTGAGGGATCAACTTAATGGAAACTTATCTTTCCAATGTTCCATCTGGAAAATGTGCCCTAGCCATGTAAACAAAGCATTCTAGTTTTGGAAGAGGATTTGGCTGGCACATGCATGCTCGAGGCATGCATGTAACCTCTCTTACATAACTAAGAGCTAAACTCAAAGTGGACTAGTGCTGAGTCCTCTCCATGCTGATCTCTTTGCTGTTCAAGGTAAAAATTCTACCAGATTATATCAAAAAAAAATTCGTAATTTAGTTGGCTTTGTCTCCTTCAAAATTACCAATTTTTATCATGTTCCATTCTTCTTTTTGAAAAAAGATGTATGAAGATATATATTTTGTTAATGTATGTGCATGTATAAGGGCTTCTATAAGAGAACCGCAGGGCCAAATGTTAGGAAAATTTGATAAAATTTAAGTGTTGAAAATGTGTAAAATACAACACTCAACTAATTGGATGAAATGTGCCCCAACAGACAAGGGTGAGTGGAAGTCCCAAGTGAATTTGAGAAAAGAGATCTAAAAATGACATGGAAGCGATCCTGAAAAACAAAATTCCAATTTTGTGCATAAAGAGATTAAATACATAAATTCATGGGATTCATGAAAAATTTATAGTTAGAGGTGTTTAACTTCCACAATTAAAGCATAGCTTATAGGTTCAAAATTCAAATAAAAAATGAAACCCAAACACATTATAGAGAGACAAATGTTAGGAGAAATCACTACATTTTAACCAACCTCTCTTCACAATTCACTCTTTCTAAAGAAAAACACTTGGCTGTAGAGCACTAAATGCAAACAAATTTCCTTGAGCCTTAAAGTAGAAAACAATATCAAAATAGCTTTCAAATTTTGATATAGGTTTATCTATTGTTTCCATCTTTGATTCTTGTTCCTCATAATGAGTTAGTTTGAGCATGAGTTTGAGAAGGGAGATTCTTATCTCGATGCCTAATGGTTTTCATGTGTTCACACCTTTTTCTTTCTTGCAAAACTGTGTATACAAAAAACTCTTCAAATTGTCAAGGTGTTCCCAAAAATGTCTAACATTCCTAGGCCATTGGGATTGCCCTAATGATTCTAGGCATTACAAGAAGAATTTTATTTTAGAGTAAATTTCTAAAATGCCAAAACATGACCCACTAGAGCAATTCCTAAAACATAGTTTTTAGATTTGGGATCTATCAAGTTCGAGTTTGTGAACTATAAATATATCTATATATAAGCATGTTTATAGAGTTTGCAAACTATATATATATAAGTTGCAGGGTATGCCCCCCGAGAACCGGTCCAATACCAAACTGATCCGAGTAGGGATGGGAGCAGTCCAAGTATCAATCCCATGATTGGAGCAGCCCAAGGACTAGGCACAGCCACAAGGTTCCCAAGGCACCAAGTCTCTCCTAGGTGCACCCATAGCCACAACACCGAGTTATTTTCTTTAACATCAAAACCTAATTTTTGAAGCATTATTTTAACATTAAAACATTAAAAAAATCTAAAAAGTGCCTAAAACCCTAAAACGTGCCCATACTAAAAGTCGTTTCACAAAAACTCATTCACTAATTTGCCATTTTTAAATTTTGCAAGATTGATGGTACTTTTTCAAAGGAGAATGATTGCAAAGTGCTAGGGGGAGGAATCTAGCTTGCACAAAGGACATCTATTGATCTAAGGTAAGTAGTTTAACAAATTCTTTCATATTTTTAACATTTTTTTCAAGTTATTTATGATTTTTTTCAAGTTTTTAAAGAGTAGTTATAGATGAAAAAATTGCACATTGCATTTATGCCAATGGTCTTACTTTCAACTTGGTGAGATCACCATATTGACGGGAAATAGTGCCAGCAATTATCAAAGCACCCTCTAGTAACATAGGTCCTAGGTATTAAAAACTGAACTTTAATAAATGTTATTGCAGTGTCCCCCAAGGGAGCAATGTTTTTGAAGGCAAATAATTATGAGGGGCAAGTCCACGATTCATAATTAACTTCCAATATTATCATTAAGTCCATAGAGATGGTGGGTGCTGATAACATTGTCCAATCCATTATGAACAATGCAAAAAATTGTAGAGCAACAAGTGTTTTGGTTGAGGAAAGGTACATGCACATTTTTTAGACACCATGTACCATACACTCCCTTAACTTAGTGACACAAGCAATTGGCACTCAGATAGAGTGGGCGAAAACTATATACATTGAGAGTGAGGAGATCCAGATGTTTGTGACAAACCATCATATGTCACAAGGCATCTTTAGGACTTTTTCGAATTTGGAGTTGTTGAAGGTAAATTTAATTTATACCATATTTACTTACATTTTAATCTGTTATTAACTTATTTTTTACACAACATTAGGTTGTCGAGACCTTATTCGCATCATACAAAATCATTTTGAAATGACTTGTGAAGGTGAAAGAGGCATTGGGCACCATTATCATTAGCCACCAATGGCGTATATGGAAGCAATCAAATTCAAAGAGGGACCAAAAGATCAAGTCATTGATCCTTAAGTCATTGATCCTGGAAGATGATTGGTGGTCTTGTGTGGACTATGCCTTGAGTTTCATCAACCCTATCATTAGTATGATCAGGTTTGTTCATACAGATCAGCCATTTTTGGAGGAAATCTATGATGGCATCAACTCCATAATAGAAAGAATAAAGGTCATAATAGCATAGAAGAAGAAACATTTTTCCAAAGTGTGGAAAAAATCATTCATGACTACTAGAACAAGATGAGCACATCCTTGCATCTCCTTGCATATGCATTATCCCCCAAATATTAAAACACAAAGATACTTTCTTTTCCAAGAAAAACCATGCCATATAGAAATAGTGAAGTTGCTAATGAATACAAGTCTATAAGATAGCATTCCGAAGAATCTGCTCAGATCCAGAAGTGGTGGATAATGTTAGGAAAGAGTTTGGTAAATTCATCACAAGATGATATCATAGTATATGTGCTTTTTGAGACCAATACATGGAAGATGCTCATACATGGTGGTACCTCCAAAGACAAGATTATTTGTTCCTCCAGCCTCTTGCAATCAAACTCTATCACAAGTAAGCATTTTTTATTTTCCAACATTTTTAGTACTTAGCATTCTTCTGCATTTTTTATTTTTAGGTTGTATTCATTTTCTCTCCAATTTCAACAAGTTACAAATTCTCCTTTGATTGAACAGAATTGGAGTACATACTCCTTTATCCATTCAATGAAACATAACTGGTTGGCTGCAAAAAAAAAATGACTTGGTCTATATCCATTCCAACTTGCATCTCCTATCATGTATGGAAGTTGACTACAAGGGTCAATGAAGAATTGGGATACAATCCTGGAGTGTGCCAACTTGGATGCATCCATTACAAAGCTTGCCAAAGTCGATGTAGATAATGATGACTTCAATTTAGATGCTTTCGATGAAAATTGAAGACCAAGATACAAATTTTTTATTGTATTATTTTCAAATTTTGTAATTGTGATGATTTTCATTTGTACCTTGACTCTAGAGTCCTAGACATATATGATATAAGACATGATATTGAAATTTTGAATTCTCAATTGACAATTAATATTATCTTTGTCACTATCATTGATCAATGATGAAGTATAACACTATCAAAAATTCAATGTCATTATTATTATATGATATATCAAATGTATTTTCGATTCTATATATTTTTTTTAAAAAAATTGCATATATATATATATTATATAACCATACCCAATCATACCATACCCAAGGAAAAAAATGTGACATACTAGCATACCCAAGCCTTGTACCTATATCCAACCCCATACCAAAATGGCAAAACCAGCAACATAGATATATATAGTTTGCAACTCGATCTGCTGCATGTGTGTATACATACATGCTTATATATATAGATATAGATATATTCATAGTTTGCAAACTTGGGCTTGGCAGACGCCAAATATAAAATCTTGACAAAATCTCAAGAAAAACTCAGCAACCTAAAAAAATACTTAAAATTCAATACTCAACAAAAACCTGGCAAAAATTTGTTGTTTGTGAGGTTCTCCTACAAACTCATCACAAGTTTGCTGCAACTCACTAAAGTTCATCCCCTACATCTCACAAATTAAACATAGAAAAACTCACACAATAAAAAAATTGCAAGTACTCTGCATATATATACACACACTAAAAATATTGCAGAACCAAGGCAAGCTTTAGCAAAGCCTGAAGCTGCTAGGTAATGTTCTAAACACTCAATTCCCTACAGAGCTTGTTGTAGAAAATAATGTGTTGTGATAAGGCCTAGCTTACAACGGCCTAGAATCTGTTGTATTGTGCTTCCGTTCAGCTGTCATTTTTATGCAGCTTCGAGTGGCAAATTTTGTAGTCAGTTTTTTGGGTTTATGTATCAACAAGAAGCTGTATGTTTGATGCAGATAGACCGTAAAAATATGTGTAAAGAAGGGTTATGGAATATAGAAGAGTAGTTGTATGAGATTGTTGTTAAGTTATAGTTTATGGATGGTTTGAAACATTAATCTGTTTTCTTTCATGAATGAACCTGGTGAACTTCATGTTACAGGAATCCAAGCCTTAATGCTCTTTTTTGCGGCTCAAGGGTGCCTAAATCAAATATTTTAAACAATATATATATATATATATATAAGCATATGTGTGTGTTTATAAATATGCATAAATACATCTATATAATTATATATTATAATATGCATACACATTGTAAACACACACCTATATTTATATACTAAGTTACCAGTTTGGGTTTGGGTTTGGGTTCAAGGGTTTGGTCAAAGAAAAAAAAAATTGGGGTTGGCTTATTTTGGGTTCATCCATACAAAAACATATAAAAATCAGAAATATATTATATATTTACAACAGTAATTAAGTTCAAAATACCACACATAGCATCATATATTGTATAATAAACAAAACCACCATAAAAATAAAAAATATTAGAATGTCAATTAGTCAAACTCGAATGTCATGATATATATTATATATTAAAATTAACTAAATTGCTGCATTTCTCGTTGCAGGTAAGCATCAAGTAACATTAGGGAAGATTGTCCAATTGGATGACAATATTATAGATGAAGACTTGTAGGAAAACTTGGAAAATTGGACTTGGAGAGTACTTGGCAAATCAAATGAATTCAATGGGAGTTTGGAGGCATGCCCCCAACGGGGTTGGGGGGTAGCACTCCCAATAGGGTCGAGAGGCAATGCCCCTCGCAAGGGTTTAGGGGCAACACCCCCCACAGGGTCGAGGGGCAACGCCTCTTGCAGGGTCCGAGGGCAAATTAAGACCTCCAAAACCACATAAACCTTCATGGTGTGCATCATTTTGCATTCACAATAAGACCCAAATCAAGACCTTCGAAGCCACACAAATCTTCATAGTGCACATCATTTTAGGGTTTGGGGGGCGAATGGCACTTTTTAGAGTAAAAAAAGTCAAAAAAAAATAATAATAAAAATGAAAAAGGCTAAATTCACCTGTTTTCAGCAGAATCCACCCAAATTCCCCCAAGTTCATCTGGGACGGACCCATAGACTGTGGGTGGGTCCCTGCCCGAACCCACAAGGCATTGGATCCAGACCCCAAACCCGGGATGGATCGGACCAAGACATGGGCTGCCTAGGGGCCAGACCGGTAACATAGTTTATATATATATAACATATGTATGTATATACATATGTTCACATTTTAAACACGCCCCTATGCCTGCATGCTCAAGTTTTGAGGACAACACTAGGTTTTAACTAGCCTTAACCTATGTAGTTCCTCACCTTGGAGCCCAAGTAACTTTGCATTGAACTTTCAACTACCTGAGTTCTAAATCAGGTCTTTACATGATTTAAATAGTCCCTCCAATGTTTTTTTTAACAAGTAACCAAAATTGATCCTTGAGACTCAAAAGTGTTGGATGTTATAGCAGCTACGGTCTGCACTTCATCACACGAATTCCAAGAAGAAAAGATAAATTAAATGCATAGCCTCTCGGCTATTTAATTTATATCAAACAATATATATTTGTTAAGGGCCAACCCCTTATGGTTCGCTTATTCTTGTCTTAACTTGAGCCGACCTCAATATATATATTCATTGTTATGTTTTTCCTAAGAAAGGCCGACCTAAATGAAGAGGCGCCTAAGATGTATAAATATAAGGTCATTATCATTGTATCATCCAATTCGATTTAATCAAGCAAGTTCGCACCTTATCCTTCAAGAGCAGAAGTTCGCATTTATTGTTCAAGAGCAGAATTTGCATTCTTAGCAGCAGTCCGATCTCAAGGGAGAACAGATTCATTTGTATCTTGTGCATCAAGGAGAAGTGCGACTTCATTGTAATTCTCTATTGGCCATTGTTGGGCCTGTGTTGTAAGCAGATTTCTGTCATTTGTTATACATTATAGAAGAGACTAATTTGCTGGGTTTTTCTCCCTCAAGAGGAGGGTTTTCCCAGGGTATCTTGTTGTGTTCATTGTCTTATGTGTTGCAATTCTATTAAGTGCTTTCATTGTTTAATCTGATCTAAGAAACACTAACAAAAAGGACAGACAGTTATGGTAGTAAGAGAGAATCAAAAATGAAATCCAGCTAGCAAAGAAACGAGTGACTAAGCTAAAAGCACAACAGCAAAAAAATCCATCTAGGGAGGGTGAAACCGAAACAGGTAAACCATAAACAAAAGACAAAATTATATAATACAAATATCACAAATAGCAATGCAAAAGGATGACCCATCTCTGAGCATTTGTTGCTATCAACAACAGATCAATGAGCTCTATCCAAAACAAATATGCCAATATTGACTTTAGTTAAAAGCTGTTTCTTACAGCCATCACTAGAAAGAAAAATAGTGGCACACAATCAAACTGGTCCAGCCATGTCCACTCAGGAGTTATAATTTATCCAATAGATCATATTGTTGGATGTGTGTTATATATTTTGCACACTTTACAGCCCTTATAGACTACACATCCTGCAAAGATATTTCTCTTGTTATATTGTGAATGTGCCATTATATTTGTTATATTGCATTTATAATTCTATCGCCATTCCTTCCCCTGCTTAGGTTTATCAATATTATTTCTCTTCACATATATTGTAACATTATAGCCATCAATCAAAGGGGTTGTGGTCAATTGGTAGGACCACTTGGTTCTCATGTTGGAGACCAAGGTTCAATTCTCCCCAAGGACATCATAGAATCATATGTGCTGGACCACAGGTGGAGGAGGAAAGCAAGGAAGAATAAGGAATAGCTGCCTTGTAGGAAGAGATTGAAAGAGAAAGCATTCAAGCTATAGAAGCGAAGGATGGAGAAGTCAACAAAAGCCCTGTAAGAGGAGAAAGAAGATGAGATAACAGAGAGGTGTTCAAGCCATAGGAGTGCCACCAGAGTAGGAGTTTGAATGTAATGCAGCAGTATCCCTGCAAAATGAATTGTTTGGTATGTGGATCCCATAAACAAACCCTCGCAACTCAAAGGTGGGAGCCCCAATAAGAACCCCCACTAATTAATCTAAAAAGCATTATAGCCATCAGATAAAAAAATACACAAGCTTTAAATAGTATGATAAGGCAAGAGAACATGCATCACTGACAAAAATTGATCAGTTCATCTTAACATCTCTAATTAATGCTAACTCAGTGCACAAACTGTGCCAGAAAAAGAACAACAAATGATTGATAATAAATACAATTTCTTCCTTATTTTAAAAATATTTTAGCATTTTATCAGTTCCTCATTTTACGAAATTCAATTTCCATAATACCTGGCTGCAGCTGTATAAGCAACGCCCATCAAATGCCCATGAAAGACCTGTAACCTGGACAACAGACCACGATAGAATCAAAACAAAGCATCAATATATAAGCTTTGAACAGGAATTATATAACTAATGTTTCCTTCTTAGCAAACAGTTCTGTTTCAAAAAAGATACTTACAACTTGATCATGTGCCTCAAAATGACCTGCCTTGTGGCATTTACGTCCAGAAGTATAACATATCCAAACAGATAACTGACCAGAGCCTTTTCCAATTGCTATGAAAACCTTATCAAGTGATTGTGAAGGTACAAACAAGGACAGCACTGAGACAGGAACTGAATCAACTGCTACAACCTGTAGATAGCATATATTAGAACAAAAAATGTGGTACAACAACGATGCCTGATAACTCCATGGCTAACCAAAATAAGACACAAAGCATGCAATTTGAGGTAAGATTCACCTCTTTCAATAGAGAAAAAGGTATAGGGCTGTCATCATGAGACTGGTTGAGATTAATAGGATCTCCATACCATAACTTGACACTGCAAACAGAAACCCACCTTACATTTTCAATCAAATATAAACATGAAGTATGCTACTATATCTTCCATATGCCACAAAATATTCAGGTTGCCATCATTTTGTGCAGTTGCTACTAGATCTTGCTTTTGATTTATTAATAAAAATGCATGCATCATATTCAGGTTGCATGTCTAGCTTTAGAAGTTACCAGCTGATGAAACTTCAGTGACATAAGAAAAAAATAAAATGGACAGGTTTGCAATAGGCATGCAAGGTGCAATTTCCCACTTATATGATGTAAAGATGGATCTGAACCACACTAAAGAGCTAGTGGTTGCCCACATGAAAAAAAGCTGTTGATCAAATTTGACTATGTGCTCAAGGCAAACCAAGCAACATGGAAATAAGAGTAAAAATATCAAAAAAATTGAAGGGCATTATTATCACCTCCCATCAGAACTTCCAGTTGCCAAAAGAAGCTTGTTGCTTGAACTGTTCACATTCATCTTGTCAGAAACGCTTGCAGTGCATACAGCCCAGCTAACTGCAGTTGCCCAAGATTCATGTGCCTGAAATAAGCCAATAAGCCTAGCTTCTGGAGGTTTCAGGCAATGTTCAACAGTGTAATACTGCGGATCAAAAACTCTCCACAAAGAAACTTTACCAGACTTTCCTCCCACAGCCAGTATAGCAGAGCTGCTGTATGAAACTCCAAATGAACTGACATCTCTATCAAAGGAGTGTTTCACTGTTGGAGACCAGGCAACAACTAACGATGACAGAAGCCCACTGCGAACTGCATATTGTTCTGCACTAATTACAGATGGCAGAACATCTCTGGCACGTTTTTTCATTGCCTTTTCAGTAGACTTGAGCAATATTTCTTGTCGTCGGATTTTCTCTCGACCAATGGTAGTCTTGCAGCCAACAAAACCCTGTATTTTATGAATTATTAAAATGATTTAAGAAAGAATAACAAGAAGATGTTGATCTAGATTCCATACGTAAATGGGATAGAAGAAAACAACCAATGTCATACAATGAGATTCTATAGGTCAACAGAAAGTCCTTATAGTTTGCTTCCTTCGGGTTACAACATAGTAAACACAGAATAAAAATGAGATCAAGGAATGAGGAGCTGCATACATTCTGTGAAATCTTTTGGTCTTCCATGTCAAGCTCTGCCACAGTGACACACCATGACTTATTTTCACCATTCCATATCGGTGCCAACCTCACATTATCAGGATCTAGGGAAATGCGTCCATACTCTCCTAGAAATCACCAATGAAAAATTTAGATGCCATAAATGAAGTTAAGATAACATTGAACAACATATAATATAGAAAACCAATGTCATGAAACACAGCCAAACCAATGCCAATCATTTGCCTAATATAATTATTGACTAACATCATTAATAATTGTCAATAAAGTATTAAATTCACATTTATGTGTATAAAGATCGCACCAGGGAAGTTCACCAAAAGTCCTGTACTGTTAAATCCCACAAAAGAACCTTCTACCCACCTGCAAGCATACATTGGATAAGTTTGCATTACTTAGAACTACTTGCAATGCAAATACTACCATGGCTCAAAATAACCATGAAAAGCCAAAACATATAAATTATATTTTAACATTTTATTAATGAGAATGTGTCACTACCATAACTTGCCATTCAATTTTCTATGCAGAATGTTATTAGCTATATCAGCTTACGTTATGCCTAGAACATAGATGTGCAGTTAGAAATATCTATGAGAATAAATGTATGAAGGACAAGCTAAATGATGGGAAAATTTTCATGGATTGTAACGTATGTTAATTTTAGAGAGCAAAGTCATTGAAGATAATCATTATTACTGAAGTCAGACCTTTAAACACAGACTAGGAGTTGTGACCTTGAATGCTAAAACTGTTTTGAAAAGACATAGACCACAATAGCTTCATCAATGGGAGTGGATATTGGAGGCCAAAAATCAGAGTCATGAAACTGGTGATTTGCATTATTCTATTATGATTTTTCAAAGATTCAGATCCATCCCTGTACTCATTAAGTTTTCTTCATTAAGTGATGTGCTTGCAGAATCTATGTTAAATTACTCCAAGAAGCAGACAGAACTCTTAGGGGAATGTTCATAATTCAAGAGAGTAAATATTTTGTGCTTATCAGTAACAGCCTGCCCCAATCATGAGGAAGAAGTATCATTAGTTCAAACTTCAAACCTCCAACAGCTTGTGACTGAAATTCATATTTCTTGAGAAGTTTCAGTATACAGAACCCATTTCAAAACCAGTATGTGACAAGACAGTATTCCTGTTGCACCACCAGAAATTACAGGCTCTGGAAAGAATTTATCAATAACAAAGAACGAAAGCAGATTAGTGTATGCGAGCAGTCCAACCTTCCATAAACCAGAGTATATGAAGCTCATACATTTACTATTGGTGTTATCCTTGATCAGATTTCACAAAAAAGTTGATCTAATTGCAGACAACTGCTTTCACTGTAATAGGGTTGAGCATACTTCAAAGTTCAAACAATTACAACCTCCATCCCTGTGTATATTAGTGAAAGACCTTTCATTCTTCATTTAGATTTTATGCAACAGAAGCCTCCACCAATCCTAGTAGACAACTTGATTTTGGCTGGATAGATTCATGAAAATGCACTTTTGAAATAATATCATAGGATCAAATCACATTATGAGTTTGTTGGCTTTTCTTCAGTCATAAAAACTGTTTCTTATATAGACTCAAATAACATCCCTGAGCAATCTTCTGATGATTTCTTGTCATTTTGTGATGGTATGTTTATGTGTTCAGATTGGAAGATGATCATTTAGTGTCAGATGATGATATCCATTGTATTCAGATTTTGATTCTTCTATAGTTCATGACATTGGTTGTTTTTTCAAGAAATAGAGTGTTTCATAGGCCTAGTTTGTTAACTTAATACAGTGCATGTCTGGCACCCATTTGTTTTCTGGGCAGATTTATTTGAGATATATGACTGCCTCCACTGTTCATCTCCAGGTGGGCCAGAAATGCATGCCATGGCTCATCGTGATTTGGATTCTTACTGGATCTCATCTAGCACAGAAGGAAAGATTAGCAATCAGACCTTGACTTTTGTCATACTATTGGATTTCTAACAGGGTATCTGAGTTCGCAGTTGTTGACTTATCTCGCATACTAGCAGTACATCAACATGTGGATAGCGAACCAATATAGTAATCATTGAAATTTTTCATCATCCAAAGGCAATCCAGATGCATAGTGTTTATCTAGTTATTTTGCAATAGTTGCAGTTTCAAGAACTTGTTTGGAAATTCGACATAAGAGTTTCTTAGGAGCCTTGTTCAGAAGATAAAGAAATGTCCCACAAAAGCTTGTACTACTTAAAATCGTCAAATTCAATGTTCCTTCTACTGTTCCTTTCAGAAGATTTAAAAATTCTTGCACAAGCTTGAAACATTCCTCAGAAGCGCAAAGATTCACCCCGGGTTAGAGATTTGAAGTCAATGTAGTCATGGTCAATACAAAGAACAGGATCTTCCAACAAACTAAAGATAGAAGTTATTCCTAGCTCAACCCTTGACAAGTGGAATCAAAAAGAAAAGTCTCAACTTCATTTAACCTGTAATTTGTCTTTATAATGAACATGAAATCAGAAAACAAACATAAGTCAACAAAAGAAAACACCTATTACCTGTTACTAATCCAAGCTTCCACTAGTTGTCCTTCTGCAGGAACTTGTTCTGAACCTTCAATGCGTGTTGCCATTGATATTTCCTTTGGCAAATTGCCAGCATTTATACAGGGTCGTATCTTTTGCAAAAACTGGTTCTGCCTACTGGTACTCTCCTCTGAGGTTCGTGATCCATTTTGCCCATCAAAGTCCAGTGCAACCCATTCCTCTTGCATTTCTGAAAAATGTAGTCAAGAAGACTTTGATAAATGAGAGAAAGAATGCAGAAACAAACAAGAACACCCAAGGTCCCAAACTAATGTACCATCTGCTGATGTCCCTGTGAATTGTACTAGAGCTTTCCTATCCTCTAGTCGTTCAATTCTACCTTGAACCCAGAAACGCAGCAATCCATTCACTTTTAGAACCTACAGCATAGATACAGCACTTGAAACCCAATACTTGAAATTTTCAAAAATGGGTAAAAGCAAAATATTTTCAAAATGCTGTGATAGTGCAAATGGATAAAAATCTTGTTATACTCTTTACAATCAATTTCAGACCTCCACAGAGGCTCCCTCTTCAACTGCAGCCCATGGCATCAATGTACATTTTGCATGAACAGTAACTCTCCTAGTAAGGTCTTCTGAAGATTCTTCATCTATATCTTGATTATGAGAATCCTGACTCCATTCATAAGATGACTCCTGCTCTATCGTATCTGAACCTGTCGTACTGCATCAAGTTGATTAGATCAAAAAAAAAACAATGAAGATGCCAGCAAGACCTAGCCCTCAGTCTCACAATATTATTTTGATGCATAACTATATCTTATTAAGAAAACAGCTAAGTTTAAGGATACTTGTCAACATACTGCAGTTGCCATACTGTATTATGATATTATCATGAAGAATGATAAATACTAGAACCAGATAAATTATATACAGTACATTAGTAATAAAACTGCCACCCATAGTATTGAGACTCCAACTCAGCTAAAGACTCAGCAAGATATTTAGACTCAAACTCGGACTTGGATAAAAAATTCAAAGGAAAATTGGTATGTCTTCGCAATTTGAAAACTAAATTAGTTTTGATTCATTTCAAAGCATAATAATATTACTAACATAGACAATTAACCATGTTTATGCTATTGCTGATGATGGAACCAGGAAGGGCTACAAAAATAGGTGAACTTAATCTTCAATCTAGATTCTAAATCTCTCGAACTACTGAAGCAACCTACCAATGTTTATTAATTAAAAATTCACTAACTCGGTCATAGATTTAGCACTGAAATAGCATCTGCAAATTAATATTAACAATGACACATAGTGATCTCATGCTAGAATAAATAATAAATGTTTATTACCATCATTAAAAAGGACTGAATTTGGAAGCCAAAATACACATAGAAACCTTTTACTGAGAAAAGTCAAAAAGAGTTGCCCAAGCAAGGGCCAAAGTGTCGAATAATAAAGGTGCAATTAATTTGGAAGCTACAAATACAATTCCCTGTGAAAACAAGGTAAAAACTCCACACCATACTTGATTGATAGAATATCTAAAATATTTTGATCTACAGAACAAGAAGGCTTCAATGATGCCCCAATTCAAATGGGTGCCCTCTAAACATGCTAAAAGATTACTAACTCCAATATAAATGCCTAGTTTCTATTTGAGGTGAAGGAAAACTACCATGTTATGCATATTAAAGTTTATATATAAGTGTATTTGAAGTTCACATGTGTATACAGAAGCATGCACGTGAAATTCTGACTGTATATCCAAAAAGATTAAATTAAACTTGTTAAATGAGATGAGCTCAAGTGGTAAATCATTGGAGCTTTCATAATGGAGATCCAAGTTCAAATCCCCAGTAGTCTTGTTACATGTTTAAAATGCACAAATGTAGAATGCTGAAAGCATCTCAAGATGAAGGACACTCCACAAGGGAATATTAACCAATAAAAAAAGATTAATTTGATCAGCAACAGTGCAGAGAAATATTTTGCAGACCATGAAGTGTGGAAGGAAAAGAATGAAAGGAGGCTTTACAGGTTTAAAAAAAAATTTATGATAGTTTTGTGCATTAGAAAAAAAGTTTTTACTAACAGGTCCTCCTGAGCCAAGCCAGTAAGACCTACAGCAGGCTGCTCAGCACAGGATGCTGTAAATCTGACAGATACTCACCGAGTCTCAATACTATGCTACAACCCTCAGTATGGAACTTTATCTCTAGCTAAAAGCATCCAGCTTAAAATCATGCAGTTTTATTTGTAATATTTGACATTCAAATTGATATGAGCTAGATCATTGTTCACTTTATGATGATAAATACCCTGGAATTATCACAATTTCAAAACTTCAAACTTCTCCAGGCAAGCTAGTGAATTACAATATTACTATCAACCAATTCTCATTGTGAACCAATCTTTCCAAGAAAAAGATGACCAAGATTCCAAAAAATTGATCCATGAAGCTGCTTCACATAAATGCTCTAACTTCCAGAATTTTACAAGTCTTGATGCTTAGAAGCTCCTAACTACAAAAGTAAAAGGAAAACAAAACCAGCAAGCAGAAGCATTGGCAACCAAGTACTAAATGAAACCAGCTGCTAACATTCAAAAAAATATTCAATAACATGTCATCCACACTGAAGGCAAGAATGAGAGGCTTAGTTAATGAAGATGTCAAAAAAGGGCATAAGCTCTCCTTTCTGTTTTGCACTGATATTACTATACATCTGAACACCTAGCTATAGTGCATGTTGAGCTTTCTGTTTATAATAAATGGCATGTACCAATTGCAACCCCAAAGCCATTGTAAAGAAACGAACATAAAGTTTGCTGTGACTAAGGTTTACAGTAGCAACTGCAGACTAGCACACACATGCTACTTTAATAAATGAGTTCTTGGACTACAACAAACAATATTCAATCTTGAATTAGAACCTTCTGCCATGTATCTACCTATATATGATATCCACTGTCTACCATGGTCCATGTATCATCATTACATCACATGGTGAAATATCTACCTCCTATAATTGGAATTCACTTGAACAGGATGTTTTCTCTTACAATGCATCATATTAGACATCCCAAAGACAATTTGGAAAATATCTGTGTGAGACTTAGGATTACATATTGAATGCTTCACCATAGGAAATCCAGCAAAAACAGCTTATTATCTTGCCCACCAATTACCACCATTTACTAGGTACCCTACAACAACTACTTAAATCAGTGATTCAGTATATCAACCACTCAAGGATAGTTGTAATTTTATTTTAGACATTTTGACTAGTTTACAGCCAAATGAATATGAAAATGGTACAGAGAAATTGAGAAAATGATTTTGATTTTGATCTACAAGAAGATTATATAGGTACAACTTACAAGATTACAACACATTAGGCCATCATCATACATCAAACACAAATAGGCATGTTTCTACAGACAATACCTTTCATAATTGTTAAGAATGTTAGAAGGATGCATATCCATAGAAGATTGAATTTTCCAAGGTACTTCTCTAAGTCTAAGAATATTTTTCCTTTCCAGCACTTGCTTCAATACCATGAGATTTAGCCACAAATGCTGGTGTTCTTTCTCCAGTCATTTAATACAGTACAGACCATTTTGACCAAATTAAACTTCTGAAATCTAATATTCACCAAAAGAATTTTAACTCTCTTTAGCGACTGGCAGAGCTTCAACAGAAAGAGTTTTAACTCCGCACTAGCACAACAGACTGCCTAAATTTAAAGTAACTTTTAGTTAGCTCACTAAGGCCTTAATTGGCGAACCTTTTTCTCCTTTACTTGTTTGTAAGGAGCATTCCCCTAGATTACAGCTTGGCCTTGTCAATGGAGTAGCATCACACTTGCTAAGGTTTACATAGATATCTTCTAAGACATCACTCCAAAGCGTTCTCCATCCACATTAAAGAGAATAATATTACAGATCATATTTTTCACGAGGTAAACCTCATATATATAATTTTAGACAATTGTTTCCCTTAAATATCAAATTTCTAGAATACTTTTTGGCTTTAGTAAACATGTTGCTGCACCATAATTTTCATAAAATGATACTAATAGATGTTTCACATGACTAAACTCTATTTTAAAACAACAAAGATCAAGCTTTTACATAATTAGCACCATTTTAAAAAGCATTGTGTAAACCCTCCTTGACTGGAATAATCTTGGAGATGAGTTACAAATTGAAAAGTAAATCTTAAACAACAAGAAGGAAAGCCAAATTATACAACCCCAACCTAAAATTGAAAATTTAACAATCATAAATGCTAAAAAGTTTTCAGAAATTGACCTCACCATGAACCTTTAGTCTGTTTCTAGTATCAAAAATGGTCAACAGATTAAGATCTTGTTGACGGGTGTTTTATGACCGCACCAACACAGAATAAAGTTTCCAACGGTCACTCTAACCTCTCTTGATCAAAATCTCCTATATGCTAAGATTGCGAAAGATCATACATTCAACTCCAAGGTTCCTTCATGCAATGGACGTAGACTCAGTTGGCTTGATGTGATTTTGCTGGTATTTCAAGGGGACTTACACAATTGTTCACTCAAGAGAAAGGGACTCTCAAGATTCGGGAGATTTATCAAAGACACTCGATTTCCCTAAACTAACCAGAAAATGCCGAATTTGAATGGCTGCAGAGATTTAGAAAAAGCTCTAATCTACCCTAGGCGCAGGACATGGTGATCAAATCTCACAAACTTCAACCAAGCTTTGCTTTGCCTCACCTTGGATAGCTTCAACAAAACTGGTGCAATCTTCAAAGGAGTGAACTAGAGGTATTCAGATTATAATTTAACATGAAGACACCATCACGACAACGCATACCAACATGTAAATTATAACCGAAGTTAGGTCCAAACTATTCCAGTTGACCACACAAGGCGAACCCACCATCAGTGAGCCCGCTAGTGGTATGGACTAGCGAAGCTTGCTCCAATCAATCACCACATTCTACAATCATATACTTGCATGAAATAAAAGCTATTCTACTCTCTCTAAGTTCTACTCTAAGATTCTATGCTAATTGGAAGGATGAAGAAACCTTGCTAGCTGCCCACAATAAAAGATGGAATCACAAGCAATGACAACTCTTTTATTATAGTAGTGTTCACAACAGTCTCTTACAAAGCATTCAGTTGAAAATTTTCCTTCCTTCCGTACAAATGAGGGGGGATGCCCCTTTTATAGTTGGCCCAGTCTCAAGGACAGCTCAAATTCAATTACAATGAACGGCTCAGATTGAGCCACATAAGCCCTATTTAGGGTTTTGCTAAAAACAGCCACAAAGTGGAGGAGTGGGGTAATAAATGAGCACATAATGCCCACTCTCTCCCTACATCACTACGAGCATTTAATGCCCACTATCATCCAGAAGGTCGCCATCCAGGAAAGCGTTCTCATTCTCCTTCTCTTTGATCGCAAACTCGATGAATCTGGCCAATACTACTTCAACTTCCTGAACTGAGATGGGTGGAATATGGTTGAGCTGAAACTCAAGCACCGTGACCGCTTGCCCCTACCAAGTACAAGATTTTCCCTAAGCAACTAAGGCATCCTGAGTGTTCTGAATGATAGTGGAGAAGGTCGAAATATTTTCAAAACCTACTTGGGCAAATGACCTTAAATCCGAAAAGAAAGGCTCCAATCTGCCCTTCAAGCCATTCACTGTCACTTCCTCCGGAGTCAGCCTTTTAGCAAATAATGCTTCAAGCGTGTTCAAGACTCCCTCCTGAATATTTCCCATGGCCGTTCTAACTCTAGTTGATTCCGCCTGAGCTGCATTGAAGAAGCGTAGGCCTGTGACTGCTGAAAAATACCAACTTGGGAAGTGATATTTGTCGCCCTCCTGTATCACTCCCCCTTCCACCAAAGTCTGTATGGGCATATGCATTAAAGCTGCCAGGCGAGGAACAGTTTTATTCTGATAAATGTGGGTTTCACTCCAGGCTTGATCAACATTGCTCATGCGCATCAGAATACTGGAGGCTTGTTGAAAAGAATGGGCGAGATCCTCCATGAACTTTTCCGTCTCTGCGAGAATATGGCCAACCCACTTATCTGCTTCTTGAGCCATCTTCTTTAAATCTTCCAAGCCGCTGACTGATTCCCTCGAAATTTCAGGTGGAAGATCAACTGTTGGATTTTCTTGTCCACACGGATGGGCTAAGTGTTGCACATAGCCAACCAATGTCTTATGCTCTTTCTTCAATCTTTTATACTTCCCTTTTGTCTGGAGCAACCTATCCTTAAGAGCTTGGTAGGAGCTATCACATTCTTCGATTATTTGAGCTCCTGTAGGGCGGCCCAACTCCACAGTAGTGACCACATAATTCTCCGGGATAGCCTCATCTCGGTCACATTCTACCCTGGGAACAACCACATGGACTGTGCGAGAACCAGACTTGTCTGTAGATATCTTCGAGAACTTCCTAGCCCTCTTCTTTTTTGGCGGTCCGCTAATTCTGCTGATGAATTCCTCAATTTCAATTGCCGGATCAATCTCCTCAACAGGACCCCTTCTCATTCTTTCCTTGAGCCAATCTGGCACTGCCTGTTGCGGGTCACAACTAATAAGCGGTTGTTCCTCTCTCGCTTCCTCTCCATGCATTTCTTCTCTAACAACAGTTTGTTGAGGCTCATCAGTTTCCATTTGCTGAGTATTTTCTCCTGAGCCCTGAGCCTCTTGCCCTATGGCAGTCTCTTCCTCCAAAGCCGTCTTCATCAACTGCTGGAAGTGGGTGTCTGTCTCTGTCTCCACTTCTTCTTGTTGATTTTCCTTCCTAGGAGCGTTGACACTTTGACTATCTGGCTCTTTAAGAGGTGGTTGGTTCACCTCTTGAAACTCTCGCTCCTCATTCAATATGTTTCTCTGACTCGCAAACAATGAGACCTCCCGCACACTCGAAGAGCAAGTTTGTGATGGTGTGGATGATGCTTCCTCTATCCTTTGAGGCTCCTGTTGAACCTACATTTCTCTCTACGATTTTGAAGCTTGGGCGACCTGTTTCCTTTTTCTAGCTGTTGACGGCCTTTGGTCACCCATCAAATTGTAAGTAAGGGGGACTGATCTGCTTTTGAGTCTATTCATGAGCCTTTCTACCCAATTTCTAGTGAATGTCAAAACCGGTATGCACAATGTATCTAAGTCTGTAATTTCCGGTTCTAACCAATCAAGTAGTGGGACAGTTGTGTTTCTTACTGTTTTATAGTCTAGCTGCATAACATTTACGTCCTCATCTACTTGATCTAAAACTGGAACAATCTCACATTCTCTGATTATTTTCAAGGGTATTCTTGAAAACATTCTTCTTCTAACCTCAGCATCGTCCACTGCATTGGCCCAAAATTCCTCAATATGCGCCTTGTGCCTATATTCCACACCTTGCATGATTCTGATATTTTTATAAGGATCAAAATCATGCCTGCTGGTGTGGTATGAGAGGTGGAAAAACTGTAGCTCATCTTCAGCTTCCTTGGCTAACTGCAAGGAGGGACAAACCTCATCTGAATTCCCCATGATGATCAAGAAGTCCAATCCTCCTTTCTTCTTCTTTTTCTGAATTCTATCATAGGCAGTGAGCTGCCTAGATATCTCTAACATCACCATTCTATCTATGGGGTACCTTGGTAATCTATAAGGATATGATGTAAACCCTTGCAGCCTAATATAAGTGAGCTTTGGAAATTGGATAAACCAACATCCATATCTCTCGATCAACTCTTGAGCTTCTTTTGATATCCTCGGTTGCATCCTTCGTTGAAGGGTCCTGGCTATGTGCATTGTGAAGGCATCGTTCACCCTTCTGTAGCTAGAGGTGTTGCTTAGGTGCAATTGTGGGCAAGCCTCGTAAATTTTGAACTGCTCAGGACCACACCCAATCGGCTCCTTATAAGTTATTCCCCTGTATTTAATCATTCGAGCCAACATGTAAATCACATATGAGCTCATGTAAAAAGTTTTAGTTCTCCTCATATTCCTGAACTGTTCATCCAGATTATCACTTATCATTCTTGCCCAATCCACACAATCCTTCCCTTCCAGCACAATCCCGATGTAGTAGAACATCCACGACTCGAAGATGTACGATTGAGGACTTCCATTCACTCGGCTGAGCATCATTATTAGATCACAATACTGCTGCTTCATATCATCTGAAATAATTTGCTTGGGGAGCTTGGTGCGAGGAGGCCTAGGCTTCTGCATCCAAACAGAATTTATCATTCCAACGCATCTCTCAAAAGTAAAAACGTACATCCTTTTAGCCCTCTCCCTCATTCTGTATACCATCTCATTGAAAGTAGGGATTCCAAATGCTTCTCTGATGGCTTCAGGTGTAAGATTGGCAAACAATTTTCCATCAGAGGAAATAATAGTCCTTCGCTCCGGCTTGTAGCAGTTGGCACATTCTCGGATTAACTCCAAACACTAGATAGCTGGTGGAAAACCAACAGCTGCATAAAGTCCACTCTTCATAATTTGATGTGCTGTGACTGATGGAGGGTAGCCACCTATCCCGTACATCAGACCTCTGAGTGCTCCAAGATTGTATGAACCGAGATTCGTATCATTTAGCTCTCCCATCTTCGATGTAAACTTGGATTCTAAAAGAAACGTTTTGCTTAACTTCTTTATCACCGCCTACCTGGATATACTGGCCTTGCCTGACTCAACATTGGCAGCCTTGCCTGCAGCTCTGTTGGCCTTTGCAGCTGCTCCTCCGCCAGCTTTAGCCATCTTGCAAAACAAAAGATAGGCACTAAAATTTAAACTTCGAAAATAAATAACCTCGGGATAGCCAAAATGTGGAGCAAACTTCAAAAATAAGGAGCCTCGGCATTAAAAACTCAATCTCCAAACCTCACACTTTTCCAACAGTATGAATAATACTTCTGGCACTTAAAAAATTTCACCCTTAGCACCCAGCTTGCTAATTTAACCTGCTCACTTCAGCAACTTCACCTCAACGTTTTTCTTCTCACCCTCAGAGTCACAACTTCGCACTTGCAAATGGTGAGAAGAAATGAAAATTTTGTGGCTTAAATAATCGTGTCAAAGAATATTGCTAATTTGTGAGGGAGTTTATTTTAGCAAACTCATTAAATTCGCCCTCCCACTACTCGGCAATTTCTAATTTTGGAGAGGTGATGGTGGAGTTGTCACTAAAGCGAGTCCCGTTCGTCATAAACCTTGCCTTTGTCAAAGATTCTTTCCTTTGTAGATGTTTGAATTTCCTCTTTGGCTTCTTGTAACATTTTGTTATTTCAAAGACTCATGGAGAAATCATTTAATATTCCCTCCCCACCCCCCCCCCCTTCGATATTAAAAAAAAATACCAGCAAAATCACATCAAGCCAACTGAGTCTACGTCCATTGCATGAAGGAACCTTGGAGTTGAATGTATGATCTTTCACAATCTTAGCATGTAGGAGATTTTGATCAAGAGAGGATAGAGTGACCGTTGGAAACTTTATTATGTGTTGGTGCGGTCATAAAACACCCGTCAACAGATCTAAATAGATCTCTATGGCAGCTGTACCAAAATAATCTGGAATCCAAGATATATCTGGCTCTAAACTGTGAGAATCTAAATGTGTTATATGTGGAAACAATAATAAACAATAAAACAGAGATGATAAATAATGATCAAAGAAAGATGTGTAGGATACACGATAGATTGGAACAGAAATATTTATTAATCTATGTGTTCTCTACATGGCATACTCTCAAGGGAGATGTATGGCTGTCTGCTTTCTACTAGCTACAGTTATTCTATATAATATCTGATGATAACCATCAGTCTAGATATGTATGCATAATGTTACAAAGTCACAAAAACTATAGAGCAGTTATGGAAGTTGAAACAATTGAGCTTCCACATGACTCTTCACCTTTTAGCAGTTAGGCTAAACAGCATCAAATGTAATGCTTGTATGGCTCCTTAAGGGAAAAAGTAAGTATCGTGAATGGATCTTAGTGGTTTGGTTTGTAGGTGTCTGGAACTCTAACAGCCAATGACGAAGACCACATAAGGTTTTGTGGACACTTGGATGAGCCACGTCTGATCTGCCCAGAGTGCCCTATGGCATTGCAAATGTGTGTGTGGCAACTGCTGTAGATCGGTTGATGATCTTTGAGTACCACAGACCTCTAATGTTCAGGGGTACCATAGACCATACAACATGAGTTTGCATCACTGAACGATATAAAAATGGGCTTGGAGGCATCATTGGAGTTTTCAGTATTGCTTCTGGATTTGATTGTGTTGGAGCTTTTTGCATCAACGTTTTGGATCACACTCCGTGATCCATCATCAGGATGGTAGAGAGAAAGAGGAGAAAAAATGGTTGATTGCAGACTAACTCTAGATAAAAAGAGAGAGGGGCAAGGGAGGGGAAAGGGGCACATGGTTCGAGGAACGAAATAGAAAAAGAGAAACAAATAACAACTAAACATGAGAGAATACAACAAAATATCATAAAAAATATGTAAAAAATATATAAAAGTGAATATATACAAAATAATAAGACAACTTAAATAAGAACAACCTAAAGCTACAAGGAAAAAGAGCAAAATTATATCTAAAAAGTAAAAACTAAATGAATAAATGGAATTTTTTTGGAAATAAACTAAAAAACTATAAGTTATGATAATAAATCGAAAGAACATGATAATAAATCTATTAACAAAAGGCTAATGATATCATTAATCATTGGAGTTGTATTTGGAGAATCCACCAAGATCACAATAACTTCTTGCATGTTTTGCTTTTTTAGCTTATTTTGATTGTCTTTTGTAGCAGTGGTCCAAAAGGACACATCCTTGGGGGTCAACTACACATCCACAATGTCCACGACATATAGGGTACAGGGGGATGAGGACAGAGTGTACCCTCATCCCCCTTTTTTGGAACATTTTTGGGATGTCCTCTGAAAAACAGGACATGTCATTTCTTTTTCTTTTTCTTGGGATGCCTTAGCATCCCTGAGACATACATCTTGTTGCCCCACAACACCGCATCCCCCTTTTTTTGGAACATTTTTGGGATGTCCCCAAAAAAATGGGACATACCATTTGTTTTTTTTTTCGTTTTTCTTGGGATGTCCTGTCATCCCCAAGAAATACATCCTGTTACCCCACACTTCATTGCTCAGTGATCACCCTAGACGTGTCATTCTAGAGCTTACGCACATTTATGATAATCAGATTAAAAACAATCATAATAGTGATGCAGGAAATAATACAGGGAAAGGAATAATCATAATTATTCATTAGATTAAAATGAGCAGAATGTAAGGTAGGGTTATTGATGATTTTCTTTCAGTATATCATTCTTTAAAAGGAGCTGATGCAGCAGCAGAATAGGAAGGAAGACAAGCAAAGAAGCTTCTTTATCTGGGGTTGATCCTTTATAAAACTTGCCAGAATCTTTGGCATCATTGCTATACATTGGCTCAAATCTAACGCAAACAAGAAAAGTTCTGAATTTGAAGGTCGAACAGTTACTTCTGACAGTCCATTAGAGTCTCTAGAAATAATGTATATTGTCCTTATTGCTCTAGTGATTCGTCAGGTTTAGTCCTTGCTAATAATAGTATATTTGATCGCTGTGAGTTTCTGGCTTAGATTGTGTAGTAAATTTTAGCATGAACGCTTCAAATCACACTCCGTGATTCATCATCAGGATAAGGAGAGCAGAAGGAGAAAATGAATAGGCGCAGACCAAGAAATGAATAAAAAGGGAGAGGAAGGAGGGGGGAGAAGGGTTGACCCAAAATCCAAGGAAAAGACAGAAAAATAAACCAAAAAAACAACAAAAAAGAGAAAAAAAGAGATAAAAAATCAAGAGGAAAAGAACCAAAACAGGCACAAAAAAGCACCCACTCACATATAAATAAAAATAACAAATATATAAATATAAATGAAAATAAATATTCAAGGAGAAATTATAGATAATAATATTTATATGAATATAATCAATAAATAGAACAAATATAAAAAAACAAGAAGATAAAAATTAAACATAAAGAAAAAATAAAATCTATCCACAAGAACTATAGATATACATAAAGAATGTAATATAAACAATTAAGATTGTTTGTTCCTGTGTGGCCTTCCTTATATTGGTGAAACCGGTCGTTCCTTTAGCACGAGAATCAAGGAACATAGTGCCGACATTAGGCACGATCGCACCTCCAAATCAGCCCTTGCCGACCACTCATCTTCCACCAAGCATCACATTTGTCTTGAGAGTACCCTAATCTTATCCAAAGAGGATAATTTCTTTAAGCGTAAGCTCAAGGAAGCAATTGAAATCAACCATCACCCTCTGAATCTTAATCGAGATGAAGATTGGGGTCTTAGTTTATCTTGGCAGCCATTGCTTTCTAACCTTAGGACCCTCCGCCATCCCTCTGACCATTAGTTCGTGTCCTCCCCCCCTTTTCCTGTCCCTTGCTTGTCTTCTTCCCCCCGCTCTCCCGCCTTTGTTTGGTTTCGCTCTCTCCCCGCTTTTTCCTTCTCCCTTCCCTTTCTCCCCTCTAGTCGTGTCCCTCTTCCTTGCCTCTTCTTTTTTGGCTCTCTCTGCTTTTCCCTCTTCCTTCCTTTTGTTTATTCTTCATTTTTAATTTGTTTTCTTTCTTTTTGTAGTTGTTAGGTTGTGCATTTTGGCTATATGTTTATATTACATATGTAAATAAATATATAAATATAAATGAAAATAAATCTAGATGTATAGTTATAGATTTTACATATTGTTTATATTTTTTTAAATATCATTTGTTTGCTTTTAATATTAATTTTGTTTTAATTGATTTTCTTCATTTTATTTTATTTTTCTTTCTTTTTTCATTTTTTAATCTTTGGCTATATTTTTTCTTGTTGTTCTTTCTTATTTTTTGTATTTTTATTTTTAAATTCTTCGTCGTTTTTATTTATTCTTTATTATTTAATTTATTCTTTAAATTTGTTATTTTTCTTGTTTCATTAATTGTTTATTTTTATTTGGTGGTTGTGTTTATTCTAGCTATTAATATAATATAATCTATATGTTTAATTTTAGTTTATTCATTTTGATTTTATTCGTTTCTTCTATTTTTATTCTTCTATAGGTTTTTTCTTTTATATTTTCTTTGTTTCTTCCTTCTTTATTTTCTAGTGTTTCACTTATAGGTTTTGCCCTTGTTTGTGTTTTTAATCTATTTGTAGACTTATAGATTTACATATAGATTATATGTATACCTATTTTTTACAAATAGATTTTGTTGTTTTTAGTTTCTGCTTTATTATTGATTTTTTAGTTTTTATAGATTTCATAGTATGCAATCTTTATTAAAAAAAAATTATATAGATTATTGATATAGTTCTTTTAGGAACAAATTTCAGTTTATTGTTATTGGTTTTTTTCTTCATTTAGATTATCTAGATTATAATCTATATTATAGATTATGATATAGATTATAATCTAGATAATTTTTTTCTATAAATTTGGTTTTTTATAGTGTTCTATTTCTTGATTTTATTTCTATTTTGTTCTTTGTTTATATTCTTTCAATAATTATAATATAATTTATAGGTATAATTATAGAATATTCTTATAGATTATTTTTCTTCTATATATCTTTTGTTTTCCCTTTCTTCTTTTATTTATTTAATCCTTTTCATTTTCTTTGTTCCTCCCTTAATTTTAATTCTTTGTAATCTTTGTGTATATTTTTGTTTTCACTTAGTTTAGTTTTTTATTCTATTTATATATTTACAGGTTATACATATTGATTACATGTTATTAATCTATATGTATATCTTTTGTGTATACAGATGCATTATATTATATCTATTAGATTTTTATCTTTTTCTTCTTTTATTATTCTCTTATTAGTTGAATCTTTTTCTTTTCCTTTTTTCTTTCCTTATTTTTAATTCTTTTGAATCTCTTTGTTTATTTTATGATTGCTTTTAGATTAGTGTTTTTTATCTTTTTCTAAAAAAATTTTGTTTATATGTATACATTCTTTTTGTATATCTATAGTTCTTGCGGATAGATTTTATTTTTTCTTTATGTTTAATTTTTATCTTCTTTTTTTTTTATATTTGTTGTTCTATTTATTGATTATATTCATATAAATATTATTATCTATAATTTCTTTTTTGGTTTATATATATTTCTCCTTGAATATTTATTTTCATTTATATTTATATATTTGTTATTTTTATTTATATGTGAGTGTGTGCTTTTTTGTGCCTGTTTTGGTTCTTTTCCTCTTGATTTTTTATCTCTTTTTTTCTCTTTTTTGTTGTTTTTTTGGTTTATTTTTCTGTCTTTTCCTTGGATTTTGTGTCAACCCTTCTCCCCCCTCCTTCCTCTCCCCCTTTTTATTCATTTCTTGGTCTGCATCTATTCATTTTCTCCTTCTGCTCTCCTTATCCTGATGATGAATCACGGAGTGTGATTCGAAACGTTGATGCAAAAATTTACTACACAATCTAAGCCAGAAACTCACAGCGATCATTCATGGATTGTGGAAATCTATTATCTCTAATAGTATATTTATCACAAAATGCTAGGCATGCCTCCTCAAATGCTCTTATAGCCTATCAGAGTCTCTGTAACACCTACCACATTTGAGTTACTGGGGCAAATTTCAGTCACTTCAATACCACCTTTGATGTCCTCTTAATGATTTTCAAATATGACAAGGTGGACAGCACCTCTCTTGTCTTTATTATGTTTACAATTGTCTTTATTAGGCCCAAGGTGGGTGCTACTTTCTTTCATTTAAGTCAAGAAAATTTCATTATGCCCCTTTGTCATCTCTTCAGACTAATTTGAGCAATATTTTCAATATTTGACCTTTGGGCTTTTAAACATAAAGCTATAACATATATAAATGAAGGTGCTGGTTCCAAAGTTTCTAGCAAGTTTGGCCATAACCTACATCATTAGCTTTACAATGAACATAAATTATAAAACAACCTGAAATATATATCATATTTTGCTTATCAGATTGACTATGGGATCAATGGATTGTTATTGTATATTTAACACATTGTATGTAGTACTTTGTTAAATTAGAGCTTATTTTAGTTTGTTTACTTCCACCGCTACCCTCAAAAATCTGAAAGTTTTTTGCTGTCTTCAAAACTCATCGAAACACTAGTTCATCCTCAAATTGAGATCATAGCTCCATGGGGATGCAGCCCTCCTTGAATTGGAAAACTTATAAACAGAGATGTTTCAGGGGCACGAGGGTGGGGACTTTTCGGGGACACAAGGATGGGGATGCTTCAGGGGCACAGGGATGAGGATGAATCGTCCTCTCACCACTCCCCTACCTCCACCAACAAGCAGGGCCATCCCAGAGACATCCAATATGACACAAAAAAAAGGGATAAAACGTCCCCCATCACCTCCCCACCTCCACCAACAAGCAGGGCTGTCCTCGAGATGCCCCTAAAAAAGTAAGGGACATCTATGGGATGTCCCCTCCTATTCAGGACATTGGGAGGACACCCCATCATCCTTGGGACAGCCTAGGGACTCGTCTAAATCTCTCAACTATCTTGGGGATGCCAGGAAATCCCTGCAGCATGTGCAGTAAATAAATTCATTTCTATTTTTTTTTTTTTTAAAGTTTCTCTATGTCATGATAATGATTTTGATTTGTGTCAAAGCTTTGAACAAACAGACAAAATAGCGGCATGTACAAATGGCTAACATTGGAAGAAAGAACCAATATTTACATGGTATTAGTATTGGCGGCCAATAGACTATTAAAACAGCTATTATCATTTTTGTTTGCTCGGATGCACACTCTCTTATCTTAACTTTAGGAACTTGGTGATCAATATTTTTTAATTTGTGCATCATTAATACCTTTAGACTTAGTAGATAGCAGAAGAAGCAGTGAGGGTGGGGTGGTGATGGATGTTATCAAGTATTCATAAATGTCTATGAGTTTCTGTTGACTGATGTAAGGAGTTTCTAAAAGACAAAGATGAAAATAAATAAAAAAGATTCAAGAATAATAACATTTTTGTCTCCAACTGCACAGTCATAATTTAGACCCGTTAGATTCCCCAACTACACTGCTAGATCTCTGAAGAATGAAGATTTGGTCAGAAATAATGAAGATTTGTTACCAAAGAAAACATAGTGATAAAATTATGAACAATGGTATGCGCCATAAAGGTCTATGTGGTCCACTTTGATTTTAAAAAGCACAAAATAAAATTTATTTGGGCCTATGTTTTAGTATATATATATATGTATATATGTATACATGCATATATTTTTGCTGCCAACCTCCATCCACAAATTTGGGTCCATGGTCTCCCGGTCCTCAAAAAGCATCCCCAATTCTAAAACTCATGGAAAAATGATGGAGACAAACCAATGAGACAGCATTTTTCTTTGCATATCACTTCTCAGTCTAGGTGCAGTAGATCTACATCATAATGGCATTGAGGGTCTTGCCCTATTTGCAAGCCAAGTTAAAAGAGGCAGGTGTCCATTACTATTTTTTGTATTCTACCACCAATTGGCAATGGATGTTAGAACTTAGGAGTACCCAATTTCCTCCTAGAAATGTCTAGCCTAACCCCATCAATCCTAGACATTTCCCTATGCACATTATCAAATTCTGCATTTGCCCTTGCATTGTGACAGATGATTATGCTGTTGGTTCTTTAGTCACAAGCCTTGCTACACACACATTACACCATTGGCCGCCTGTCATGATTTTCTACTTTTCTCTTTGTCAACTATATGCTTCCTCACAAAGTTTGAACCTCATAGGACTATTTGTACATGTTGTGAACTAGAAATCCAAAATAAATAATAATTTTGAAAATGTTGAACAATAACAAACATTGAAATATACTCAAATATAGAAATAGAAATGACCTTAAGGTAGGCTAGCATGATACAACATTCCTTAAGGAATGAATCACTCCAAATTTCCAAAATATCTCTTATTACAAAATCAAACGCCACTATGCTTATACCTTTTTCCATAATCAATTTATAATGAAAGACTCCTCCTATATAACTACTCTTATAATAGTAAATGGGAGTAAACCCTTCATGATCTAAGTTGTTGGGTTCGGCAATGTTGGCCCCTATACCCGTGTGGGTACGGGACGGGTACAAGTACAGTGTTGGTCCCTTCACAGGTACGTGTAGTGTTCGGCATTATTAAATTTAATTTTTTTATTGTTTTAAATTTAAATTTAATAGTGTTTTATATTTTATAAATTTAATAAAAATATTATTTAATAAATCAAAATTTAATATTTTAAAATATTTAATTTAAAAAATTAAATTACTAATATATAAAATTTAAGAAATTCAAATATTTAATTAAATTTAAAAACTAAAGTATTGTTTTATTTTAATCCAATGTTACAAGACTCACCCAAACTTGGCGAGTCGCGAGGCAAGCCAAGCTCAACGAGTCTAGGAGACTTGGGCTTCGAGTACTCACCAGACTCACCGGGTTTGGGTGAGCCTTGAGCCTAGGACTCGGCCATTTTAATTAATTTTAAAAAAATAAAATTACAATCTTTCAATGCTTGTTTGGTTTATGGCATGCCCACCTAGGATTTACAAAAAAATATGAAAATGGCGTGCGCCATGAAGGTTTGTGCGGTATTGAAGGTCTTCATTTGGGCTTGGTGATGGGTGTTGCCCCTCGACCCCGTGGGGGGCGCTACCCCCAGACCCACGCAAGAGGCATTGCCCCTTGACCCCACCGGGGGCACTAGCCCCCAGACCCCTACAAGGAGCGCTACCCCTCGACCCCGTTGGGGTGTTTCCCCCAAACCCCCATTGAACTATAAGTCTAAGCATGCAATAGGCCAATGATGAATCATGATCATAAAACCTACAAAATACATCTCTCCTATTGCAAATCTCTACATCTTCACAGTCAAAGCCACAATCAAGGATTATCTTGTTTCATACATTGGACAAACTTGTTTAGTATACAAGGATGGCCATAGGAAAAGTTGGCATGCTACAATCATTGTAGTGTTGAATACAAGTTAAGTCATAGTTGGCAAGAAATGCCATTTTCATAATGCAAAAATATATCAATCATGCCTTACACGGGCAATTCATAGAACAATCTCATCTAATGGTATGCTAGCTAAGGTCAAACTAAAACATAACCATTTACCTTTTTACTTAAGCGTTCCTATTTGTTAATGAGCTTGACAAATAAACATGCAATCTTGAAGGCTACAAAAAAACTTTAATAATAAATTCCTCACTTGAATATACACACCAATCATTGAGACACAAGCAAATATCATGGCTACATCATCATCCAAGACCTATCTTAGATGCTAGCACATGACTTGTCGTGATGTTGGGATGAGTAATGCAAGCTCCTTTGAGCCATAGACTTATATTTTTAGTTTTGATATTTGTTTTGATGCCATGAATTTCATATTCCATGAGTTTTGTATACATTGGACAATATTTATATATCTAAATGTGTTATTTCCTTCAACTAAAATTTGAGTTTATACTTATGTGATCAATGTATGTTTGTGTATGGGATCAAAGTAGTTTCTATTTTATGAGGTTGTTGTGTCTTTAAGGTTTATTTATTAAAGGGTGCATGAAACAAGTCTTAAATCCTTAAAAAATCTCTAAATTTCTTGGGTTTTTCAAATTGTCGAGTCTAGGCTCCAAGTCCAAGTCAAAAATCAGCTTGCCAAGTCGGAGGTGAGTCTAAGTCTTGTAACACTATTTTAATCTTTAATATTAACAAATTTAAATATTTTAAATAAAATTTAAACTTATTAATATTTTAAATTTATTATAATATTATTTTGTTATTAATTATTTTAATTTATTATAATATTATTTTGTTATTAATTATTTTAATTTATTATATATAAAAATTAACAAATTATGAGTTTCACTATTCTTATAATTTATAATTTTGAAAACACAAAAATATATATATATATATATATATATTCTTGTACTCGTACCCAAGGGAAAAAAAATTGTCGTACCATCGTACCCTGTAATGTCCCTTACCCGATTTGCCCTAGAATTCGCTTGTTGATTAGGTTTAGGGTTTCTTCTTTCCAAAGGGATGCTCTTTCTAATGAAATAATGCTGGATTGGAATCTGAATTGTTGTATCTCTCCACGTTTTTTGATTTCTTACTCGCCTCCTTCAACCTCATACTGGATTGATCATAGGATGAAGATAATTCATAATCTACTTATGTTTATATTAAAGAGTCATCATTACTTATAAGGTTTAATAATTGCTGCAAATATCATTACTGTATATTCACAAGTGATTCACCTATCTACCCACCCATACATATACATATACATATATATACATACACACACACACATATATATATGCACACGTATGATTTTATAATACATTTATATATATATATATATATATATATATATATTGCCAACTCATATTTATTTCCCATTAAGTCTGATCTTATTTCCTTGCTGGTAATTTTCTGCCGATCCCCTCTTTTCTCCTTGTTTCCATGCTCTTACTCCCCTCTTACTCCCTTCTTATTTATTTTATTCTCCATGAATCCCCCTTTATATCCTTCCACTCTTTTGTTTATATATCTCATCGTGCCTCTTAATGAATAGAGGTGACCTTTATGGAATGTGGTGGCTATTTCAAGGGTCATCTCTTTTCATAACTTAATCGTTGACTGCAGTTTTATTTTCTTAATCACTTCCTAAGATGATCGCTGCTACTAATTGTTCTATATATACATTATGTTATGTTACATATTTTATATTAATATATTTATGAATTGAATTTATATATCTATTTTTGTCAGTTTTATGTGTTTTTTAATATTTCTAGCATTATATTATTATAATAATAATATTTAAATTGTTATATTTAATAATTATAATATTAGTTTATCATGCTTATAATTATATTAAATTGCTAATATTTATATGTATTTTTTTATATTGTTTTTAGAAGTTTCTTTGAATATGTTTATATTTATATTTTATTCAATATTTATAAATATTTGTATTTTATCTTCTATTTAATATATTTATATTTATAATTATAATATTATTTTTGATAATTATAATAAGAATTTAAATGGTTAATGTTTTTAATCTAAGTTACCGGTTCGGGTTCGGGGACGGGTTCGGGTACGAGAACCCGGTACGTGGGTACGTGAAAATTTTTTTTAGGGGTTTGGGTACGTATGGGTACGTGTATATATATATATATATAAATATATATATATATATGTATTATATATACAAAAAAAAAAGAGAAATATACAGAATTGTAAAACTAAATCATTTCATAGTATGATACTTGATCATTGATCAATGCCAAATGCCAAAGATAAATATTAAATGTCAATTGATAGTTGTATTTGACTGATTTGAAAGCAAATTGGGTACAAAATGGCATCCTCATGTGGAATGCGTTGATGTTGATATTCTTAAACAAAATGAAAATAGAAAATTGTTTTTGTAAAACTGAAAGTAAATACTATATTAATATATTTTACAAATTTACATCTTCCTCTTTCCCATAAAAATGAGGTGCGGCATGGAGTTTTGTATGGTTTCAAAAGCCTTAAATGCGATATTATAGATGAAGACTTGTAGGAAAACTATGGAAACTTGGGCTTGGAGAGTACCAATTAAATTCAATGGGAGTTTGAGGGCAATGTCTCCAATGGGGTTGAGGGGCAGCGCCCCTTGTGGGGGTCTAGGGGCAATGCCCCAAGTGGGGTCGAGGGGCAGCGCCCCGAGGGGCAGCGCCCCCGCCGAGGGGGCTTTTGAAACCATACAAAACTCCATGGCGCACCTCATATTAATAATAATAATTAAAAAAAATATGTTTTTATAAGTTCTGGGCCGTGGGTTCTTCGAGGTACGCCCGGGTACATGCCTGGTACCTTTGGGTCCAGCGCTTTTAAGATTTAACAATCTGGTTCGGGTTCGAGGCCTCTAGGTACGCATCCGGTAACTTAGTTTTTAATATGTGTTTTTTTATTTTCCTTTCAATGTTTTATATTTCAATGTTATAATTTCAGGGACATGACAGTCCTCCTCTCCCAAATTTGCTTGTCCTCAAGCAAAACATCTTAATTTCTTTTAGGATCTCTTCTTCTAATCTCTCACCAACAGCACCCAGGATAGTCACGTTTATATATATAATTTAATGTTCTATAATGATTACTCTATTTGAATGTTTATATACATATATGTTATTGTATTATCCATTAAGATATAAATGTATACTTATCTTAGATATTTTTGTGATGGGCACATCACATACCCATATCTAAACCCATACTTGAACCGGCAATTAGTTTATAATCAAAGCATGGGGGGGGATCCCTCAAGGAATTCCACTTGTAGTTCTTAGTTATAGTCATTCCTCGAATCAATAAATAAGTACAACACATCAATGCTAGTCATGTAGCATCAACAAAACTATGCCACTTCTTGTTGCCCTACACACATTCCACAATAGTTTCAAAGGACTCGAGTGGTTTTGGAGCTCAAGAAGCATAGGTACCCAACTATGGCCAAGTGTACTTCTAGAGCATGAGTCAAGCTTTTCAAAAAGGTATTATAGTCCACCATTAGAACATATCCAAAAAAGTTAGCTTCAAATTGGTGGCACACATGAAGTCTTCCTTGTTTGGCACTTTACTTGTTTGGAACAGCCCCAAGTAATAGAAAATATGGTGAAACTCAAATTATCATGTGTCCCTTATGCATCAACACAACACCAAGAGAAACATTGCGATACTTCACATCATTACCCAAGCTTCAGCAACATTTGCACCTCATGCAGGCACCTGCTTTGTTTCACACAGTGCCATGCAAACCTCAATAATGCATTATGCCTTGCACATGCACCTACAATTTTTAATGTGCTACTACACAAATCTTAGAAGCAAGTATGTGTTGTTTTGCACACTACTGCACAAACTTCAAGAGCCCTTTGTGTTCTCATGAGAGAACCTAAGTTGCTTCATGCAACACTTGTCACCCACCACCACACACAACTCCAAGCACTATTGCATTGTGGGCCATTGCAAATGACCCTATGCAAGTCTTTGATATCACGTGCCCTTGCGCATGACTCAATGCATTACTCATCACATGCCACCACTTATGACTTTGCATAACTTCGTGCAAAAACTTGTTGGCTTTAGCAAACATACACATGGACAATTTTAACTATATGGCAGAATTCCAACTGTCAAGAAGCATAACCAACAAGACAATTGAAGTGATGACAGTTTAGAATAGATAATTACACTTTTGATTTTTGTTTTGCAACTATAATGTATTCTTTATATCCATGTGCCTCACATTGAGATTAGTTAGATGGGACATCATATAGTTATAAGCAGACCAGTTAGATGTGTTTCCCCTTTCTAGTCACAAAGAATTCTCATTCCCAGCCATGATCTTCGTAAACAACCATTGTATCCTAATCATTTTTGTTTGTGAATGAAAGTAGCACATATTCGCTAAATTCTTTGCTTCGAGTGTGTGATTGATTTATTCTCTTTTGTTTTTCATTTGGTTTATAAACCCTATAAACCCCATCCTTCACAAGAGTGTTTTATCCCCCAGACCTCCTAGAACCCAAATCACTTTATACATAAGGTTGTCTAATAACTAATCATAACTTATTCTGACCGTTGCAAAAGTTAAACCATTGGGTTACCAAACATAAGTTATGTGCACCACAGCTCAGCTAATCCATAGGCTTCATATACATCATAGTAGCATGTCCCTTAAGTGTGTAGCATTCAAGCTCCCTTATATCCCAACTATACGTAGCTTCTATGATTCAAGGTTTAACCATTTTAGGTTCATCCATTGTTTTGTTTATGCTTCTTTGCTTTAAATGTAGTTACTTTCAATAATCGAGGGCACTTCTCTATCATAAATGAATATACTCTTTTGAGTCCCATGAGTTACTTTTGGTCATTTATAGACATGTATATAATTTATTTCTTTCAAGGCCATTCCCCCAAGGGGAAAAATTCAATATCAAGTCAAATTCGCAGACAAACTTACATGAATGGATAGACTTGTTAATAGCTTTGTACATGACATTTAATCATAGATGATTAAAGCCTTGATATGACTAAGAAATGACCATTATCAAACAATTTAATAAATGAACTCTAATTCTATAAATAAAAGAATAATGCCATGTAATTCTTTGTACCCCTAAGAGAAAGCTCAACATTTTCCAGCCAGACCAGATGCTTTTACTAGTTTCAAACATTTTTTATGGTTTCTTGTATAATGTTGCCATCATAACTGGCATGATTGAAGTTTGTTACAATGTTCCAAGTAAATGATAGACATCAGACCTCCAGCTTTCCAAGCGGGTATGCAACCCGTCAACTGAATGCTCACTTAACCACCCCCAATAGGAAAACCTTATGACCCACACAAAACTTCAAAAAAATTCCCTTTGTGAAGATTGAAATCATTTAAGACCGTCACCTTGTTGTCCAATAATGCTTAGTGAGTAGCAAAACCTCAAGCTCCACAATGACTTGATGGTTCCTTCTCAAATAAATAAATTGTACAAGCAAGGTTCAAATTTTGAGTATAGCTGAAATCAAGTAAGATATAAAGAGCTATTCAAACTCATCATTTGATCTTAACTACAATTAGCTACCAATTGCAAGTAAAGCTCACAAAAGCTTCTTTTGTTTCAAAAGTCAAACGCAAGCAGGTAAACAATGTTGTATCCCTAACTGTAGGAATCAACATTCATTATTAATCCCCTTTATTGGTATTACTATTGACAACATCGATACTTACAGAACCCTAGTCACAAAAACTACTAGACAATTCATGATAAAGAATTTGAATTGACACAGAAAAGCTCTGAAGATAATTTCAGTCAATGCAAAATGGCTATATCAATACAAATAGGCTCTTTTAGGTTGGCTTGTCCTTTCACGACTTGGCAACCAAACAAAGACTTCACATAGTGTAGCAGATTATGTTTTTAGTCTATGTGGCTATGGGAGTCTGTTGCATCTTCTAGACACATTTTTTTAGTCATAGTTACAAGGTGTAAGAACCCCTATAGGTTCTAACTGAAATTTTTCTCTTTGCTGGTCTGAAAATTTCTGTTTTGCCTTCAACTTATGGTTCAACAAAGATTTACTATAACATGTAGATTAGAGGATTCCAAGCATAAACAGAAAGAGATGCACTAGAACACAGTTTTTAGTAATTCAAAAAACAAGATGAACATACCTGTTGTGACCTATTTCACACATCGCCCCATTGCAAATGGGGACCCCCAAGTTTTGATGTCGCCCTCTGAATCGCCAGTTTAGAGTCTTTAATTTGGGTAAATTTTGAAAGTCAGTCCGGCTAAGTTGAGATTTCGAACCCGTTTGTGTGTCTTAACGTCATGGAAGTGCTTAGAAGACCCGGTAGACGAAGATCGCCATTGCTTTTGGTCTTTTCTGACACTTCCTATTTTTTAGGGATTCTGCTTTTTTGATTTTTGGCATTTTTAGGCCATTCTGGGGTTCCTATTTTTTAGGGATGCTTTTTGCTTTTTCTATTTTTGGAAAGTTTCTATTTTTGGAAAGTTTCTATTTTTGGAAAAAGTTTCTATTTTTGGATCCTACAGAGCAGAAAATCAACATGTCTCCAGAAATCAAGAAAATCAAGGTAAAGTGAAAGAGGTTTGAAAAAATGGCGAAAATTTTGGGAAAATGCTTAAGTCTAAGAATGGCGCCCTCAAGAAAGAAGATGGCATGGAAACCTCAAAGTCCGCCCTACCTTTGGCATGCCAAAGATAGGCACTGGCATGAATGTTGCCAAGTCCGCCATAGGCAAGGTGGTCTCCAAAGTCCGCCATGGCATGAAGGTTGCCAAGTCCACCCTTGGCATGAATGTTGCCAAGTCCGCCATAGGCATGAGGAAGCTAAAGTCCGCCATAGGCAAGAGGCACATGAAGTCCGCCCAAGATGTTTGGAAGAGGCGCATGGCACAAGAAGGTCAAAGTCCGCCCCTAGAGAAAGATGGCATGAAACTCATGAAGTTCGCCCAGCCTAGAGGAAAATGGCAAGAGGCACATGAAGTCCGCCCCAAGAAGTGTGGAGAAAGGTAAAATATGAAGAGATGCGCTCCAAGATGTTTGGAAAGGGGTGGAATTACAAGGGAATTCATTGGAAATTGGATTAAATGATCGAAACAAATGAAATTTGCCATTGGACAAGGTACGAATAAAATTCGCCATGGCAAGGAAAGTGTAAGACAAATGGAGAATAAAATACGCCATAGGCAGGAGATTATAAGAAATTCGTCCAACTTTGAAAGGAAAATTATTCTAAGGCATGAAAAACGGAGAAATGTCTGGAAGGAGAAGAGGTTTGGCCGGCATAAAAATCACGCCTCAGCACAACGGAATGAAATTCTTTGGCACAAAATGAAGAGTGTTTGGCAGAGCAAGCATTGAGTCCGCCCCTCTCAGCTTGGAAAATTCTTAAGGCAGTGGTAAAAAAATGGCAAAGTGGCAGAGATCTCCAAGTTCGCCCAACCCAGAAGATGAATCGTTTGGCTAAATAAAAATGTCCAGGAAGGTCAGAACTCCGCCTAGAAAGTTGAAATTTGGCAGATAAGCTATTGAGCATATTTTGGCTAGGCAGACAATTTGAAAAGAGATATTTTGCCTCGGACGAACGAACTTAGCCATGTATCAAGGTTAAACGGGTTGGAATTTAATATTTTAATATTTTTAATTATTTCCCCGACACTTAGGGAATTTTAATTAAAAATTCGAAAACCGGAGATTATTTGGAAGATTAAACTATTCTGCCTTAGATAAATTTAACTTTGCCATGATTCGAAGATTTAAAATACGTTGGAAAATTAATTTTAAACGATTAATTTAATATCTTTTCCAACACTTAGGCAATTTTTGAAAATCTCAAGCAGAGATGACACAGATGTGAAAATCAGAAACTTGCCTCGATAACTGAAAGTGAAATTAGAAGTTTGCCAATCTGAGAAGAAAACGTTTCTAAAAATTGGAAGAAAATCAGAGGAAAGAAAACAATGCCTTGAAGAAAATCGAACTTCTCAGCCATAAAATGAGTTTCAGCAACTCATTTCTTCACAAATCCGGCTGAGAAATAGCTATCTCTCTCGAATCTTCAAGAAATCATTCGCAAAGGAGAAATTTATAAGAATAACACTATTGTGAGAATTGAGGTAGCATTTTCTTGTTGACAGGTGTGATTTTTTGAGAGAAGTAATTTATTTCTTTGCTGAAATCATACTTTCAGCATATTGGCGCACCTCTTCTGGCAGATTTTTGAATTTTTAAATTCATTCGCAGCCAGAACACAATCTTCGAGGTTTGGAAGTTAATCGACAATGTGTTTGCACTGTGTTTTTATCTTCTACTTCGTTTCCGGCACGAATTTCATTCATTGATAGGCGAATTTAATTACTTTCAGCTTGCTTTTTGACAGAAATTTTAATTCAATAGGCTGAAAGTGCGATTTTTGTCCAAACTACACCCCGGAACAAGTTAATTTTAAATGATCTTGTATTAATGTTAAGAATTTTGTGCTTGCAGGTTGACGATCGATCAAAGGGAAACATCCAGGCAGGCTCAGATGAAGTTTGCAAGAAAAGGATCTCAGCCGGAAACCAAAATAAAGTCAAAGTGGAAAGATGTCTCGGACACTGACCTTGGCCACATTGACCTTGAAGAATTTAAGAAGAGAATATATGGGCATAATGGACCTTTGCCAACGCCTGCCGCTAGAAGGATGGTGAGAAACGGCATATTTCAAGCTGCCGGATTCCCACCTGCGCTTGGCTGTGCTGAACTTATGGTGGAGTGCGCACTTCACTATGATGCTGAGTTGAGGTGGATTGTGGCACCCGATGGGAGAGTGTTGGCACATCTGACAGAGTTGGTCATTCAGGAGGCCTTCGGCATTCCGGCATATCCTAAAACTGTCTACAAGACCAAGGAAGATGCTCAGAAGTTATATGATGAAAGCCCTGGCCTTTGTGCCGCCAACATTAACAAGTCGTGGCTGGATAAGCCTAGGCCGTCGGTCAAAAAGATGCCCAAGAAGTTGCTGCGCACGGACTTCAAGGAAGACTATGGAGATATTATTATCTTACTGAACAGAGTGGCAGGCAATCCCTCAGGAGCACCCTTCGAGTCGTGGATGTATTACTTCATTGAGGACCTCACAGAAGGTGTCAAGATGTTCAACTGGGCGAGAATGATAAGCAACAATCTTCACCACCAGCTTATCAACCTAGAGAAAACCAAAACGTTTTATATGAGTTCTTATGTCATCTATATGTTGGCTAGAACTTACAAGTATGCAGGCTTGATATGCAAGGGCACGGTCGGCGGTGGGTCAAATGAGCTGAAGGCATACGACTGCTATCCACAATTGCAGTTGAAGGAAAAGGCGCACTTCCGACGGGCTCATGACGCTTTCCTCATGTATATCACCAGAATACTCCAGGGAGGAATGCATCAACGGCTGACTCCCGAGGCCAAGAAGCTGATTGGTAAATATGGGTCATGGTTTATCCAGTATCCCCGATTTACGTACATCAGAATCCAGGGATTCACCGGGAGCCCGTACCGTCTGCCCATCTTCCCCACAAATAAGATGGTCTTCCTCGAAGTGCTGAGGCAGTTAGAAGAGTTCCAAGGTCTTCAAAGGGTGAAGCAAAAGGCGGCAGTAACTTTTCCCTTCTTTATAGGGACATGCTGGAGTCTTGCCCATCATCACAGGCAGCTGACAGTGCTAGAATCGAGATACAGCATTACCCTTTTTCCCCATATCCGACCAGGAATCACTACGACCCCCATCACCACATCAAGATGGTGGATGGAAGGAGATACAAGCATAGGGTCGAACTGGAGGACTTTTGGGCAAATGCTGCGGATGAATTTGAGGTCAGACGGAAGATGTGGTCCAGATTGCCGCTCAGCTTGATCAGGGCAATAGAATTTTGTCACGTGCCAGATCAGTTGGAGGAGGACGAAAATCAGACGCAACTGCGCTTCGATGAGAGTTTGGCTTTGCCCGCTGTCCGATGGTCAGAAGCAGAGCATGCTGACTTGAACATCTTGATGAGGCCTATCATCAAGTTCGCTCAGTGGTGGGTTGATCAATGAGTTCAAGAATTAAGACGCCAAAAGATAACCCTGACCTATGACATGCTAAGCGAGGCAGAGTCTTATTCTTCCAACACGGGCGCATCCCAAGATGTACAAGTGATGGAGACCACCACTTCTAGGAAGAGAAAGGAATTAGCTGCAGGAAAGGAGCCAGTTCAGAAGCAGGCCAGGATAAAACCTTCTCAATCGGCCGCCTCTAGGAATATTGAGGAGATATTAGCTACTGCCGATGCTTCACTGGCAGACATGAGGGATCCTTCTCCGGTTCCTGAAGCCAACACAGAGCCTCAGCCAGATGACGATGCGCCGCCTTCTCCCACGGGCACCGAAATATTGGAGTCAGATGATGACGATGTGGGCGCCCAAGATGAGGATTTCCAGGAAGGGATGATTTCAGCCCTTAGGGGAATTGTGGATGTTCCTGACAAAGAAGGCGTGCCGGAGGAAGACGTTGTTGAGATGCTTACGATCCCGGATTGGCTGAAGGAAAGGCTAAAGGTACAAGTGCCGGCAGATGAACCAGAAGAGGATGATACGGCAGACTTTTTGGCCAGACTATCTCAAACCGTGGCTAAAAAGCCGGCGAAGAAATTCTCCAGCATACAGAGAGACGAGGCCGGCAATAGGACAGTACAGATTGCCGTGCCTACAGCGGACAAGCCGCAGGAGGATATGGCTCCACAGGATTACGCCATCACAACCATTGACTTGGGTCCAACCACTAAGGGCCAAGAAATGGAAGATTTGGATAATTCTGTGTCTGCCATCAAATCAAGGTTGGCGAAGGAGGTAGCCAAAAGAAAGGAGTGCCAATTGGAAATTGAGCGCTTAAGAGAGTACATCCAGCACTTGATCAAGCCACTTGATCAGGATATTACGGCGGCTCCTCTACTTCCTAACTCTTCACAAGAGGCCGTTAAAGAGATAGAAGAAAGCAAGCTCACGGTTTAGGAGGCCAAAGAATGGATAGCAGCCAAGGGGATTGAAGCTGAGGCATTCATAGAAAGATTAACTTTGGTTTATGGTCAGGCCACTGCCTTACTTTCTAGGCTAGCCTCCTTGGCGGAAGTATGGGATAGCCTTCCGGACACGCAGGATAGGATAATCCCTTGCCTTAGGATTCTGAAAGGAGTTCCTAAGCAAGAATTGATAGAGGGAGGCGTCATCGCAGCGGGAGCAGCCTATGACTTCCACACATGGTATTGGGCCTTGACGGCACGAGGTGAAGTCTTGGAGAGGGTAAAGGTTGACGGCATCAGATTGGAGGAACAGTTCAAGGAAATTCAGACCAAAATCCTCAACATAATTGCCGATATCCTGGATAAAGAGGCTCTGCGAGAGAATGACCTGCAATTGGAAGTTTTTAAGGAAAGTGTCCAGGAAAATATCTTTGACATCACTGGACCCATCTTGAGGCAGGACTGGGCCAAATTGGCAAACTTCCTGAGTATCCGAGAGTCCTTTGAAAAGACTGAACCAGAGTGGGAGGAGACCTTCGCCAAATGCGCTGAGAGCATGGATGGGCTGGAATTTAGAATCGGCATGCTTCCACAGGTTACCATGGATGAGGTTGCCTTGATCGTGTCCAGATTCGGTAAATACACGGTGGCTCGAGAGGATCAGGATGTAGTCCCTTGAAAATAGCTCTGAATGCCAACTCATTGCTGTTCATTGCTAGTTAACTGAAGTCATTTTGGGAAACCCTAATTAGGGTTTCGTTTGTTAAATCTTGACCGTCGGCTCATGTTTAATCTGAGCCATTTATTCAATTTATGGAATTCTATATAAACTCTTGGACCCTCATTTGTAATTGGTGAAGTGAGTAATAAAAAATTGTTGCGACGAAACTATTTCCGTTTATAAAAGCTCTTGTGCATGATTTGCTAAGAACAACTTTTATTTTCAAGTAGTATGCAAGGTTTAATATTTCTCCTTCAACACTTAGAGTAGAATTAAAATAGCATTTCATTACATGTTGGTTAGATGAATGATAGATTTGATCGCAGTGGTGGATAAAATTTTGCTCATACTTTTGTCGAGTGGATGATTTGCACTCGACGTGTAAAGTTAGTCTGAGCCATTAAATCGTGGATGCTTAACTTCTGTTTGTTTTAATTATCAATTCGAACATGAAAACCATTATCACCTCCGTTGAAGATTGCACCCGCTTCGCGTAGTTGTCCGAAGGAGGCGAAACGAAGTGTGGTTACCCATTTTGTCTAATCGCTGCTGTCTCTTGAATTCTTAGGCGTAGTTTAGATCTCTAAACCCTTATCCTTTTGCCCTTTTTTTTGGAATATCTAAAATACCCATCGAAAGAGCTTCAACGATAAAACCGCCTTAAGTCCTCAACTCGCGAAATGAATTTTACGTAAGTCCCCTTGTGATTACCAGCAAATCACAACGCCCACTGACCTTGTCCATATGTCATAACCTGGCCAAAAGAAACATTGGAGTCATTGTATTATCTTCTAGGTATTTGCAATTACTTTTCAAGAGAGCATAAAGTGTCCTTGGGCATTTTATTCTGTGTATGGTAGCGTATTCAAAACACACACCAACAATACCCAACAAGATAGCTTATCTTCTTATTTGATTTGAAGCTGGGTACAACAGAAAATACTGAATATTACAATCTGTTAGGTCTGATTTTGAGTTTCAGACCTTCAATGACACCCAGTTTGTGCCGAAGCACAAGACAAAACCCTAGCTAAAAGAATGAAGAATGAAGCTAAGAGTGTGGGATGATAAGCCTGGCTGGAGATGACTGAAACAAAACACTGTAGCAGCTCACTGGAGTCTGAATATGCCCAGAAATTCTTCAGATTCGATGATAAATTTTGTTTGAGAACTGCTGTAGCAAAACTTGGTTATGTTTGAAGTTGGAAACTGCCCAGAATAGCCTTCTTTGCCACACAAACCTTTTGAAAGTTTCCTATCAGTAAGTAGAGATGAAAGTGCCACCAAAATAAGGATGTAATCTGCAACTAGAACTTGCCAAAGCAATCTGTTTGAGCTCTGTGTTGAATTATGTCTGAAATCAACTAACTTGGTGGGATGGGGACATCACCATGCCACAGGATTCAAGGGAGCACCACCTTGAATGGACTGAAAATTACTTTCAGTCAAGAGATTTCTCTCCTCAATCTGTCATAGCAAAATAGTAACACAAAAAACATACCTTTCTCATCCCCCAAGCCTTCTTTAAATAGGCCCTTAAGACAAGGCCACCCTAGGGTTGAATTAGATTTGCTTTTATTAAAATATTACCTTTGCTTCAAGGTTAAGGCAACTAGCCAAGTGTCCCAAAGAAGATCAGATTTGTTCCATTAAAATATTCATTTACTTCTTAGCTAAGCTTCCCCAAGCCTTTCTAGAAAAATCTGATTGCCTTTTTGTCTTTTTGGAGATTATAAAATTCTATCTTGGAAGCTTCCTTCAGCCACCCCAAGGAAGAGATAAGATTTGTTCTTAAAATATTAATATATGGTAGCTTCTCCCTTAAGTTACCTAAACTGCCTTAGGAAGGGGAAGCTTGTAGAAGCTTATCAGATTGGATGAGGTTGACTCACCTCCTTGCCTGCTTGTCCTCCTTGTGTGCTTGGTTGTGCAAATAGACCTCCTTGCCTACTTTGACCAGCAAGTAGACCTTCGTGCTTGCTTTGACCAGCAAATAGACCTCCTTGCTTGCTTTGACCTCCTTGTGTGCTTTGACTTTTCAAGTGGAAAATAAGATCAGCATTAAGCTTAGCTTGGACTAAAAGTAACACTCTCTTAATTCTCTAAACACATTCTACCAAAATTTAACTCTTATGGCCAAAAATCATTCCCTTATCACACCATCTAACCCACGGGAATGTTGGATGGGCTAGAATTAATCCACCATGATGTCATTCCTAGAGTGGGGACATTACACAAGGTGAATTTTACTACATACTCACTCCCCCTGTTCATTGGCGAAGTCCTGTCAGTGGGAATGCTTGAGTGATCAGGGATAAGTGTCAGATTCTTTAGCGTACAATTTGGTTGGCTACCATTGCAATAAGTTCAGTTTTCTGTTCAGCTTGGTGGAATTGAAGTTGGTTGAGCACAATGAATCTTTCCTTGTCAAAGTTTGAATTTTTTGGGCAAAGATGTTGTCCCTGCCACCTTGGACATAACACCAGATGCTTGATTTTCAGGCACATTTAAGGCAAGAATTTCCATGTAATGCTGTTGCTAAGCTGGTGTACTTGATACATATTTTTAATGTTATATAAGCTGCAATCCATCAAAACGAAAAAATAAAAGCAAAAGGTTTGCTGCGTTTAGGTATAAATTCCTTCAGTTTCAAAAAAATGAATTTCTAGCAAGCACCAAATGATCTGCTTACCCTGTCTACATAGATCCATATTTGCAATTCCAATCAATTAAAACTAAGAAAACCAACCTTGCAGGCTTTTTGCCCCTAAATTTAAACAACTTTGTCTTCTCCTCATAATTAATAATTTGCATATCGCCATTCAAGAACAACTGCTAAAGATTAGACTCATCTATTGGACTGACAACACCTTACATACAATAAAAGTTACAGTACACAATGAAAAGACCTCTAGCATCTGGCAAAGCTTAACCTGGGTCATCACATGGCAGTTACCATATCAAGGACATCAATGTAATAAAATATATCTAACCCATGTACACTTCAAAATTTCAAGGAAGCATAGAAATCTGAATGCAATCATTTACCATTTTCTAGCCTGCTTTGCTTTTCTATGTTGAGGCTCCTGCACTGAGTTTGAACTCATATCCCTCAAAGGATCATCAATTGAAACTGTCCTCTCCTGAAAAAAAGTATACACCGTATTGCAATAGGATAATGTAAGCAAGTGTAATAAATAGTGCCTGTTAACATAATAAAAATTTGCAGAACACACTGACCTCACTTTACAACAAATTTCTGAATTAAGATCAAACATACACAAACAATATCTGAAGTGAACCTCAAGCAAGTATTCAAACATCAATGAAATTCTACTTACTGGAGAAATTCCAGCAAACCCTAATTCAACGTTGTCAAACTCATTGCTCACAAAGTAATAGTACAACATTTCTGATATGTCTAGCACCTGCAAATTAACAACCATAAGTAATAAGGGATTGGAAAGCATTATCTGACAATTTGGCACTCAAGCTTTATATCCCAAATACCTGCGAACTTATAATACTTAATGAGAGATCAAAATAAAATCTAAGCAACACATACCTCTACCCATTCTGAACGGAAATCACAATATGGTGCACGATAGAGCTTAACACGACCATCAGTTGTGCAAACAGCAAGCAGACAGCTGCAACAGGACTGCACATATTAACTCAAAACCAAACAGATTTCCATACTATTCACTTAGGTCAAAGAATTCCTACCATTGGTTAATTGATAGTAAGAAATTGTAATTAATTAAACAATTGTTTGATCTTTAGAAAATTCAGCATTAACAAGCCAGAGAAGATACAAATTCAAGTGAACAAAAAGCAACAAAACCAGGATATCTATACCCTCCATTTCCAGCCATTCCCTGTTGGGACCAGGCAATTGATCGAACATAAGAGCACACATCCCGTGACAAACTGATAGGTAGAATACATCCAGTCAAAAGCTCTGCATCCAATATAACCACACAAAATTTGTCATCTAAAATCCTCCACAATTAGTTAGGCCCACCATTCGACCTCCTATTCTGAAATTTGACAGGGAATATTGGAGTGATTCACAAGTTAAAGCAGATATTTCTGGATATTGTATCTTATTAAAATAGATTTTACTCGGAGCAGTGTTACGGTATTGCCTCTTCTGGATAATTTTCAAACCTAGAGGCTTTTGACCCTGGAAGCTTAGAAAAAATTTTAAAATATGCAAAACTCTCTCCTCAAATGAGTTGACCCTAAAGATATAAGGATGACATTTGCAAAAATAACAAAAACACAATAGGCAAAGATAGGACTATAAGTAATGAGCACAAGTAAGAAAACATATACTTTAAATGGAGTCAAATGCATTAACTTCAAAATAATTGTGATAATGTTCATAACATGGCAAAAAACCATGTTGCGTATGGTCGTGAACTTTATTAGAACCTTAGTAAAATCAAAAAAACAGTGTAACAAATGAATAATCAAAAACCCCAACATTATCGAAATTGTTAAAATCCTAAAATAGAAATCTTTAAAATTTTAAAAACAAACAAAAAATATACTTATGCTGCAAACAGAAACATTCCTAGAATTAGGCATGTGCCCCCTATATTCACTGGGAGGAGAAAGGAAACAGGTCAGGTTGAGGATATCCAAATAGCTATAGCCTTTTGTAAAAAGAAAGCTTAGATACCTCCAAAACATTTCCATTCCAATCAGGGATACCAGGCTAGCCCCCATGCCCTGCAGTTTTAATATATAGCTCCTTAACATCATTCTTGAACGTAATTGACCAGCAATGTTCCCTTGAAACCTCAAAAACACAAAAAAGTGGAACCTACAAAAAAAATCAAAAACCTATGGTGTATCTTCTCTAAATTCTTAGTATGTCAACCGTCCCCTGCCCTTATCCTTCTGTCCCTATCTACCCTATCTCCTGTAACTTCTTATGGAAACTGTCATGTCCCCGAGATTGTAGTGCTAAATCTAAGGTATTGTAATACAAAGAACCAAACCGAATAAATATCAAAATACAAAATAAGTAATTGTCATCTAAACATCATTATAATTACCAAGATAATATTATTATAAATACAAAAATTACCATCTTAAATATTATTTGTAAATACCGAAACCTAAACATCATTAAATAATGTAATATATAAACATATTACAATTAAATATATATTATTACAATTTAACCATTATTATTTTAATCATGATTATCATAGATAAGTATTATAATAACCAATATTATTATATTAAAATATAGATATATATCTATTCAAGCATTATTATAATTATTATCTTGATAAACATTATAATTATCACACAGATTATTTATAGAAATAATAATTATCTTAATGGCATTATTATCATATAAACTAACAATGCTATTTATCGTAATAATAATTGTGGGACTCATGCAATGACTCCCACCATTAACTAAACCTTAACAAACAAACAGCCAATGAACAGATTAAATGACGTGGCTGTAACTGATCAAAAGCAAGAGATGCACCCATGTAGAAAGGACAAAATAAGGAGTCACCTCTGAAGGAGACCATACAAAAAGGCAATGATTGAGCAAGGAGAGATCATGGTAGGAGGAATAGAAGAATATACAAACAGATGCTGATCGGATGGGGAATAGAAAGAAAGACAAGTGTGAAGTCAAATAAGACAAATTCCAGGATACTTTGTCTTACCGACTCTTATGTGTAAATGCAGCGATTCCTACAAAGGAGGGAATGGCAGAGATAATGGAAGGAACAGAAAAAAACAAAAGGAGTTAGAAATCTGAGGACAAACAGCAAGGAATGAAAGGAAGGTAAATAAGAAAGGAATCAGAAATCTGGTAAGGCATAATAAAATATATTGTCAAGAATACATTGAGCATGTAAATCTAGTATTATAAATATAGATATACATATACATGTGGAATATATATATATATATATGGAATGTATATTATTTACATAATGATATATAAATATTTATTAGAAATAATGATATAATTTATAAATTGAAGACAATTAGAAATAATGATGTATACATATTTAAATAGAATATATATAGATATTTGTATAGAAATAATGATATATACATATATATAAATATAAATTGAAGTCAATTAAAATGATGATATATATGTATTTATATGGAATACATTTATATATATTATTTACGATTGTGCAATAATACTGCTTGCAATAATCATTGAGTCTTATAAGTATTAGGTGGAGAGAAAGAAGAAGAATAGACTCCAGCATCAGCTGAACAGAGGTATGCTTGTGTGTTATTTTGTGAATACAATATAAAATCGAAAGATGAGCAAGTTATGTATTTAAGCATGGTATGCATCATAAGTCTGCAGAAGATTCAATACTTATTGATCATGATAACATGTGCATTTGTATAAATCTGAGTTGTCAATCTAGTTCAATATAAGTGATGGATCTGTTCATTGATTTAATATGTAAATCTGTGTGTCTGCACTATTGATAATATTCATATGGTCTGACCGTAAACAATTAGCCATGATAGTGGAGATTGAGGGCCTACTGAAGGGGAAACAGCGTGTGAGGTCACCCCCTAAGTACACAACCCATCTGGATGGCAAGGGCCACATGGGCCAAGAGGGGCAGACTGCTCTTGGGCTTAGAGGAAATGACTAACCAGGACACCCTGTTGTAGCTGCACCCTCAATCCCTCAATACGATTGAGCAATGCTGGTTCTGGTACAGGGGAACGGAGGTAGAATACTAGGTACACCACCCCATATGGATGGCAAGGGCCATATGGGGCCAAGGGGGATAAACTGCCCTTGGGCCTAGGGATTCTTGGGCACCCTATCAGACCCTCATACTCAAGGAAGAATGAATTAGGAGATTCAATATGCTTATGAAATGAAGTTGTCTTACTCCTACTAACACTTTGCAGGTCAACAGGTAGCTGTATCCCTAACCACGCTCTCTTTGATTTCCTTACATGCAGGCTAATTAATATTGTCTTGTAAATATTCACTAACTCTGTTTTGCAGGAACCTACCCATTCCATAGACATCCCCAAAACCAAGGTAATCACTTGGAATTGATAAATTAGGGCAGATTTAGGGTTATCCCAAAAAGGGGACATTACAGAAACTGCCATCCCTAAAACAGTAAAACTTGTTCTCCTCCCCCTTGTCCAAATCTAGGTGAACTTAATGTGAATAAAAATAGATTATTCTAGGCAGTAGTGATTGCTGGAATTTCACAAGCATAGAAGCAGCAGACAGAATTGGATATAAAGTTGGAAAAATTAATAGTTAAGGTTAATCAGTAAATGGAAGCAAAAATGAATAAAAGTAAAACTTTCATTTTCATTTAAAGATGTCTCCAAATGGAAAGTATTAAAGGAAAAAGGGTCACAAATTGTTGGATACTTGATCCAATGGAAAGTTAGTCTTAGGTTTTAGACATTAGGAATATTTTATAAAGCATAAGTGAGGTATGCATCTTATTTAAGACACCCTCACATTTAGAAATTAGGAAATTAAAGAAATAGAAAAAATTAGACTTTAGAATGGAAGAGAAATGTGAAAGGCTGTGATGGTTGGCTTTCTATGGGTTGTCATTCCCTTGTGATGTAATATTTCTTAAATAAGTAAACTGCACATGGGCAACCACTGTAATTTCTTCATCTGATCAACAAGATTCATCTCACCAACCAGAGTTCGGGAGACCTTTTGCAATTCATTTGTGTGGTATCAGAGAAAAGAAAGAATAATTTGATTGTCATTGAGTATGAGGATTTTATTTTTGCAAATTTGAATGTGCTGTTTGGAGAAAGATTGTAGGTAATTTGAAGGAACAAAAAAGGAGGGTTTTTTTAATGTTGTTTGATATGAATTTCCCCTTATAAATTAAAAATAAAAAGAGGAGGAATGAAGTCTTGTTGTTGTAAAGTTTTTGCTGGGCTGTGAAGAGCAGAGAGGTGAAACCACAAGTGTGAAATGGACAATGTGAAAGTATCAGACAGGAAGTGCATGGAATAAGGAGAAAGCAACCCCCATGTAGAGCATGCATGAGAAAAGGAGGCCATGAGACAACATGTTGCAGACAGGTGGGAAGAGCCATACACGGCAGTGAAGGAACAGCCACACATAAGAGTAAAATAGGACATGCACAGCAAACACAGCAGTTTTTTTTCATTGTTTACAAAACCAAATGGATGGAATAAGGCCACAGACCCTTTTGTCCTGGTATCCTATATTTTGTCATACACCTATTTTATAAAAGGAATAATATTTTGTCTTAGAGGCGCATTACTTTGGTTGGGTTTAAAAAAGAAGAGTTTTTATTGTAAGGGATTCTTTCAAAAAATTTGTAAAAGGAATTTTCTTTGTAAACAGTAGGTTATATCAGTGGAAGATAATAGAGGATAACCAAAAAATTTAAACAAAACCAGAAAAGACTAAAAAGAGTGAAATGTTTCATACAAGTTAGATTATATATAAGATAAGGTTTTTGAATTGATGCAATTTAAAGGATAGGATTCAATACAAAGACAAAAAAGAAAGAAATTCAGGGAAAAACTTAAGAATGTGAAGAAGTAGTTGAAGAAGTAAGAGATGATTTATATGAAGAAGTAAGAGATGATTTATATGAAGAAATAATGAGGCCAAGCAAGAATATGCAAGAGGTAAGAGATGAGTTGAAGAAGTAAGAGATGATTTATATGAAGACATAATGAGGCCAAGCAAGAATATGCAAGAGGGACAAAAAATGTTATAAGAAGAGACCATGTTTCAGGGAGAACCAAAGCACTATTTGAGAACAACAAGAAAGCCTCATGTACCAATTTATTAGTTTTGTTTTGTTTTTTTTTCTCTTTCTGGTGTGTGATTTTTGTCTTTTCATACGCGTCAAAATTTGCACAACTATTCACAGAGTTAGATTAACTAACCAGTTCAAACTACAAAAAATGGCAGAGTGTTGTACAAGGATTCTTAATCTTTAATAATCTATGAAGCATGGTAGAAAACAAAAATGGTCCAACAATTGCTAGAGAAGCCACAGAAAGAGCTGCATTTGAACTCAAATATCAAAAAGATTTAGCCACAATGTTTGTGCACATATGAAACCCATGTCCATGTTGATCAATCCAAAAATAGTTGGGATGTCTGGCATACACTCAGTGACTTGTAAGACAAACAATGACAGTACAAACAAATAGACATGATGTTGCAATTGTATAAAAGAAGTTGTCCATGAGTAGAGAAGTGAATATGTCAAAAATGAAAAACATTAGATCACAAATACAAAAATCCTGATTTCAGAATCAGAAAGATAATGATCTGACCATGATAACAGTACACTTGAATAATATTCTCTTCTCATATAGAAATTTTGTGGAAACTCTGCAATCGACAGAGAAATTAAACAAAGGAAAGTATGACACATCTTTGAATTATTACTACAACATGCCAACAATTTACCTTGTAAAACCAAGACTGAGGAAGACGCCTTAAATACTAACATAAGCAAAGCTGGTAGAGGCATAAGAATAAGAGGAAAAGGTAATTACAATAATGTTGACAAAGTAAGGGGATATCATAAACACACAAGTAGGGGAGGTGGTCAAATTGGTGACAGTTCACATCCCAACCATAATAAAGAAAGTTGCTACAAAGGGAGAGGGAGGAAGAAATAATATTTCTGGTCATGATTGAGGAAAAGGAGTAGCAAAAAAGAGGTAACTTGCTGTAGATGCAGGAGAACAAAACATGTATGCCTCTGAGTGTTATAGACCATTTGAAAAAGTGTCGGATATGTGTCGTATACTTTCAAGGTTTTCTCAGCCCATAGTTTTCTACCCATTGTATTGATATACCACTTAGTAGTTTTGTATCTTAATGTGCCTACATATACTAGCAAATGGATTAGGGTTGAGCACAAATGTGAAATATCTTACTGTATTGTGAATGGTTGAGCTAGTATAATGAGACTTGTTTTTGTTGGGTATTTTCTTGATAGGATTTCCTAGGGTAAATAATCTTGTTATTTTGTGAGTGTGCCATTATTTTTATTTTATGGCATTTAGTATTTTGCTAGCATTGCTTCTCTTGCAAAGACTTATCGATATTATTTCTATCCATTTTGTATCAAAGCTAGGGTTTAGCTAGTCATTTGACAGCAAGGGTATATTGGCTTTATGATAAACCTTTTCTTGGTGAGAGCTATGGCATAGGTAAATCTCATGTGCAAAGGAAAAATGACAAGAACCTCAAGGGTGGAGATCGAGAAAATTAATGGCCAAAAGTTTGAGTTATGGAAACTTGACATGGAAAATCTTCTTGTGGACAAAGATCAATGGGTTGCTTTGTCAAGAAAGAAGCCCTTAGGTATGAAAATAGAAGACTAGACGAAGATCATTTAGAAGGTGAAGAATTTAATTTGGATGTGCCTTTCACATTCAATATTGTTGAATGTTTCAAGAGAATCTAGCAGTAAGAACTATGGATTAAGGTAGTGTCATGGCCCCTTCTCTAGTGTAAAAATTAATGAAGGCCCTTAGCCTATTTTTCTTAATTTTCCCATAGGCTAATAAGATGGTGTAAAAGAGAAATAATTAAATAACTTAATTTAAGTTATCAAAAAATATCTTTATGCTATAATTTTAAAAAGACGAATTATATTTAATCATTTAAAAAAAGTCGTTAGAAGTGAACTATAAAGTGTCCCTAGGCCCAAGGTCGAACAAAGGTGTTTTGACCTTGAGTTGGCTATGGAAAAGTTTGATCATGTGTTGGACAAGGATCTTGATGTTCATTTTGCAATATAGGTGTGTTTTCCTTAAGCTCAATGTAGCCTTGATCACTTAGCTCTTGAATGTAGTTCTTCAACTTGAAGTGTCAATAGGTAGGGTGTTTTTGGATTTTATGAGGTTTATGGAAAGGGGTGGATTGCCTTCTCTTAGCTTTTTGCATAGGTCGATTTGCAGGAATGGTAATGTCAGGGGGAGTGGCATTACTTGCAAGGTGTATGGCATAACTCCTCAAATTTATTAAAGTAATATTGTTGTATTTAATGGTCATCTTAGTCGTTTAGTTTGCTTTCAGTTAACTTAGATTGCTTTCAGTTGTTTTTTATTAACTTTTTGTTTATTGCTTTAGTTCACAATTGTTCTCATTTAGAAACATCATTCTTGTAATTTATTATTTAAAGGAGTATTCCTCTCCTTGTTTCATCAATCAATTACCATTTCATGGTATTAGAGCAAAGGTTTTTTTTGGCGAATTTTTGTGATAAAATTCATGGTTTTTATTAGTTTTATGATCAGAAATGAAAGCAATCAGAAAATGCAACTCATAAGACAATTAACACCACAAGATACCTTGGGAAAACCCTCCAACTCGAGGGGAAAAACCCAGCAAATATATCGCTTATATATTCAGGAATAAGAGCAGAAATCTGCTTACAACTTAGGCCCAACACAAGGCTGAATTTGATACAATGAATAATAGCACCTCTCCTAGATGCATAGATACAGAAATTAACATGTTTCTCCTTGAAATCAATCTGCTGTCACAATATGATGATCTGTTGATCAAAATAATGATCTTCTGCACAAGTGCGAACTTCACAATATGATGATTTGCTGCTCAAGATGATAATCTGTTGCACAAGTGCGAACTTCACAATCTGCTGCTCAAGATGATGATCTGCTGCTCAAGTGTGAACTTCTTCTAGGAGTGCCAATATGAAAATGAATGAACTTGATGATCAAATGAGGTGATCATCACCTTGTATTTATACAAAACAATGAGACTCTTCATGAGGTCAGCCTCATAGCAATAATAAAGAAATAAATATTATTTCTTTAATGAAGTCGGCCCCATTTAATTATTCACAAAAATTAAATATTATATTAGATGCCAAGTGAAGCGCCTCTTCACTTTAATAAATGAATAGCCGTTAGGCTATATAAATTTATTGTTCAACAATCAAGGCGGAAGTATGTAGCCCGAAGCTACAACATCAACAGTTTTTTTACCTAAAAATTTTGAAAACTTTTAGGAGTTTTTGTCTAATTTTTTAATAAAAATTGTGGGTTTCTTTGCTGGAAAAAATCATGCTAGGGTTTCTACGTCTCATGGATTTTTTCTCTGCGAAATCACGGAGTCTTTTCTTTGAGAATTCACATCTATTTTATGTGTAAAATCGGGGCTAGAGTCTAGACTTTCAACATTTCAAGCTGAAATGATAATTCGTTATTCGTTATTAACACAAAGAGAGGAATACTCCTTAAATAATAAAATACAAGACAATGTTTCTAAAAAGAACAATCGTAAACTAAAGCACAAAACTGAAAGTTGCTAAAACTAGCTGAAAGCTAACTAACGACTAACTAACAACTAAAATGACCATTAAAATATTACAATAATACTTTAATACCCTCCCTTACTGGTCATTCTACTAACTACACTACGTTTATCCATGATCTTCTAGAAGGATATCATTGGTGACTGATAACTTGAGAAGCATAACCGCCTCTCAATTACTGGTCCTTTCTCGCAAAACAATCAAATCTAGACACCAGCACTTGAAGATAGTGAGCATCCTCTACTTCTAGGTATTATAATTTTTCCCATTGAACCTCTGGCTGCCTTCCAACATGATGTTGGTCAAAGACACCATACCTCTCGTTTTTCAAAAGCACAAAAAACGAGGTAAAAGTCTGTGATTAGCTGGCACGGATCCCAAGGTGATCAGCTAGAACAACTCCCACAATTTTTAAAAAAAAATCATCAAACAGAGGTGGCTCAAAAACCCACGATTTTGTCCAAAAATCGAGAAAAAAAATCAAACTTCACCCAAAAACCCTAGGCGGCAGAAAGGGCACAATTTTTTTCAAAAAAAATCTTCAAAAAACTTTAGGCAGCAACAAGCAAAATTTTTTATTGAAAAAAATTCAAAAATTCTTCAGCAAACCCTCGAAATTTCTCTTAAAAAATTCGCAATTTTCCAACAAGAAAAACCCACGACTTTTAGACCAAGAGAAACCCTCAAGATTTTTATTAAAAAATCGGACAAAAACTTCTGAAATAATTTTCCAAGTAAAACCATTAACCTTCGATTTTTTGATAAAAAATCAAGCAAAAACATCTAAAATTCTTAGGAAAACACGAATTTTTAATTAAAAAAATCGCCAAAAAAGAGCCTATGCTTTGATATCATGAAATGATAATTCATTATTCGTTATTAACACAAGGAGAGGAATACTCCTTAAATAATAAAATACAAGATGATGTTTCTAAAAAGAAACAATTGTAAACTCAAGCAAAAAATTAAAAGTTGCTAAAACTAACTAAAGCAAACTAAGTTAACTAAAAGCTAACGAACGACTAACTAACAACTAAGATGACGATTAAATATTACAATAATACTTTAATACAGGCGCGCAACTGAAACAAAATCGTGGGTGTTAAAAGTCATGGGATTTTCTAGACATCTGTGATTTATTCCTGCGCATCTTTTCCACGCAATTTTCGTTGCAAAAAGATTCACGTTGGCATTTTTTCCTTAAGTTTCTTGCGCGTGACATGAGGGTTTTTCAAAATCACGAGTCTCTACCATATGAGTTTTAGCAAATCATGACCTTTAAACGCAATTTTGTGATAGCATTTGGGCGCGTTTTCTGCTACATCCTTCGCACGCCACTACTGGTCATTTTTCTGCAACCCTAAATCCGCATCTGAACTTCACAGGTCGCTACACATCACGGGTCTAATAAAATCGTGACCAGATTCTGCCAAGGTTTTTCATAGTTTTTGGCGATCTTTTACTAATAAAATTGTGGCTCTATACATTGACAATTTTTTAAATCGTGGGATTTGTGCCAACTGATTTCCTCAAGATTCATACCGAATGATTGCCTCGAGATTTGTGCCAGCTAATCACCTAGGGTTTGACTGAAAAATCAATTTTTTGCAATCCAACTTTTTACCTCATTTTTTGTGCCTTTGGAAAGCAAGAGGGATGGCATCTTTGACCAACATCATGTTGGAAAGTAGCCAGAGATTCAACAGCAAAAACTACAATACCTAGAAAAAGAGGATGCTCACTATTTTTGAGTACTAGTGTCTAGATTCGATTGTTCTGGGCATAGAATCAAAAATCTGCAAAAATTCCTAATTAATCTCGATTTTTAAAAAATCTGCAAGCTGGACGATTCTTTCCCATTTCAAACTGCAAAATTGCCAAACAAATGCATTTAAAACCTACAAAAAAATGCGAATAAAATCACACTGATTTTCACACGAAAAAAAACCATGAGACCATAGCTTGTTGCTTACTGTTATGCTTTGATAGATTTTTTCCAAGCATCCATAGCTTGTTCGAAAGCACTTGTTTTAGGCTTTTAGCCATAGCAGCAAGGCAATGAACTATTTGATAAAATGCTTTGGTAGACATGCATGAAAAATGTGGTAGCATTGACAAGGCAGTGAACTGGTTGAAAAAATGCCTCAAAGAAATGTGGTTTCATGGTGATGGGCATTCGTCATGGCATTCCATCACCATGAGACCACATTTCTTTGAGGCAATTTTTCAACCAGTTCACTGCCTTGTCTATGCTATTGCTTACTATTATGCTTTGATAGATTTTTTCCAAGCATCCATAGCTTGTTCGAAATCACTTGTTTTAGGCTTTTAGCCTTAGCAGCAAGGCAGTGAACTATTTGATAAAATGTTTTGGTAGACATGTATGAAAAATGTGGTAGCATAGACAAGTCAGTGAACTTTTGAAAAAATGCCTCAAAGAAATGTGATCTCATGGTGATGGAATGCCATGACAAGCGAATTGCTATTGATTGTCATGGCATTCCATCACCATGAGACCACATTTCTTTGAGGCATTTTTTCAACCAATTCACTGCCTTGTCTATGCTATTGCTTACCATTATGCTTTGATAGATTTTTTCCAAGCATCCATAGCTTGTTCAAAAGCACCTGTTTTAGGCTTTTAGCCATAGCAGCAAGAAAATGAACTGTTTGATAAAATGCTTTGGTGGACATGTATGAAAAATGTGGTGGATTGTTGCTTGTCATGTCATTCCATCACCATGAGACCACATTTCTTTGAGGCATTTTTTCAAACAGTTTACTGCCTTGTCTATGCTATTGCTTACTATTACGCTTTGACAGATTTTTTCCAAGCATCCATAGCTTGTTCGAAAGCACCTGTTTTAGGCTTTTAACCATAGCAGCAAGGCAGTGAACTGTTTGATAAAATGCTTTGGTAGACATGTATGAAAAATGTGGTAGCATAGACAAGGCAATGAACTCTTCGAAAAAATGTCTCAAAGAAATGTGGTCTCGTGGTGATGGAATGCCATGACAATCCATAGCAATTTGCTTGTCATGGCATTCCATCACCATGAGACCGCAGTTCTTTGAGGCATTTTTTTCAAATAGTTCATTGCCTTGTCTATGCTATTGCTTACTATTATGCTTTGATAGATTTTTTCCAAGCATCCATTGCTTGTTTGAAAGCACCTGTTTTAGGCTTTTAGCCATAGCAGCAAGGCAATGAATTGTTTGATAAGATGCTTTGGTAGACATGTATGAAAAATGTGGTAGCATAGGCAAGGCAGTGAACTGTTTGAAAAAATGCCTTAAATAAATGTGGTCTAACGGTGATGGTTCCATCACCATGAGACCACATTTCTAAATCATGCCTCAAGAAATGTGGTCTCATGGTGATGGAATGCCATGACAATCCAATTGCTATGGATTGTCATGGCATTCCATCACCATGAGACCACATATATTTGAGGCAGTTTTTCAAACAGTTCACTACCATGTCTACAGCTTGTCATGGCATTCCATCACTATGGGACCACATTTCTTTGAGGCATTTTATCAAACAGTTCATTGCCTTGTATATGGCTTGTCTATGGCTAGTCATGGCATTCCATCACCATGAGACCACATTTCTTTGAGGCATTTTTATCAAACAGTTCACTGCCTTGCTGCTATGGCTAAAAGCCTAAAACAGGGGCTTGCGAACAAGCTATGGATACTTGGAAAAAATCTATCAAAGCATAATAGTAAGCAATAGCATAGACAAGGCAGTGAACTGTTTGAAAAAATGCCTCAAAGAAATGTGGTCTCATGGTGATGGAATGCCATGACAAGCAAAACTTTTAGCCATAGCAGCAAGGCAGTGAACTGTTTGATAAAATGCTTTGATAGACATGTATGAAAAATGTGGTAGCATAGACAAGGCAATGAACTGTTTGAAAAAATGCCTCAAAGAAATGTGGTCTCATGGAATGCCATGACAAGCAAATGCAATTGGCAGCTGCTCCTAGTTATTAGTTATGCAATGTGAAGTAATTGCATAACTGCTTAGGTTGACTTTGTAAAAACTGTATTGTAATTGAAATTTTGTCATCTATCAGCATCTAGTTATTAGTTATGCAATGTGAAGTAATGCTTTGAGTTTGAAAGATGTGCAATGCAATGTAATCAGCGATATGAATATAAACTACAAAAATCTATTTTTTACAATTCATTAGTTAAACTCTTTATTTTATTTGCTCTCTATATCTCTATGCTATGGAAATGCCTTTCAATTTCAAAAAAAAAGTTTTTATCTCTTGTTCTACAATTTTCTACGTTTTCTTTTAAATCCGATTTTTTCCCGATTTTTTCAAAAAATCTTAATACTTTTGGTTTGCCGAATTTTTCCCCAAAAGATTTTTGCTGCTATGGTTTTGGGTACAGAGACACATCCCACAATTGCGGGAAAAGACCAAGACAAATATGATGGAAGTAATCGAGAGGCGGTTATGCTTCTCAAGTTATCTGTCACTGATGAGATGCATCCAAAAATACCATCTAGCAAAACTGTTGCAGAGATCTAGAAACACTTAAAGGATCTGCATGAGACCTCAGACAAGGGTAGAGCATTCTTCCTTAAAAATATGTTGTTCTCCATTATGATGGATGACAAGATGTCTTTGCAAGATCATCTCATGAAGATCAAAGACATTCGTGATCAACTGGAGGCCCATTGGTCACAAGATGGAAGAAGAGGATATGGTGTTTATCATGCTGAAAAGCTTACCATGATCCTATGAGCACTTGGATAACATCCTTCATAAGTAGGTTGGGTTAATCAGTTTGATTGGGTTGATCAATTTGGTCGAATTTATTAGGAAGTTGCTTAATCTTTGAAGGTTTGTTTGATGGAGGATTTGTGCAAGGAGATAGGGTTGTCGTTTGTTCATTTAAGACATGGAGTAGGTCAAGCACATCTTGGATTTGGCTTTGGTTTAGGCATGGAGGACCCTCTTGTGTTAGAACAAATTCCTCTTGATGGATGTCTCATGTCAACACGTAGGTCATTTGGACTAGGTGGTTCATTGGTCAAGGGATTGAGACCTATAAGGATGGATGAATTGAATTAGGATAGATAAGGATGGGTGTAGGATTTAATGTCGTAGGGTTTGTGGGGATGAATGGATGGGTAGATGGACTAGGATTATTGTGGATAAGTGGATTAGGATTAGGACTAGTCTAGGAGGATGGTGAATTGGATGGTTTAGGATTTGTGGGGGTTGATATATTAGGATTAATTGGGATGGATGGACGATCGAATGTTGTAGCATTTATTGGGATAGATGGTGGGCTCAAGGGACAAGGGATTATAGGTTTAGATGGAATATTATCTATAGGGATGAATGGCTTCAGATTAGGATTAATATGGATGGATGGAGGATTTAATGATTTGATATTGGGATTGATAGGGATGAATGTAGGGTCTAATGGATTTGATGGAAGAGGGTTAACCATGTTTGTTTCTTGATATGGGAGGGTTACCCTACCTAGGTGTTCAAGGTGATAGTTTGGAGAAAACTTGGCTAAAATTCTTTATAGGTACCTAATAATGGCATCCTTGTCTTTCCTTAGGATTTAATCTAGTGGATTGTTGGCTTTGCCATGGGGACGACCAATGGATTTTGGGTTTGGGTTAGCAGAATACCTTGTGCTAGGATGTCCTTGGTCTATGGGCTCTTGATAGTTTATGCTTGGGCGAGTAGGGCTTATGGCAAGCTTGCTTGAGATAATGTCATCTAAGAGCTCATTGGTAGACTCATCTTAATCCACAAGACTCTCCTCATCTTAATATTCATCTTGGTCTACAAGGCTATCATCATCATCAATGTTAAAAAATTCATGTCTTCTTGCTTTGATTGGGTTGGATTTTAAGAGATTTTGACTCAAGTTGTTGCACAAGTTTAGTACAAACAAGAAGACAAAGAAGACACATAAATGTCCTAGCCATTTAAGTGGGAGTGTTTGATCTTGTAGGCCCACAATTATATTTTGACCCAAGCACAAATAGTATGGCCTTTGATCTCAAGGCACTTACCACATTTGACTCGCAAGGTCACAAGAGACACGAGAAGACAACATATGTGGCCTACTATTTTGTTTTCAAAAGTACGGTGTAACTTCCCGAGGCTAACCACTTACCAATGCACTGCAAGGATCAAATGGTTGTTAGGTTCACTATGCTAGGCTTGTACAAGGTTCACTAAAGGGAGTCCTCAATATACCCGAAGGTACATGAGGCCCAAATCCATGAAATCGACACGTATATCTAATGGTTTGGTAGAAGAGGGCAAACCCTCTCCTCCACTTGTTGCCATGCCCCATAAATTTTCCAAATTAAAACAAAAGCAACTACAAAAAAAATTCAACCTACAATCACTATCTAAGGCAAATTTTAGTTCTAAAGCTAAGTCAATTGATGACATCACATTTATGATGTCATCTTATCGTTTAAACTATCCTAAGGTCATCATCTTCCTGAAGAGGTACTAAGACAATTCTAGGTTTACTCCCTTTTAAATAATTGCACTATGAATGACTTCTACTCCTTATCCCGATTATGTTCATTCTACTGATTAAACGATAGGAAAAGACATACTAAATCAAAGATAACACTTAATTATGGAGAGTGACAAACTACAATATTTAAAACACACAAGCAAGAACTGAATTTAGAAGATAACTTACTATAACATCATCGACAAAAAAACATTCATTCGTCATCTTAACTTAGTAATGTCTTTGTATTAAGTCTAAGGAGTTGCAAGCTATAAAATTTCTAGCAAGCTTAAGCCCAAAACAAGAAGTGCAACCCAAAAGCCAAAGTCTTTTGGTTCCCATAATTTATATACCCCATCGAAACACAAGGGTTTAGGATGCCACTTGGTGATGAAATCCAAACCAAGCTTGCTAAAAGAAGAAAACTAAAGAAGGTGACACTTGCTTTTGATCTCTAAGATCACTCTAAGGCACAAGGAGACAGCATACACAAGGTTCCTTCAAGAAATGCAAGTAAAAAAGGTTGGTTTTTATCCTCAAGATCATTATGTGGTGAGAGAAGAGCATATGCAACCTATTCCACGAACACACAAAGCAAAAAAAATCAAAGATGGCACACTAGAAAGATTTATTTCTTGAGACAAAAAAAATGTGAGAGATTTTAGATTTTTGTCTTCTACAAAAGAACCTACAAAACACCATGAGTTAATAGTTTTATGGTTGTCTTCTGCACACAAAATAGATTAGCAGCAGAATTTATTGCAAGGTTAGACGCAATGACCCAAATGAAATGAAATTTGAGAAATTAAGTTAGGGTCTTTATTTATGTGAGGTAAAACAAACAAATGGCACAGATATTTTAAGGGGCCAGTGCATCATACCCAGCATATTGAAGTATGGAGCAAAGAGATGCAAGCTTACACATATCAAAAGAGAAAGTTAAGTGTGAAAATAGGAAAAGCATGGTGCGTTATTTTGAATTTCAGTGTATATGATAGAATTCTGCACAAGCGGAGAGAAGGGCATGGCAATTTCCTTTAATGTTGTAGCATTCAAATCCAATGTAGCTTTCCCACAACTGCTAGCATGAGCATAGGAAGGAAGATTTATAATATGAGTTGAGAACAAACATTTGAATATGATGTGCAAAGATTGGATGGAACTAGCTTGCCAATTTAAAGCATCGCGTGATATATGCCCATGAAGAAGCAATTAAATCCAAATTATAAAGCTGCCCAAATATTTTTCTTTTTATTTTCACAACATCCTTACAAATGATCTAATCTTTAAGTGGGTTAGTGGCCACACCATACACTATGGAATCAAATAATTTATTTTTTCACAACATCCTTGCAAATGATCTAATCTTTAGTTGAGACAACAGCCACGCCATACACTGTAGCAGGTTACCAACAATTTTTACTAACGTAATTTCTATCAACAAGGATGATTTATGTTGTGGGTTCAACTGTCAAACTTCTAGCCTGAATGATAATCACACAATAAAGCAATAAGCATATCCGGAGGTATGAAGCATCAACAACAGTTGTAAATGAAGAAAATTAACGATGCAGGGTAATAGGATTTCACAAAATCTGCTTGAAATAGAGTAAGAGGATATCCGAGGTCATAATAATGCGAAGAGAAACAAAAAAACCATCAACAAGGTTTTGGATCACATAAAAAATGGTAATTGTACAAACAATTATTTCCCATACAATCAGCCCACTTCTAAACACAAAGAAATTTGTGCTTCTGTGGAGAATCAGAAAGGAGATTAAAGGATTGAGCTGAAGGAAATGCTTGAACTTTCCCATACTCTTCAGTGCTGAGCATGATGAGACAAGCTGTCACCAAATCACGGGCAGGGGTGCATTTCACTAGCTTTTGTTGTATGTGAATATAAGAAGCTTCAATCCATTTGATGGTGATTCTTGACACCCCAAATAAATTTGGCAACAGACAGCCCAAGGTCGCAGCCAGTTTGGCAAGAACGCCCTCAATGGAATTTAGTTTGTAGGCAACACAAGGCCACAACCTGCTTGACAAAATGCTTCAAAGAAACTTGGTACCTTATAAACAATTTGCAAACCATAATCCCAAACAAAACCAAGAGTGCAAAAATGTTGAAGAGAAAATCTAAACTAAGAATGTAAGTGCAAACTAATAGTCTACATCTACCTCAGATTAGAGCATAAATGAAAGGTAAATAAAACAATGCAAACTTAGAAAATCAATATTCCTTCAATGACTTTTTGATGGCTCTATTGTAATGTGTCGATGTTGTAGTGGTGGTATGTTAAGTTGCTCTTTGAGTTCCCGATGTAACAACATATACCTGAATTTTTTTCTCATAAGGAAATGCTTGGGGATGGCATGAATTTATAGATTTGAGGGAGGAAGAATGGAAGGCTAAGATTTGTTCGAAATGGAGAGCTAGGATTTCATGAGAGGATTCTTTTATTTAAAGTTGAAAGGTAAGTGGCAATAATTGCTGGTGGTTGGTGAATGGAGGGTCAAGATTGAATTGAACAAGTGAATGGCTAGGATTGGAAGTTGATTTGAGTTTGGATTGAAGGTAGTTGGGGATTGGATGGCTAGGATTTAGTTGATTATTAATGGTTAGGATTTGATGAAGTGGACTTTAATACTTATTCTTTTAATTGGGGGTAAATGGTTTCAATTAGAGTCATGAATCGCTGAGGCCACATATGGGGGACCTCATCCCCAACATGAACACTAAGCAATAACACCTCGGTAGGGGTTTGAACCTTGGTGGCAAGAATCACAACACCACAATTTAACCATCATCCTATGCAATTACTGGCACATGGAATTAAAAACTGTTATTTAAGAATTGGTAGTTGGAAACAAATGGCTAGGATTAAGTTGGTTAAATGAATGGCCAAGATGCAATGTTAATTTGCATTTGGATTGAGAGAATTTTAAATTAGAGGAAATGACGATGTTGAATTTTGGATTTGATGGAGGAGAATAAATTTTATTTTATTATTTTTATAAAGAGGATGAAAGATGTTAGCTTAGTTAATTAAACAAAGTGGTTTATTTAATTAACATACATTACAATAGACTAATTAAATAAAAATTTATTTCACTGGTTGATGGGGAAGGGATAACCTAATTAATTTAATTAATTCAAACTGGGGGAATTGTGGATTGGTAAAAATGCAAGGGTGAATTTTAGGTGTCTACACATATAAAAGATAAATCCCATAAGCAATGCTTTCCGGACTCATTTGGAGAAACACAGATTTGATGAAACTTAATCTGGAGGTTATATAGTTTCCTTTCAATCATTGACAGAAGAGAAGCTTTTGGATACCCTATCAAATTGATCTTATTGATCTAATGTTAAGATGTAACACTCACAGCTAACTTTGAGAATAAATTTTCTGAATATATGGTTTTTTAGAGCATAATCCATCAGATATTGATTAGTGTAATTTCACAGGCATCCAGTTAGTTTCATTGTTATTTAAATCTGTACATGCCATTGCTTCAACATTGTAATATCATATAAGGTGTTATGTACTTATATATATACCGGCATTTACCAAATCTTAGTTCATTGTTCTCTTTCAGTTTGATACGCTTCCTCAGTTTTCATTAATAACATTTCAAAATCTATATATATATAGGATGGTTTAGAAGTCATAAATGATCTTATACACACTTCAAGTTGTTGATGTTATTGAGCAGCTTCGGTCTGCACTTCCCAAGAAGAAAAGAATAAATTAAATGTATAGCCTCTAGGCTATTTAATTTATATCATACAATATACTTGCTAAGGGCCGACCCTTATAGCTCGCCTATCCTTGTCTCAACTTGAGCCGACTTCAAGTTATATTATTTGTTTATCATTTATTATGTTTTTCCAAGAAAGGCCAACCTAAATGAAGAGGCGCCTATGTTGTATAAATGAAAGGTCATTATCATTGTAAAGGCAATTCAATTCAAGCAAGTTCGCATATGTTTGTCAAGAGCAGAATTCGCACTTCAAGAGCAGCAGTCCGATTTCAAGAAGAAGACAGTCATTTGTATCTTGCATACTTAGAAGGAGGGCGAATATATTATCAAGCATTGGCCATTGTTGGGCCTGAGTTGTAAGCAGATTTCTGCTATTGTGTTAATCATATATATAAGAGAATCATTTGCTGGGTTTTTCTCCCTCAAGAGGAGGGTTTTCCCAGGGTATCTTGTTGTGTTCATTGTCTTATGTGTTGCAATTCTATTGAGTACTTTATTGTCTAATCTGATCTAAGAAACACTAACATGGTATCAAAGCGGGTGTGAAAAAGATCGTGATCAGATTTAGTGTGCAACACTTACTTTATTCTTTTTCAGTCTATCTCTTATTTCTCAAATTCAAGATGGTGAACGGTCTGAAAATCGAGGATAGACTCGAAGGGATTTCGAACTACACATCATGGAGGTTCAAAATCATGCTCACTTTGGAGGAGAATGATTTAGCTGAGTTCGTGAAAACAAAAGTTCCTGAACCTGAGGAGGAAGAAGAGAAATTGCAGTGGAGGAAGAAAGACACTAGGGCAAAGAAAGTATTGGTTGATTCCGTCAAGGATCATGTTGTACCGATTGTCTTCAAGTTGGATACAGCAAGAGAGATGTTTGCAACCTTGGAAGAGATGTAAGAAATCAACAACACTAGTCGAGCTCTCGCACTGAAGCAACAACTTCATCATGTGAAAATGGCGAAAGGAGAATCTGTCATTACATACTTCATGAAGATTTCAGAGATAAGAGATCAGCTCTCTACTATTGGCCACATGATTGATGATAAAGACCTGACTATGCTTGCTCTCAATGGTCTTCCGCTTTCATGGGAGGCATTCATTCAAGGAATCAGTGCAAGATTTGAACTTCCCAAGTTTGATCGATTGAGGATTGACTGCATTCAAGAGGAGTCAAGACTAACAGCAAGGGGAATTGGTCAAAGTTCAAAGAATGAAGATTTACAAGTTCTTGCCTCTCATTCATCAAACAAAGGAAAAGGCTTTAAGAAAGGATTCTTCAAGAGGAATCGAGGAGATGGAAATGATGATGCTCCTGCCTTCAAAAGGAAACAAGACATGTCCAAGATTCAATGTTTTCGTTGTGATAAGTATGGTCACTTTGCGAGGGTTTGTCCTCAACGACCTAAGCATCAAGTTGCCACTGCAGATGTTGAAGAAGTCGCTCCACAAAAGGACTCCAGTGATTATTTGTTTTATTCAGCTTTGTCTAGCAATGTTTCTACTGACTCCAACACTTGGCTGATTGATAGTGGTGCTTCTAGGCACATCACCGGTTTCAGGGGTCACCTTTCAAACTTAGTGGAAAGCAACTCCAGTGATCAAGTTGTTATTGGAGATGATGCTAGATATTCTGTAAAAGGGATTGGAAATTCCACTCTTCACTTGGATTCTGGGATTTCTTTGGAGTTGAATGATGTACTGTTCATGCCAAGGATAAAGAGGAACCTTGTTTCAATTTCAGCATTAGAAGACAAGGGTTATCAAGTTGCCTTCTCTAAAGGCAAAGTTCTTATATGGGCAAAGAACTCCAGCTTCAAAACTACTCAAGTGATTGGAGTTAGACATGAATGTCTTTTCAGGCTGTGCACTCGTCCTCTTCAAGCGCTTGTGCATAACAGTACCAGCATGTGTGATCTTTGGCATCGAAGATTGGCTCACATTCACTTTCGTGCTCTACCTATCATGGAGAAGATGGTCACCGGTCTTCCGAAATTCGATCAAGAACATGAAGGTACATGCAAGGGATGTGCCCTAGGCAAGAACACAAAAGGTACGTTTCATTCCAGTGAAAGTAGATCTAAATGTATTCTTGATCTCATTCATTCTGATTTGTGTGGTCCAATGTCTATTGCATCATCTAGTGGTTTCTTGTATTATATTATTTTCATTGATGATTACTCTAGAAAGACTTGGATTTATTTCTTGAGATCTAAAGAATCAGAAAAAGTATTAGAAAGATTCAGAGAATTCAAAGCACAGATTGAAAATCTGTCTGGGAAAAGGATCAAGGTATTGAGATCTAATAATGGTGGAGAATACACTTCTGGCACATTTCGTGACTTTTGTATTGAAGCAGGGATTAAGAGGGAGTTTAGTGTTCCCTATAATCCACAACAAAATGGTATTGTTGAAAGAAAGAATAGGTCTATTGTGGAAGCAGTGAAAGCTATGATCCATGATCAAGACTTACAAATCTCTCTTTGGGCTGAAGCATCAAGAACAGCCGTCTATGTTCAAAACAGGAGTCCCCACAGGATCTTAGAGAATAAAACTCCTGAAGAAGCATTCTCAGGCGTGAAGCCTGAAGTTAGTCATTTGAGGATCTTTGGCTGTCCAGTCTATGTTCATATTCCAAAGGAAAAGAGAACAAAGCTAGAGCCTTCTGGGAAGAAAGGAATTCTTGTAGGCTACAATGAGACATCAAAAGCTTACAGGATATACATTCCAGGACAGAAGTCTATTGAGATTAATAGAGATGTCACATTTGAGGAAGATGTTGCTTACAGAAGATCCAAAGGCACTCCTATGGAGATTGATGAAGAAGAACCTCCTCAAGATATGGAAGTTGACCATATTCCAGAGAACCTAAACAAGGATACAGAATCTAAAGAAGATATTGATCCAACTGAGCCTTTGGATCCTATTGATGGGCCCCTAGACATTGTGATTGGAAAGAAAAGACCTCTTTGGGCTCGTAGGACAATGCAAGAAGCAGAAAGTTTTGCAGCTCCAAGAGGATCTTTCAGAGAAAGCAAGAGACCTCACAAGTTCTCTAGTTATGTCGCCTTGATGAGTCAGAGCCTTCAAATGTTGAAGAAGCTTCTAGTCAACAAGTATGGAAGGATGCCATGACTGAGGAGTATCAATCCATACTTAAGAACGATGTTTGGGATATAGTTCCTAGACCCAAAGACAAATCTGTGGTGTCTTCTAAGTGGCTCTTCAAGATCAAGCATGCAGCTGATGGGAGCATTGAGAAACACAAGGCTAGATTTGTGGCTAGAGGGTTCTCACAAAAAGAGGGAGTTGACTATGAAGAAACTTTTGCTCCTGTGGCTCGTTACACGTCTGTTAGAACCATCATTGCTATTGCTGCATCTAGAGGATGGAAGATTCACCAAATGGATGTAAAGACAGCTTTTCTGAATGGCATAATAGAAGAAGAGGTTTACATTGAGCAACCAGAAGGATTTGAGGTGCATGGGAAAGAGTCTCATGTCTGCAAGCTGAAGAAGGCCTTGTATGGTCTTAAACAAGCTCCTCGTGCTTGGTATGAAAGAATTGATCAGTATCTTTCAAGTCTGGGTTTCTCAAAGAATGATGCAGATTCTAACCTCTACTTCAAAGTAGTAAATGGTGAAGCATTGATTTTGGTTTTATATGTTGATGACTTGATCATTACTGGTGAAGAACATCTAATTCTAAAATGCAAGAAGGAATTAGCTTCAGAGTTTGAGATGAAGAATCTAAGTCTTATGCATTACTTTCTTGGCTTAGAAGTTTGGCAAAAGTCAGACGAGATGATTCTAAGTCAAGGCAAGTATACTGTTGACATTCTCAGAAGGTTTGGTATGATTGACTGCAAAACTATGTCTACACCCATGGAGACTAATCTAGATAAGTTGAAAGAAGCTACAGCTAGTTCAGAACCAGTGGATTCTACGATGTATAGAGAGTTGATTGGTTCATTGATGTATCTAGTTAACACTAGACCTGATATCTGCTATGCAGTGAGTGCATTTAGCCAGTTTATGTGTGAACCAAAGCAAATACATCTTGTAGCAGCTAAACATATCCTGAGATATTTATGTGGCACAATTGGATATGGGTTGAGATATTCTTCAAACGTGGATTTGGAGCTGCATGGTTTTACTGATTTTGATTGGGCAGGATGTGTCTCAGATCGGAAGAGTACCTCTGGTTGTTGCTTCAGTTTGGGGACTGCTATGATCTCCTGGTGTAGCAGGAAACAGTCTTCAGTGGCCTTGAGTACAACTGAAGCAGAGTATATAGCAGCTTGTGTGGCAGCTCGTGAGGCAGTGTGGCTTCGTAAGCTCCTTGCAAGATTGTTTGGACAATCAATGGAGCCTACTTTTATACACTGTGATAATCAAAGTTGTGTGAAGCTATTTGTCAATCCCGTGTTTCATGACAGAACAAAACATGTTGAGATCAAGTACCACTATATTAGAGATATGGTGCAAAGGAAAGCTATACAGTTGAGGTATATCAGCACTGAAGAGCAAACGGCAAACATTCTCACCAAGCCTCTCGCCAGGATTAAGTTTGTGTACTTCCGAGAGAAACTTGGTATGGTGAAGAATGCAGCCTTGATTGAGAAAGAGTCTCAGTAATCAGTGATCCTTGATTGATAATGCAATTCTTTGCTGAGAGAGAGTTGAGGTGCAAGCCCTTGATAATGCAATTCTCTGATGAGAGAGAGTTGAGGTGTAAGCCCTTGATAATGCAATTCTCTATTGAGAGAGATTTGAGGTGAAAGCCCTTGTTTCCACCCTCTGGGAGAAGCTATGGTGGATGTCATGTGTGTGACTCCATGACAACATCACGTGAGGGAATCCGTGATGATTTTATTTATACCATCTATGGAAGTAGCCATAATGGTTAATATCACGTTGAGGTGATATTCTATTTTGTTTTCATTCTAATATGATGTGTCTTGTGCAGATGGAAGTTCATCCCTAGCTGAGAGGGAGTGTTGATGTTATTGAGCAGCTTCGGTCTGCACTTCCCAAGAAGAAAAGAATAAATTAAATGTACAACCTCTAGGCTATTTAATTTATATCATACAATATACTTGCTAAGGGCCGACCCTTATAGCTCGCCTATCCTTGTCTCAACTTGAGCCGACTTCAAGTTATATTATTTGTTTATCATTTATTATGTTTTTCCAAGAAAGGCCGACCTAAATGAAGAGGCGCCTATGTTGTATAAATGAAAGGTCATTATCATTGTAAAGGCAATTCAATTCAAGCAAGTTCGCATATGTTTGTCAAGAGCAGAATTCGCACTTCAAGAGCAGCAGTCCGATTTCAAAAAGAAGACAGTCATTTGTATCTTGCATACTTAGAAGGAGGGCGAATATATTATCAAGCATTGGCCATTGTTGGGCCTGAGTTGTAAGCAGATTTCTGCTATTGTGTTATCATATATATAAGAGAATCATTTGCTGGGTTTTTCTCCCTCAAGAGGAGGGTTTTCCCAGGGTATCTTGTTGTTGTGTTCATTGTCTTATGTGTTGCAATTCTTTTGAGTACTTTATTGTCTAATCTGATCTAAGAAACACTAACACAAGTAAGGCATAGCTTAATTATCTAAATGATCTCATACACACTTAATGTAAGGCATAGCTTAATTATCCAGCCACTAAGAAAATCTGTCTGTGTTGAAAATTCCAAAGTGGAGAATCTAATTTAAGATATGAACTCAAAAAGTACTGAAGTAGCCATTCAACAAGTGATAAAATTCAGAGCCGACACATGGGAACCAAAAGGCACCAGATGATGTTCAAATTAATTAACCTCCACTAATGCGTTGGATAATATCTTTGAATATATCATATGCAGGATATTTGTATACCATTTTTATTTTGGTCACATATCCCATATAGTTGAATTCAGATAGAGAGCACAAGGTTTGGAAAAGGCACATACCACAAACTGTATTCTGTATACATCTAACTTAATAGAGAAAGATGACACTAAATTCCTATTCACAATTAAAGCGGTACAGAATTTTTGTTTTGTTGGGAATAATTCCATAATATAACATTTTTTTGTTTGCCTGGAATGAATTTTCTTGGTCACTAGAATCCCTGTAGCTCCCATCCAATAAGACTGCAAGATGCAAACCAACCATAAAACAGAAAATAGAGAAGTGCATTTTTGTAGGACATACCTTCCCTCTCAACCACTCCAATGTCAAACGGTGGACTTGAAGAGATTGTTATCAAGCCTCGAGGTCCATCCAATTGAGATGGATTCTACAAAGACCATACATCCGTGTCACACAAAGGAAATTATATATAAAATTAGAACTTGCATGCATTGACAAGGTAGGTTAACTTTAGCTTGCACTAGTTGTTTTAAACATGTTTTCAACTATGTATAATTTTCATAACTCGAACAAAATAATTTCATTTAAATAGAGGAAATAAAATTTAGTCTCATCCCTGATCAGTACAGATCAGAAATAACCAGCAGCCCATGTGCACCATTTAGAGAGAAGAATCTTAAAAAAATTATTTTAATATGAACATTCATTACTCATGAAAACTCCCAACAGAAACTTGCTCACATGTATTATCATATGTAATTATACGAATCTGGATATTGGCATTCACACTAAGCCCTTATCACTTGAAAAATATGTTGTCAAAGTTGATCAAGGTACAAAATCAGACATGTTTCCTCTTTATGCATGGGTTGAAAGAAACAGCCCCATGATAACCCATTCTTAATGTAAGATATTTTTATTCATGTAATATATTCCTCATATACTCTGAAAATGTAAGCCGATGTGCCTGTGTACACATCAGTGTGAGTTCCACATTTCCACAAAGATACATGAAAATGTTTAAAATAAGAAACCAACGAGTAAACATTCCAAGCATAGTAAACTTCGCACAAACTGTAAGTTAATTGTAACCGATAACATCCCAGTCTGATTACCTAGCATAGGTTTTCTTGATTTCCGTCTATGCATCCTCCTTACATATTATAGTAGATTCATTGTTTTTCCTGATGGTGTGAAACATGCTTGCTAAGCAAATTGTCACTTTGAAAGACATATGAGAAGAAAGAAAACAGCAATGATCATCTTTAATCCATGCCAAGCCTAGAGATTGCAGGGATAACAACTTACAGACTAATCAGTAGACAGATCTATCTAATTAACCTGCAAGCTAGATTGAACATTAGATTGAAATGTGTAAAAAAATGGATAAGCGCCATTACACTTTCAAAGAGGACAAGGGATAGCAAATATACCTCTTCTACTCATCATGAACAGCACATTATACACGGGTTATGTTAGGACTTAGAAACCAAAATTGTGTACTCCCGTGGGCCAAAACCCCAAGAATGATTGTTCAGCGTTAAGAATATATTATAGAAGATAAAGTATGTTCCAACACTGTGAAGATTGAACAGATTAGAGTTCTTATAATGGTAGATGTAATACCTTGTGAATTTCACAAGGAGTTAGTTCGAAGATTTAAATCAAACAAAAATGTGCTCAGCCTAGTGTGGAGATACAAATCACACATATTTACACCCAGTCATCTCCCTATCTTGAAAAGCAATGATGCCCATTTCGTGGATGATCAATTGTGTGAACAGGGCTTGGAGATTTTGAAAATATACCCTATGAATTTTATCTGCATGCTGCCCCTCCTTCACAGCTCAAAACAACTAATGAGTGTCATGGCAAGCGCAAGTAAAGGCTGCATAAATGAGTTCATTCTTCTCCTCTTGACTCAAGCGTGTAGGATTCAAATCCAAATAGATGTTGCACTATAATAGGTTCAAATGGCTGGTATGCCTAGTTTGAGTAAGCTCAACATTGAATACGTGATGCATGCCCAAGTCTGGAGGAAGAAATACTATGAATGTGTTCTTACCAACAGTGCAAAGTATGGTGTAGGGACCCTATCATGGTGGTTTGATCTTGCAATAAGGACCTTGAAATCATTCTTTCTGCAGATGAAACCAAACCTCATCACCAATCTAGAAAGTGTGTAGCATCTATTGCAAATCATAATGTTCCTTGTATTTTTTAAACTAGCAATTCAAAATCTGTTGAACCTAAAATGCATGCGTTTAACCAATTCCTTTATTTGTGTGCTAGTTTCTAGAATTATAGGGGCACAAAAAGCAAGGTCAAGAGGTGCCATAAGTTGGAACACACAATATTTATAGAACTGTGTTACATGGGGACATGTCCCCACCCCTCAAACCTCTGTCCCTATCCCCTGAGGCATTTCGGGGATGGCAGGACATTAGGGGACGTCCCCTTGCCGCCCCCCCAACTAAGAAAATGTGAAAGACATCCCAAAACGCATCCCTAAAACCAGGGGCAGTAAGAAACGTATAGGGGACACCTGGCCATCCCCAAGGTGGCCGGGGACATCTCAGACATCCCTTGACCATCCCGGAGACGGTTGAGACATCCCCGGCCACCTTGGGGACAGCCAGACATCCCCTACAAAAAAGAATTTTTTTATACTATTAAAAAAAAATCATTCATAAAATTAAAAAAGATTGTTAAATGTATCATGAAAGCATTATAACAGCTGTATAACAACAATTAAATTAATCGTGACAGCAGTGACAGCAACAACTATAGTATAACAGCAATAAATATATCATGATTCGGATTCATATTTAATGACATAAGTTATATAACAGTTAACACTATGTAATGTCCCCATTTTCAGTCACTTGAACATTGTAGTTAGCTTTGGAATTCTCGATGAGCGCCAGCCTTGTCAGAAGGGATGTTTGTTGTTGGCAGTGAGCTCAGTTGGTCTTGAGGAATCTTATGACACTTTCCGAAGTGAATTCCGAATTCAGGTGTGTTCTCCAAGATTCTTGGAGAAAGCATTTATTTATAGACAGTCACCTCATCGACCCTGATTTGCATTATTCATCATCAGTATCCTTCCAGTATGGTCAGATTTTGTTTCTGATGCTGTTTGGTGGTATCCGCAACAACTCAGGTGAATTATTGGAGCTTTAATTTAATTATTTCACTAAAGTTGCTTAATTTTATAAAATAATTTAAAAAGCGCCTTAGTGTAATAGTTCGTTGGAATGGGAATTAAAAGTTTTAAATCATAGACGCTTGATTAAGTTACTAAAGTGCCCAGAATATTTAAATAATGAAATAAATCACTTTTCAGAGCAATAAGGCTTGTGTAAATTATAAAGTGATTTTTAATTGTAATTTCCAAAAAGTTTCGTGGAAGGTTATAAAACGGGCTGTGGTGAAGGAAGGAAGGATTTGGAAGTTTGTTTATTTCTCTTTGGAGATTTGGAGATTTGTGCCTCTAGCCAAATTTCTTCCAATGGGACGAAAACCCCAATGAATGCCTGATGGACAAAAACCCAAAAGGCTAAGGCTAAGGACGAAGACCCTCTGTCTTCATCAGAGCGATTCCATACAGGGATCGACAATGTGCTGAAGATTTGTAAACGAGGACAGAAACCCTCATTTCAGATTTAGAGGTGGATTCAAGCAGGGTTCGTATTTGTGTTAAAAGATTTTGCAGGTACAATTAATGGCACGCCTAGCTAGCAAAACAAATTTATGAGCTGTAGAGGATTGAAGAATTTACAGGAAGCGATTGGACGCCATTGCTAGTCATTATTTTAATTTGGCGAACGAGTAAATAATAAATGGGCGATTGGGAGTATCATTGTGGAACGTTTTGGGATGGAATCACTTCAATGGAGTTCGGCGATGCAATAAAAGGCGGATTGAAGATTTGTTCTCCCATTCCTAGACGTCTCATGCATAGTAGCTGGGCATGGGATTTCTAAGGCAGGTCATGAGTCTTCCTATTTGCTGGGCGTGAGTTGTTGACTGAGTGTGGATTCTACTAGCTGCTGGGTGTGATATACCTTTGCTGGTCATGAGAGTTAAACAAGGGTGACATGGTGAATCTCTTTTGCTGGTCGACCTGTCATGCTAGCTAGGCGTGCCATTAATTGCAGCAATATCTAGCCAGGAGTGAAGGTATTAAGATACAGACTTGGGCATTGAATAATATATGAGGTGGTTGTTACCAGTTATACCTGAAAGTGTTTACAGTTGGTTTCCAAGCTAAGTGTGGCTCAAACTGGGTAGATGTGAGTCTTGGAGGTGATGTGTGGGTTGCAGCTGTGTGGGAAGAAGGGACATGGGTAGTATGAGAGCTGATTGAAATTCCAGTGCTACCTCAAAGGCTCCACAGGCAACTGGGGCATGTACAGATTTTAAATCTTGGTGATTGACAACTTGTTAGTTTAAAGATAAAGACCTTTATTTGCTGCTACAGGTCAGAACATATGATATTTACCTCTGTATTGTGAACAGCAAATAGTTGAGCTGTCATTTGTTCTTTCATACATATGTTCATTGAATGGCAATTGCTGGTGTAATGCTTCAAGTGTCTTAAATGATTGAAATATTTATGTAATGAAAATTCCCTTCAAAACCATTAAAGGAAGTATCAAAACATTGCAACCAAAAACTTAATATTCAGTGTGCACATTAACTGTTTGACAAAATGCTCATTGGGAAAAAGTGCAAAAATTTGGTGAAAATTTGGTAGGGGATTTTACACACTAACAGCAATAATTTGGATTTCTGATTTCATTGTTCAAAAGAGTCGCAAACTTCAAAATTCTTGATATGGTATTAGAGTCAGTTATTAATAAATTATTGTCAGTTGCAAAAGAGATTAAAGGTGCATTTGCCACGGTATGGTAGTGTGGAATTGTGTGAGAAGCACAAACAAACAATTTCTTTTTGGAATGTGGTTGGCATGCAGACTTCTGCAGACATCATCCAACATCACTTTAACATTGTCATGTTATATTTCTGCTGTTATACTGCTGTTCATTAACTTGTAGAAATCTCTCTCTCTCTGTAATATGGCCCTTAGACTGCCATCCCCGAAACGCATCCCCTGCCATCCCGCCATCCCCGTCCCAAAAATGCAATGGAGCATAGTTATGGAATAAACTAAGCCCTATAGAACTATAACTAGCCATGTTGGATGTAAACAAAGTGCAAGGACGAGCATTTTTGTACATTCTCAGTTATCAAACAAGGGTGCAACCCACTACTTCAATTTTTCCATCAATATAATGATGGAATACTAATGATTTATCGATGTCACATCTACCATTTCTAACAAAGTTTGCTAGAAGTGACTAACAAACCTGGGATCCAAATCAGATACAATGGAGAGAGGAATCAAAAATTTACTTAAACATACTGGAAGAAGAGTTTGGCAGTTTCAAGTGTGTTGATGTTTTATTTGAATGCCACCATGATTGCCATCTTTGAGAAATGATCAACTACAACGAATATGGACGAATGCTCATGTTTGGTCATCAACAAACCAAATTAGAAATCTGTGCTAATAGATTCACATGGCCTAGATAGAATTGGAGACTGTGTATATAAATCTTGTTTGCAACTAGCTGCATTTGCAATGCTATAAGGGGAATGAGTCTCAATGTGAGCCTTAATGTCTTTATGCATGTGTGACCAATAGAAATTTTGTTGAAGTGTGGCCAATCTTTAGGTGAATCTAAAATAACTTATTTAGAGTAGTGTGACTCCCATGCGATTCTTTTGTGAGGGGTGCTAGAGGGAAGACATAGGTGGCCAAGCTTGTAGAGAAGCCTGTCCTACAAATAGAAATCATCAACTTCTTGTCCTTGAGAAAGAGCGTTGTAGTCTAGAGTGAATTCTCAATTTGTGAAATATGAAACCTAATCCATAATGTTGTGACCTCAAGTGTTGAGCACCATTAACCACAAAGTGACTGGAGGTCAGCTCAAGCAATCAACTACTTTGCTAGTTATCTTCCCCTTCTTGTACTTGATTACTAGGTGGAGTTAGAGAATAGGTCATCCACTTCATATCCTTGAAAATTCCAGCTTATTTTGTGTATGCCAAAACTGAAGAGATTTGTGATCAAATTGAAAGATGATCTCCTTACCTAAAAGGGTCATTTCTTCATGATTTGCACAATTGCGTGTAGCTCCTTGGAGGTATTGTACCTCTGTTGCAATGCTGTCAAATGTTTACTAAGGTATGGATTGGGATATCCATGTTGAAAGACTACTACATCGATGGTAAATTTAGATGCATCAGTTTCAATTTCAAAGCATTGATAGATGATAGATTGTGAAGATGAATGCAGAGCAGATTCTAGCTTTTAAGTCTTCAAATGCTTAACATTGCACGACCATCCATTGAAATGCTGACTTAGTTTAAATGATTTGACTCCTCAACAAAGAGATATGAGAGAATCCCAACAACAACAAATGAAAAAAATCTTGTAGGTTCAAGAAAAAATCACTGTGTACCTAAAAGGAATTGGCCAATCTTGAACAATTTTGATCTTTATTGCATCCACAAGAAACAAGCAATGATGTACATCAAGTACTAGAACTAAGTAGCACCAAAGGTGCACTTGCCTAAGTCGCTTGTAACTTGACATAGTTCCAAAACTTGCAAAGAATTCACAAATAAAAATCTAAAAAAAGTCAAATGCCCTGAAACTTGCCATTGAGTCAGCGCAACTCCAACACATGCACTCACAACGAGTCCTCACTAAGTCCATTTGTCAAACTTGCCCGATGCAATGAAAACACTAGACAAAGCCCATACAGAGCAAAAACACTAAATTTTAACCTTTAAAAACCCAATTTAACCTCCTTTTTCTCTTACACTACATTTGAACTCTATTTTGAGCGACTGAAGGTGATTTTAGGAGATTTTTTTACAATTTTTGAAGTTCCAGGTATTATTTTCCAAGCTTTTCCAGATTTCTTTTACATTTCCAAATTCTTCATGTACATGTTTATTCATGTTTCGCATGCATTCAAATTATAATTTGTGTATTTAAAAACATTGTCTTTTAAAATAATGTAGAATTTATGTAGGTAAAACATTTTTTTAATTGTTTATTTATGTTTCACATGCATTTGAATTAGTGTAGGGTTTATGTATTAGAACATTGTTTTTTTTGTATTTAAAACGCTATGATTTTTTATTTTTTTTCAATGATTTGTAGCAACTAAATATTCTTTTCTTATTTTTCCAATGTGAAGGTTTTCACTTCGCATCCAATGGCATCAAGAAGTGGAGGTTGAAGCATTTGTTGGAAGGATGTCACTTGCAAGCATGCCATACCAGGACTGACCACAAGAATTGTCATTTACCTCTATTGTGGGTAGAAGATGAGTGCAGGCAGCAATTACCTCGATTACCACCTTGCACACAATGCTTTCCACAACATGAAGTGGTGTTTGAACATTGAGTTAGAGGTTGAACGAGTGATGAAAGTGGCCCTTGCATTGACAAACCAAAGAAAAAAGCTAGAGAGGATAAGGACATTTGCAGCCATTTCAACAATGATGAATCCTGACATGCCACAAGAATCAAAGGTAGATATGACAGAAACTATGGGCTCCAACTATGGTCCATGGATTTGCAACACATCTACTTCATCAAGCTCTAGCAGAGTTCAGTCACACAATTTTTTTGTTCCGTGGAACATGCAAGATCACAGCCTTTGCTTGAAGGTACAGCTTGTAACAAGGACAAAGACTATTTGGATGTGAAGATCTCAAAATGAGATCCACTTGATGCTTGATGAAGCAATATATTCAGCTGCCTTTGGCCTCTTGAAAGACATCTTGGTATTGTTGTTGTGGATTTTCAAGTTGTTGAGTTGCAAACTCAACAGGTTAAGTTGTGAATGTGTGATTTTTTGCAATTTCTTGCACTGACTCTAGACAAACCATGAGTAGCACAATTTTTTGTGCATAAAAATAAGCCTTCCACATTGCACTGCAAATAATAGTAAGATGTTGATTTTAATGGGAGCTTAAGAATGTGATAAAGATGATTGTTGACCTTGACTTACCAATGTTGTAGCTTAGCTTTGTAATTAGCATATCCCTCATACAAATAGTGCTCATAGATTTCAAGTGGTACCAATCAAATGGAAGAGATGCCTTACTCAAGTGTAACCATTGTGTCATTTTGAGCACTCATCCTTGGTGAGACCAACAAGCAAGGTTGCAAGTGAGCTTGTGTTGCAAGGACTGGTCACTTCATAGCATCCTATGTGATGATATTCTTGTAACTTCTAATGTCAATGATAACATGGAGTGGTCATCCATTTACCCAACACTTGAAGTGAAAAAGACATTTTCATTCCTCAACATTGATGAGTGTCATCGTAACATTGTTGTTCAAGCAAGTTGGAACATTAAGATTTATATTTTTCTCATCTTCAAATGCAAGTTACAACGTTTGTGCAAGCAAATTATTTTGCACTCTACATTCTCGATCATCATGGATGTCAACCTTGTGAATACTAACCATATATCTCCCTTCCCTTTGTTTTCTTGCAATGTCCCTCTTTCGGCCTTTCTAGAATTCCCAGGGAACTCCAACTTTCTTGGAGAGCATCACCCTTATCGGTTTGGAGTTATGATAGTGGTAGTGAGTCCATTAAAGCTTTTCAAGAGCGGTTTCGCCTTTTTGGTGCACTCCAAACTTCTTGGAAGAAAATGCTATTTTTGGAAAGTGTATTTTTAGTAAGATGGATTCCCAATGAGCTCTTGAGTATTTTGGCACCTTCATATTTCACTTCTAGACTATTTCTATATTTTAGTGCGGGGAATATTTAATAATTAAATAATTAATTGTATGTTGTCGATAAAAACATAAATTAAAAGACGATTTAAATTAATTATTTATAAGATGAGTATTAAAGTGACTAAAGTGTTGAGGCGGTGGGCCTAGCTCAATTGGCTAAAGCATCATGTTGCAAGCAAGAGGTCACGAGGTCTAGTCTCCCCACCGTCCCCGTGGTACCGGAGGGCATGTCGCACCAATGCCACCAGTCACATGAAAAAAGTTTACCAAGCGCACTGCAGTTCATAGGGGGACGGATACCCGACCGATTCCTGCAGTCTAAAAAAAAACAGATGACTAAAGTGCCAAAAATGTTAATTAATTAAATAAAGTCACTTTTCGGAGCAATAAGGATTAGTATTTTAAAAAAGGTAATTTAAAATATTAAATTCCAAAAAGTTCCCGAAGAAGTTATAAAAAGGGCTGAAGTGGTTCATTTCTTTCATTCTAGATATTGTTTTTTCCTCTTTTAAAGATTTGTGCCTATGGCCAACTTTCTCACTAGAGGGGCGAAAACCCCAACGGTTTTCTTGACGAACGAAAACCCAAAAGGCAATGTGATTCCAGCCAAGGATCAACAGTGTGCTGAACATTTGGGATTTGGGGACAAAAACCCTTAGATTCCGTTGGAGAAATTTCATATAGAAGTTGCCTGGGTGCTGAATGTTTGTGATAAGGGTTATGGAAGAAAATCGATTTATCTTTCCAAGTTTGCAAGTTTGATCAATAATCAAATTTATTTGAAATCTTGCAAGCAAGAAATAAATTTGCAGAGATAATGCAATTGCCGAAGTATTGGACGATTGGTCTGAATTAAAATTAAATAAAATATATATTTTGATGCTGAATATTAACCCAACCACCTCCATAAAGGACCTATACCACTCCAAAAGTCTAAAGAAGGGTCAATTGCAATTATTGAAGGTTTGGAAATCAAGTTTGATGACAACGTGGCCTCCCATATTTCTATCGCAGCAAATGAAGAAGGGTCAATGGAGTCAGCACCAGTTCAAACAAGGATTTGCGACCTCCTAAGTTTGTTGTACTTCATTCCTAGTGGCCATACCAATTGGGAGCTTACCGTGCCATAGAAAAAGGTCTGCCGTACATCTTTGGAGGGTAACATGGCACATTGGAATAGTCAAACAAGTCTTAAATCTGCCAAAGAAAGAGGAGTCGAAACTGTTGAAGATGTTATTCATATTTATGAGGTCATTGTACCATTTTTGGAATGAGCCGTACCATTTGATGGAGGCATAAGTAGCTGCTGGGAGTTATAAGGTTTATTGCTGTTGCTTATTATTGATCAATATCCTGTCCAGACTCTGATATCAGGGACGTATGGTTGGAGGATTATTCTGAAGGTTAGCACTGCATTTATTTAGTGTGTGGGTCAACTGAAAGTGCAACATGGGTCATAGAAGAAGATAACCAGTCCATAATGTTGGGGCAACTCCTGCTGTAGCTATTTTGGAGGATGTACATCTGTTGCACTGAGAGGTTAGATCAGTCAATATACATATCTCTGTATTCTCGTATTCAGAACAGCAATAAATAATGAAAATATTCATTATTTCCAAACATGATGATTGAATGGTAACCATTTGTCTTAATGTCTCATTGAATCTATGAATGTTAAATGCATTTATGATAGAAAATATATTCAAGAACCTTTAGGTAATCTGTCACAAGTGATAAAAATCAGAAATTCTTTATAGTGAACAGCATACAAACGGTTTGATGAAATGCCTGTCAAGCATAATTGGTGAAAATTGCAAGTTTGTTTAAAATATTTCCGATAGGGGTTATTTCACTTTCTGTCAAGCAAGACCTTTCAATTGAGCATTCACCTATGGTTTAGGCAAAGTCTCCCTACTACAAGATTGTTACATAGTGCAATTTTGACCATTGCCTTGAGGTTTGCTATTGTGTGAAGGACCAAACGAGGCTAGCCCTTTCTACTTCATATTGTATTGCCCCTCAAACTTGATGCCGTGTCAATAGGCTTGCTCCAACATCTCATAATACAAAATCTCCATAGTGATTTTGATGCAGTGGTAGAAACTGTTGATGTATTACAATACTTTGTGGAGGTCTATTTTGCAAAGATTTGTACCTACTAGAGTTCACAGAGCTTGTTTGTAAAGTCTTGTGTGGGCCAATACTTTTGTCTCAACAACTAGAATCTATTGTACATATCACAATGGGGCTTGAAAGGAAGGTATTCTAGTTCTAGAAATACCACTTAAGTGAACTTGGAACATGTGTGAATAGGCTCGAATTTGTTTTCTTTCTTCACAACGTACAAATTCCACAAACCAAGCATCTGCTTGGACATCTTTAAGAGTGCCAAGGTGATATTTTCAACATATGTGAACTTATTGATGGTAGAATACATCTCCAATTTTCAAAGTCTATTATCCAATGTCTTGGAATTGATTTCACCTTGGAAAGTTGAAATGTCAAGATTGACTTGCAGCCTAAACAAAATTCAATGCTAGAATGAAGAATTGAAAGTGGTAGATGATGTTGCAGGATTCAATTGAGGATTAAGTCCTGAAATTGTGAAAAAATCTCCTCTTTGTTCTTCTAAAGCTTCTTGACTATGCTAATGCACCTTTTTGTAAACGACTTCTTTTGCATTGTTGAACATCTTGGCCTATTGTCCATACTCTTCTAGGCATTAAGAACAGAACCATGTATACCTTCTTTGCGGCAATGTGAACAAGTAGTCATATTAGGACAAAAAAGAATTTTAAGTGATCTAGTTGGCAGGATATAAGACTATGCATAGAATTATTCTAACATCACTGATTTCCATTGAGCCCATGAGTTTGCACAAAGGACAATTTACAAACTAACTAATAGATGCATATATCTAATTAGTCTACAATTTATATTGATCATGCAATGGAAATACAACAACAAATGAGGATGCACCATTACATGTTTAAATAGGATGGAAGATAGCAAATATAAATTTTGTATTCATCGTGAACCAAATGTTTTACATGTGTATACACATGTTAGACTTAGAAGCCAAAACTGTGCATTCCCATGGGTCAAAGACTCAAATCCAAAGATGGATTGTTCAGCGCTGAGAATGCATTACATATAATGGAGTTTGTAACATGTCCAACACAATAGAGAGTGAGCGGACTAAAGTCTCAGTTGTAGAATCTTCAATCTATTAAAAGACAATTAAGTTCCAACAATGATTGATGCACCAATCATTATGCTTGCTTGAACCATATTTTGTCCTATAAGATGAAATGTCACGTGGCTAACCTACTCTAAACAGGTATACTCCATTGGTGTCATGCCTTTGACTTCTTGTGCACGTAAAACCCAGCAAGATGGCATGCACTTCACAATATTTCCTCTAGCTGTAATATTTGGCAAATCTCACAAGGAGTTTGCTTGAAGCTGAAAATCCAACCCGGATGTGCTCGGAGTGGTGTAGGGCTGCAAATCACACACAGGTGTGCTGAAATCAACTTTCCACCTCATTACATCAATAGACATAACTTTTTGCAATAAACTTATCTATATCAGACTTCAACTAGGACTATAAACTGAAGACGGGGCATTCTTGCAATTTTCTCAAAACCCTAATTGCATTGAAAATGGCACAATCTGCCTAAGCTCTAAATATTTCTGAACGAAAGAAAAATGAATCTAAAAGTTGACAGAGTCCTTGAAGAAGATGATGTTGTTTTTGGCCCTTGTAGTCGGTCATCAAGGTATCTCTGGCAAAGTTGGACTATAAGATGTTCAAAGCATGGTCTTGGAGAATATAGATAAACAATGTAGGATTGTTAATTAAGATGGCACTAAAACCAAGGAATCTACCTCCATCAGACAAAGCATCTACAACTATATTATATTTCCTTTTCTTGTATAGGGTTTCAAAATTCTAGACTTGTAGCCTGTTTATCAGCTTCTACTGTTCTTTAGAAGTGTAGCCTACATCAGGGAATGTTGTATGTTGAGATGGTCCATTAAAATGAAATCTGGCACAGTCGGAGATAATCCCATTGGTGAATGCATAAACCAACATTTGTTGTTTTACGTGGTCGAGCATTGTTCTCAAACATTTCATTACCTGCTCTCAGAGAGAATATGTCTTTCTCCTTGGGATAACAATGCACCAATACTAGAACCAAAAGTTAAAATAATCATACTCAATGATGATAGGCTTGGAAATGTCAAGTATCTACCCTACAAAGGTAAAGTGCAGTCCAGTGACGACATCATTGAGCATCTTAAAGGCAATGATTACTTTTCTTTTTGCAACAATACTTACAATAAAAAATATAGTCAAAATAGTTACTGGTGTGGTGGTCTCTAAGATTTCCAAAGTGGTTGTTCTGGGGTAAAGTAATAGTCATTATTAAACATTATTACAAAGCTACAAATTCAATTTCAAAGAGGCTTACAATAAAAATTAAATTGCCAAGAATGGCGCAAAAGAAATGAATCATATCTATATCTCTTCCAATGTAGATGACGTTAAAAGGCATAATTTTCAAGGAACACATTTATGATTATGATGGCTAAGACATTTATGAAAGGTCAATTTAATATAGTGAAATTGCTAGACTATTGCACCAGAAAAACAAGAATTTAAAAAACACTAAAGAAAATTTAAATAATAATCAAGCGTCACATTTACCAGTATGGTGACCAGACGACCAGTAGCAATAGCCACCAGATTCTCCTCTGACCATACAACTGAATTCGGATAGCATGGTGATGCCACAAGAGGTGCAACTTGAAAATGTGATGTCATTTTATTCACAGCCTGCATCTCATTTAAGTCAATCATATAAGTACTGTGAAAATATAATAATTTCATGAACATCTTTAATTAGAGTTTTACATGATTCTTAAACTTTTTATTATATACTCCTCAGCTGAATAGTCACCTTGTCACCAACTTAAAAGTTAAAACACAACCTATGTTTTTTTTAATTCATTGCTAAAACCCCTGTATGTATCACTTAAAGAGGATACTGAACTTTGTTTAGCATACTGCACCTGTGTAACGACATTATCGTAGCGTTAAGGGAATGGAAGTTCACCAGGCTTTGAAACTAGGGCATCGCTGCTATGAGTGCTCCTACATATCACTGTACCACCACCTGACAGACTATGACCTGTGCTATTTTATCATAGTTCCTTGTCCTATTCTCTTCTATTTTTTTTATAACCCATGCAATAATGTCCTGACTTATCCTATTCTTTGTATTTTTCTTATCATAGATAAACAAAAATGTACCATAACAAGCTTGCAGCATGTGAACCACCATGACATTCAATGTTTGCATAGCCATAGAAACGAATAATGCCGCTACAAATACTTCCTATTAACCTAACTGATCTTGACTTGGGGAACAAAAAACAAGTAAAGCTAAGCTTACAGAGTGTAATTGAGTAAGTTTACACCATACGGGCACAAACCCAATTGTATTAAAATACGAAGTAAATTCAACGATGAACTAAATAAGGTGAAATTAACCCAATGGCCAATCATATTGCAATGAACATATTTAATATAGGAATATATGGGCAAAATCCAAATAACTTTCTCAAATCACAGAGATTTTAGCTATCTCCCCAAAGAGAGCTGAAGCTCCATTCCCCCAATGCTGAAATGCGTCAGCAAACATACATATTCAGACAATCTAAACTCAAGAAAGACCTCAAGAAAACATCAAATTAAAGACTTCAAGTTTTCACAATCCACATTGTTTTCCAACAATTGACTACAAAACTTTTAACAAAATCGACGGTTATAACCACGCATTGTGATTAATTAAAACATTGCACTTTTTTATTTTAAAACATTAACGCTTACCATGTGTTAAAGAGCATTTCTCTTGAGCCTCCCAAACAGCGCATGAAGCCTGCAAATGGGGTTCCATTAAGACAACCAAAACAACATCCATCAGCACAACTGAATGGCAGAGCTTTTTTTTGTCCTTAAGTAAAAAATGTCCAGCCAAAAAAAAAGATATGTAAAATTACTGTTGTTTAAGGTACAGTGAGTTAAAGCGGAAGTTACAGTGCAGAAAATAGAAGTAAAAAAGGATGGTGTAAGCAACAGAACTTCAAATCTCTGTCTTCCTTGTAAATTATGTAAGACCTGGCACCCATACGGACACGGTTCGAGTCCTCGGAACCCTCTCACAATCTTATTTATATGCATTGTTTTATTCTTTTGTTGAATATGGGATCCGTCGACGAGTTCTCAATTATTTCATAGGGTTTTGACGTCCGCCCCTCGCGGGTTATTGAAATAAAAGAATTGACAAATTGAAGGAATAGAGTAGAGGTTTTTAACTTAGGTTAGAGATAGTTTATGGGGTAGACAATTGATTGGATTATTTTAATTCAAGATTATGTGGGTAAGGGTTGTTGGGAGAAAGAAAAAGTATTATGTAGAAGAATTTAATTTCAACATGGACCATCAACAAAATGTATATATAGAAGTCAATATTTCGTGGAGGTCAAAGATTCTCATAGCACAATTGAGGACTAACTCACATCGTCTTCGGTGTGAAACAAGGAGGTGGAAAAGGCCAAAAGAAGTTTGGGAAGAGAGGGTTTGTATCTTATGTGCAACAAGCAGGTGGAAACAAAAAAGCATTTTACCCTAAATTGTAAAGCTTACAATGACATCAAAGGAAGCTACATAAGTGGGTTAACATTAGCAAATTTTCAAGATTTATTCAGCATGGAATGGGTGGGCAGAATGGGAGAGCTCATTATCAAACTAAACTGCAAAAGAACAACACTTCACAATGCTAAAATAGCAGGGGTTATATCCCATAGGCTTTTTTTTTTTGTCTTGTGGATGTTAAAAGTCTTATATTCTATTATATTCTTTAGTTTTTTTTAATTGTTGATCTTGTTATTTATTTTCTAGATAAATTCATTTGTTTTTTCAAAAAAAAAAAAAAGAATTTTTATGGAGAAACTATTTCAAAATTATTTTTATATTTGGTTCAATGGTAATGTAGGCTTCATACTCTCAAATAAAATGTTTTTCTGACTCGACTATGCAAAAGACATATACCTTCTCCTCCCATTCTCCTTTTGGCCTCTTCCAATTTCACATTTAAGAGGATGTGACTTAGTCATTAATTGGACTATGAGCATCTTTTCTTTCCAAGTGATATTTTTCCTTATATGTGTCTTTGGGCGATCAAATGTGAGGTTAAATTCATCAAAATATTATTTCCTCTTTCCTCCTAACACCTTTTCCCACATAGACTTTTGAAATTTATCCATAACAAATATTTTTATGTCTTTATTATTATTTGGATATACATTCAAGTTAATGTTCTATTTTTCCATCCATGTGTTGTTCTCTTTCATCCAAGTCTTCTTCTTTCATTCAAAACTTCTTTGGTGACAACCTTAGGCCATCTATTTGCCTTCACCTATTCAATTTTTTTAAGTATTCTAAAAGAACTAAAACAATTGCGTCAATGCAAATGTACTTGTTTCTATTAAAAAAACAACATAAAGAACCAAAACTTTTTTTAATTTACTTTTGATCAAGTATTTTTAAATCATTTTTTCTCTCCATTTTATTTCTAATATGATGCTAAACCATAATTCACACCCATAAAGCACCACCGGAATTATTAATAGTCTGATAAAATTCAAAACAAAACTCATGTCTCATAAGTCAACCTCTTTGCTTTTGATTTGTAATGCAAAAATTACTCCCAACTTCCCAAAGTTCTCTTCTTTCTACAAGTTTCCCAACTTAGCTTGTTGGTGAATTATAAACCAAGATATGTGTACTTTGATACTTCTTCCAAGATACCCCTTCAATATAAAAGTTAGGTTGATTTTTTTCTTTTTGGTTGGAAATGACCATTATATTGGTCTTGTTGGTGTTAACTTTCATATTGACCTCCTTGCAAAAGTGTTGTATAATTTTTAAGTGCTCTTATAGCACTTGAGTGGACCATGTAATTAAAATAAGATCACTAGTGTACAAAAGAAGAATTAAAACATACTCTCCCAGCAAAACACCATCCCTTGCGTACAAATTTATCCATTCTTCTAGTTTATTGATTATAAGTCAAAAAGGTGGGGGATAGTGAGCATCCTTGCTTAACTCAAATGTCACTGCTAAAGCCCCATAAAGATTGTATTGGTAGCTTATGGTAAAATATTACTTAATATTTAGGACCACACTTTATGATCTTTTAAATAATGAAATGTGAAAAGAAAAAAATATTGTTAAGGGGCCCTTGGACTCTTCGTGAGATTGAATTATTTTGAATGATCCCACGAAGGATTGAATCTTGTTAAGTGCAAAACCCCTAATATTAATAAAAGGGATAAAATTGAGATCATTCCCCAAACAACTTTAGTGAAATGGATACCCCTTAATTCTTAGCTCTCAACCAAAAAGGTGTCAACTTAGACTTGTGCTCCCAATACCAACAGTTTACAAAAAAAAAATTAAGAATGGTTAGAAACCTTTAAAAATTTACAAATATTAATTTTATTTATTGAGATGTGGATATAAAACCAATTTATTTGTGATCATTTTGTATTCTTTCCCTATAGTTTTATACATATTTTAGTTTTGTCTTTGAACATGTCAATTTAGTACTTTGATTATTATGTGTAAAAGTTGATAAAGCACGTTAATCACTCATTCATATAACCATTTTGGCTCCCATACATATGTATACCCCATCCATGGTCCACCTTCACTTCCTAGACGTAACCATTTGCACAAATCACTTTCTTGTTAATTAAATTGATTTGATTTTAAAATATGGTTTGTGCCCATCAACTTGCTTGCTACATTTTTCAAATTAAGGTATAGGTCAAGTTATCTTTAAGGATGTGTTCTAGGTCATTATCAAAACACATTACAAATGAATAGGGTGCCATTAGAGCACCAATATTAGCATAATTTAATCATTGTAGCTTGCATCAACATTTCAAAAGATATATTCTACATAATTCATCTTTATATCATTGGAAAGAGCAGAAATAGAGGCTTGACTCAAGGCACAAAGAAGTATTAAACTTCAACCTTTATATAGCAAGCCCTCAAATGTACTTGTCAACACCAAACTATTCCAAATCAACTAACAAGTGGAAGGAAAGTAGCACCTATAGGTCTATAATCACATGAGAGAGGATCACAAAAATGATGTGTAACAAAGAAAAAGGGAACCCTGAGTTTAATGCATAAAACCTAGGATTAATTTCTTCGTTTTTCAAGGGTACTTTAGGATGCAAATCAACAATGTGTTTAGATTGACTTTCAACCATGAAGGTGAGCCAATCAGACCTAGATTTTCATCTTTTTGAGCCTTGGGATGAATCGAAATTGATTTTCCTTGATTAACCTAATTAGAATATGTGCCCTAATATGGAAAAGGTAAGCTTCTGACAATTGACAAATAGTAATAAGGATTTGCAGGAAAATATGGGAAGGGCAAAGTGTTGTGTACCTATCCTGAAAATTTGGATTCAATCACTACAGGAGGACATAGTTTCCCAAGGGCATCTTTGTCCTTGTATGGGTGTCCCAGATCTATTTTGCAATCTTTTGATGTCAAATCTAAGCTCCTAATTCCCACTTGCAAAATTTGTCGGATCGTTGTTAGAAAAATATGTAAGTGAGTTTTCGTAGCTTGACAAGGTGTAGGGTTTCAAATGCAACAATGGATAGATGATCTTCAAACTCTTTTCAATCCTCTCCAAACCTGAAATTTGCGCATTCAAAAAGAGAAAAAAATATTGTGTCATTTAGGGGATTTCCTTAATCAAACCCTGTGTTAGTGTTTCCACTTCCACAATGGAAATGTCAATGATAAATGGATAAATGATAGGAAGGAATGATGAAATCACAAAGTGTTGCAACTCACCACCCTTCAATAGCTTCTTTGAAGGACTAAAGTCATACACATCACTTCAAGATCTTGGATCTTGCTTGTTTGATTGCTTGAATTGCTTGGAGACCTACAACAAGGGCTAGCCTTCACAAATAATGATAACATAAACACATATAAACTCACATAAGATTTGACATGATGTTTGGATCTTGAATTGTTGCAATAAAGCTCTGAAATGTTGCTCTTGACTTGCTTGATAGTTCTCTTAACAATAATAATTGCTACAAGTTGTGGATTCTTGTGTCTTGGATGTTTCAATGACAAATTGTGTTGATACCATCGCAACTTCCTTCTCTTTCTCTTTTTTTGGTTTTGATTATGTAATCTTGTATTCCCCCATGAATGTAGGTTTGAGATCTAAAGAACCCTAATCATCCTCCAACAACTTTGTCACCGATGAAAGACATTCCTCCTTATCTTCAAGTTGTAAAAGTTCCACTTTTTTAGTTGGTGTCAATGTTCTCAAAGGGTTTTTCATCCCTGTTTCAGTTTGTAAGCAATTTTTCAGATTTTGGATCAACTTTTATCGTGTAAACCTTATTATTGTAAATGTATTTCATTAAATGATGAAGCATTGAAGACACTCCATTAATCTCATGGATCCATGGTCTACCCAGGAGAATATTGTATGAAAGATCATGGGGCATGACATGGATGGGAGTTTGTAACACAAATTTACCAACTTTGGTAGGTAATGTTATCACACCAAGAAGTTGTTTACCCACATTATCAAAACTATGGATAGACAAATTATTTGGTTGAATTTTAGTCTTACCTGCCCCAATTTTGTCCAAAAGATTTACACTACAAACATTAAGCCTCAAACCATTGTCAATAAGGGTATGCCTAATCCCAACCTTGTTAGTACTAGTCATTATCATAAAGGTGTCATTTTTTTTTTGTGTTTCTGAAGGAGTTAATTCACTTTTATGAAAGACAATGTCCATACTAGGTGTTCATTCATATTTGCAATCAAAGCTGCCACATCATTTGGTTGTGGACTAGGAGGGATAACAACTTTTTGCAAAGCATTTTGAAGCATGCCATGATAAATAGGTGATGTTGAATCAAATCCCATAAGGAGATCTTAGCAGGAGTGTTATGAAGTTGCTCCACAAGATCAAATTCTTTACCACTATGTTGTGAAATGTTAGGTGTTGTTGGGAGGTATGGTTGAGGCAATAGAATGGATGTTGCAGTTTATTTTGGTTGCTTATTATTCCTAGTATTATATGTGTGAGCAATAGTATGAAACTTGGTTGTTGTGACACATGGTTACTAGTAAGTTATTTTGTTTGCAAAGCTTAGGATATGGCCATGAGATTTAGGAGGTCCTATAATGAGAGGTGACTTGGGAGGTCCAATAATTAAAGGATTTTTAGGAGGTTCAAAAGGAGTTTTAGGAGGTCCAATATTGAGAGGAGATATAATAGCCACTTGTGCATTCACAACCTCAACAAATTTAACTTCTTGTTGATGATCTTTTATCGAGGGGGAATCTAATGTCACTTTAGCATATTCATCTATGCAATCCATAAATGTAAATGATTTCATCCTCTTTTCAAACAATCTTCCCAAGTAGGAGTGTTATGGGGAGAGAAACAAACAAGATTCTCATGACACTCAATGATTGGATCTTCTAACACTGAGATACCTTCTTCACAAATAGGAGAGATACCAAGAGAAGAACAAACATGATTGTCATGTTTGTCAAAGACTGTATTCTTTTTTCACAAAACTAACCTTGCACGTAGGAGAGATAGTGGGAGGAATCAATGAAAAACAACAAAAGAGGGGAAATAAACTCATTGTGACATGCTTGCAACATAAAAATATTTGAAATGCTTAACAAGATTTGACAATAGAATATGAATTATGACAACAAAAGATTTTTGCAATGAGAACATGATATAAACAATTGTCTTACTAAAATACAACATTTTTTCCCAAATTTGCTACAAATTAAGCAAAATGACAGCTTTCTTGCACATGCAATAACACCTTTTTAGAATTTCAAATCAAAAATCAACATGTAGAAATAGACTAAAAATATAGAGACAAAGATCTATGTAAAATATTTTCGATGCAAGTGTAGCAAGAAATTGGTGCCCAAGGGTGTCCCTGTCCTAGACAGGGTTTTTGAAAATTGAAATTTTGATTGTGTATGATGTTGCTTAAGAATTTTGGGTTTTCTTGAAAATAGGTTTAATAGTGAATATTTTTGTAGAACTTGCTTAATTTATGCCAATATGATGCAAAATGCAAGTGTACTTGACAATGTTGAAGATATTTGAATTTAATTTCTAGATCTAAAAGGTAATATTGATTGATTCTAAGATGCCAAAACCTAAGAATGATAATTTTGATGCAATTTTGAAACAAAACAATCCGACTTTTTCACTTTTTGAGCTATATGAAAGATGCCTAAATGGATGCAATGAAGAATTCCCAAATAGAGATTTGCAAGAAGGAACAAACTGAAGACACAAAGATAGTGAATTATGCAAAATTTGGTTGTTCCAAGTGTAGCAAGACAAAAGCACCTAAGGGCGCCTATGTCCTTGATAGTGCTTCTAAAAACTCAAAATTTAAATATTTTTTAGACTATCTAAGGGTTCTATTTTTGTGTGCAAGCATCCCTGCAAGTAGTTAGTTTTCTTGAATTTGTTCAATTTGTAACAATATAGCTCAAATGTAAATGTGTAACAAAAAGTGACAATTGTGAATACAATTTTGAATGTAGATCTGACCTAAATGACTAAAAGTAATCCTTTTACAACCTATGATGCAATGTGAGATGTAATTTTTTTGAATTTTTATGTCTTTTATGATGCAAACACGAAACCCCGAATAAGCAATGCAAACAATGCAATGCTAAACCTAGATCTAGGGTTTAATTACTTCATATTTCAAAAGGTTTATGATGTTAGAATGTTAGGTTCACCAAAATGAAATGAAGAAAAAGGTGATCCTAAGTCTAATGCAAAGAACCTAGGATCAATTGTGGCCTTTTTCTAGGGTTTCATTAAGATGGAGATCAATAAGGTGATTAGATTAACTTTCAACCATGAAGGTGAGCCAATCAGACATAGATCTACATCTTTAAGGGTCTTGGGATGGATTGGAATTGATTTTCCTTGATTAACCTAATTAGACTATGTGCCCTAATATGAAAAAGGCAAGCTTCCAACAATTGGCAGACTGTAACAGGGATTTCCAAGCAGATTTGGGAAGGGCAGAGTGTTGTATACCTACCTTGAAAATTTGGATTCAATCACTATAGGAGGACATAGATTCCCAAGGGCATCTTTGTCCTTGTAGGGGTGTCCCAGATCTATTTTCGTAGTCCTTTGGTGTCGGATCTGAGCTCCTGATTCCCACCTACAAATTTGTCGGATCGTTGTTGGAAGATTTTGTGAGTTTTTGTAGCTTGACAAGGTGTAGGGTTTTGAATGCAACAATGGATAAATGATCTTCAAACTCTTTCCAATCCTCTTCAAACCTAAAATTTTCACATTCAAAAAGAGAAGAAATACTATGTCATTTAGGGGCTTGCCTTAGTCAAACCTCATGTTAGTGTTTCTACTTCACAATGGCAATGCCAATGATAAATTGATAAATGATAGGAAGTAATGATGAAATCACAAAGTTATGCAACTCGCCACCTTTCAATGGCTTCCTTGAAGGACTAAAGTCATACACATCACTTCCAAGTTTTGGATATTTCTTGTTTGATTGATTGAATTGCTTGGGGACCTACAACAAGGGTTAGCTTTCACAAACAATGATAACATAAACTCACATAAAATTTGGCATGATGTTTGGATCTTTAATTGTTGCAATAAAGATCTTGAATTGTTGTAATAAAGCTCTGAAATATTGCTCTTAACTTGCTTAATAGTGCTCTTGATAATAATAATTGCTCATAAAATTCTCCTTAGATTTGAAATGATACAATAGCTAGGTATTTACAAGCATTTATTCAATTTCCCACAAATTGGATTCCAATAGTCGATATTTGCAAATTAAACTTTAACTGCTAAAATATCGACACTAACATATTCAAATTCAGATCTTGACAAAATAGGGGGACTAGGATGCCCAAGGGTGTCCTAGTACTGGCCCTATTTTCCAAGACTTAGGGTGTCGAGGGAAAAACATTGAGGCATTTATTCAATGCTTGCAATTTTTTGGAAAATGGTAAAAATAGGCTATAAAATGCATAATTTGGGAAATTAGGGGGTCAATTAGGCTCAATAATTTAGGGGGGGAGCAAAACATAGTGTGAAATTATCAAGGGTGACAATTTATGACACTACATTTAGACATTCAAGTTCACCAAAATGTAACAAATAAAAGGGGAACCCTAAGTTTAATGCATAAAACCTAGGATTAATTTCTTCCTTTTTCAAGGGTACATTAGGATGCAAATCAACAAGGTGTTTAGATTGACTTTCAACCATGAAGGTGAGCCAATTAGACCTGGATCTGTGTCTTCTTGAACCTTGGGATGGATTGGAATTGGTTTTCCTTGATTAACCTAATTAGACTATGTGCCTTAATATGAAAAAGGTAAGCTTCTGATAATTGACATACTATAATAGGGATTTGCAAGCATATATGGGAAGGGTAGAGTGTTGTGTACCTGTCCTAAAAATTTGGATTCAATCACTACAGGAGGACATAGACTCTCAAGGGTGTCTTTTTCCTTGTAGGTGCATCCCAGATCTATTTTCACAATACTCTAATGTCAGATCTAAGTTCTCGATTCCCACCTACAAATTTATTGGATCGTTTTCGAAAAAAATTGTGAGTTTATGTAGCTTAACAAGGTGTAGGGTTTCAAATGCAGCAATGGATAGATGATCTTCAAACTCTTTTTGATCCTCTCCAAACCTAAAATCTACACATTCACAAAGAGATTAAATGTTGTGCCATTTAGGGGCTTGCCTTAGTCAAACCCCGTGTTAGTGTTTGCACTTCCACAATGGCAATGTCAATGATAAATAGATAAATGATGAAATCACAAAGTGTTGCAACTCACCACCCTTCAATGGTTTCCTTGAAGGATCAAAGTCATGCACATCACTTCAAGGTCTTGGATCTTGCTTGTTTGATTGCTTGAATTGTTTGGAGACCTACAATAAGGGTTAGCCTTCACAAATAATAATTGTAGACACTAAAAATTATCCCCAAGTCTGCAAGCAACATTTTATCACTAATATGCCTTCTTCCTAGCATAATTAAATAATTTCAATTGTTTAATTATTTTCCTTAGGTCACGTTCCTCTATTAATTAAATAACTCTTAATTATTTAATCAACTCACTTTATCCTTATTCCTCCTTGATTAAATTAAATAAATATCAATTTTATTTAAATTACGTCACTAATTATTCTTTTTTCCTCTATAATTAAATATTCATTATTATTTATTTAATTATTCATATTCATTTTCCCTCCATTTTCTTCTATAACTAAATATTTATTTCAATTATTTAATTATTCGTTAGCTTTTTCCCTACATAATTAAATAAATTATATTTATTTAATTATTTTATCATTTTCCTCTGCCTTATAATTAAATAATTATTTATTTATTCCTCATTTCCATCCACTCTCTATTAAATAATTATTTAGTATTTAACACCCCACCTTCTTCTATAATTAAATAATTATTTGTAATTATTTAATTATTTATTTTCCCTCGTTTAAATTAAATAATAGTTACCATTATTTAATTTGAATTTTTTTCTTAGCCAAACCCTAAATCTCAACTAATTCCTTGAATTTTGGTCCATCATTCCCATCCTTGTCTCTTTTCTTCTCAATTAATCTCATCCATTGATCACCATACATCATCTCTCAATCTTAGTCCTTCGTTTGAATTGGGATTTCTATTAAAGCAAGCTATCACCTTCATTTCAACCTTACAACCACAATTCTTGAAATTTTGCTATCTTGAGATCTAGAGCTATTTTGCATCAACATCAAGCTTAGTGAATACATTGCATATTACATATTTGAGAACAAACAAAGCAAAATGGAGAATAGCAACGAAGTTTATTCAATTATGGTATAGGAATTAAGGTTGTATTGCTTCATTATTTAGATTTTCATTGCCATTTGTGCTTCATTGTTGGATTAGGGTCATTATTGCTTGAATTAGGTAGTGTGTGGTTACTATTATTGATTCATGCTTATTTCCCCCGAATTTTACCCGATATACAATGATAACATAAACACACATAAACTCACATAAGATTTGACATGATGTTTGGATCTTGAATTGTTGCAATAAATCTTTGAAATGTTGCTCTTTACTTGTTTAATAGTGCTCTTAACAATAATAATTGCTCATGAATTCTCCTTAGATTTGAAATGATATAATAGTTAGGTATTATAGGAATTTATTCAATTTATCGCAAATTATATCCCGATAGCTAACATTTGCAAATTGAACTTCAAATGTTAAAATGCCAACACCGACATATTCAAATTTGGGTCCCAACAAAATAGGGGGATTGGGATGCCCTGGCCCTATTTTCTAGGACTTAGGGTGTTGGGGGCAAAACATTAAATTAATGCATTTGTTCAATACTTGCAATTTCTCAAAAAATGGTAAAAACAGGCTATAAAATGCATAATTTGGGAAATTAAGGGGTCAATTACGCTCAATAATTTAGGGGGGAGCAAAACATAATGTGAAATTATCAAGGGTGACAATTTACAACACAACAGGATGAAATCCCAAAATTTAAATACAATAACAAAAAATGAATGAAACCAAAAAATTTGATCAAGATCATACTAGCAATCTTATAAAAAAACTCAAAATAGATAGAATCTTGTAATAGTAATCTATGCATGTCTCTAACCTCTAATCCAATTTTAAGATCAGTGGCTAACAATATACTAGTCAACTTATCACAATTAGATAGATATTACATTCTTCACCCCTTCTCTCATCAATTGTTGTTTTTACATGTTTTGTATGTGACTCAAAAATTGATATTAATTTAGGTCTTATATACATTTATGAAAATATCATGCTTTGACCTAGATTATTAATAAATAAAAATAAAGAATAATATTACCTAGGGTTTAATTTCTCCCTTACGTTAGTTGAACTCAATATTTCCTACTCGCCCTTGAGTTTTCCCTTAGGGATTGGGTTCTTTTTCTTGTCGACATCAAATATAATATTTAGTATCCTTTATTCTATTTTCAAAATCAATATCCTCGTTGCTCATCCTTTTTGGCCACTTAGAGTTTGGATTACCTAGTGTTGTATTTGATATGGTCCATTGCTTGTTTTAAGATTTGGATTTTATCCTCATTATGGATTTTCATATCTAATAATTTTAAATTTATTTTAAACCCTTAAACATGTTTATCCATCCATCCTTATTCATAATGCTTATACTTGATTGTTTCATTATTTCATTGTGAATTCTTACTAATCCCTATCATTAGCTTCTATGCATAAATGTATTAGGGATTTTGATGTAATTTATTTTAATTTTAATTACATTTAATCCATAAATTACTAATGCATTTATCTCCTTTTTATCATAAGGGTAGTGGTACATATTTAACAATATACTTTTTTATCATATATGTGATCTTTCATCTTTCATGGAAATTGACATCACTTTATTTTCTATTATTGTGACCTCACTTCACATTGATTTTACTTCTCACATTGGTGATATTCGTTGGTGATATTATCAAGCTCATGTGGCTAGTGATGCACTTGTTGATGGTAATCCTTCCATTATTAGTAATAGTGTGTTGTCATTTAGCACTTTCCCTTCATTTCATGTCACATATAACAAAGGAATTTTAGATGATAATTTTCATGATTTACCTTCTATATATCCATCCTCATATGATGCCTCCCAACTTGATGATGTTCATACCTTTCAAGCAACTCATGTGGTTGAAGGTTACATCCTAAGAACCTAATTAAAGGTTCTCAAATCAAGCAACAAATAAAATATACCAAGATAATTGCATAAAAAATGGAATAAAATATAAGATTTGATGAGTAAATTATAATATAGTCAACATTAAAATGGTGCAAAGCCAAAAGAGTCACAAAATAAACTAGTCTCTATTATCTAAATTCTAGTTTGGAGATTGAATTTAGATCAATTATTTTCTTCTTTCTAAGAGATCCCTTCAGAATACAATGTAAGTGTGTATTTATACACACAATGGTCCTTAAACTCTACCCTAATCCACCCATGAATCAAGATATCCCTCCAAACACAACATTATACACTCCAAATCCAACTTACCACTACTATGTATAAGTTGGAGGTGGTAGGTACTTGTGTTGCACATGTGTGGATTTGGGAAAATAGTCATGACTTGTTTGAAACTCTCTCCTTTTTAAAACATCATCATTCCTTGTTCCTAACTGTTCTTCAAGGCATCTCATTCCTATGGGGTCAAAAATTGCATGCCCTATCATTTTGACACTATAAAATGACCTCAATTTACCATTTGTTCCTTGTAGCATATTTTTAGGGTTCACTTAGCCTTGATTTGAAATTTCCCCCACCCTTGGTGTTAGCATGGTTTTGTGTTCCTATGTGTATCTTTCATTTATGATTGTATGTTGCATGTATCTTTGTGACATCATGTTTCTATTTTTTATTTTTTTGGATTGTTGCACTTGGATGCCAATACAAGTGCACAAATTTCTACATGGATGTGCTACCATCCTCCAACAATATAGTCATGCAATAGTAATTTCTTACCAACCCAATAACCTTGCATCCTTTAAGATTGCATTTGTAACTATGGTTCAATCCATTACATAAGATTGGAACAGTCATATTTTGGTCTCTTGAACACTCTCCAATAGCCAATTTCACTTCTGCATGTAAATTTGAATTCATAAGCACTCCACAACATCCTTCTAAGATTCTTTGAGAAAAATACTATAAAATAGTATTTTTATGAGTTTGGACATTAACATTCTTTAGGATTTTCACTTCTTAGTTTAGTATTTTTTAGCATATACATAGGAGGATATTTTGTCACAACCCCTATAACTTTTTCTCATAAATTGAAGGAACCTTCTCTCATGGATCTCCTCTATCCAAGTGATATTGCATTTTTTTTATTCATTATCCTATAATTTTCACAGTTTTTTTATCATATTATTACCTTACAACCTATTCAAATAATGTGACACCATTGATATCATCTTTGTAGATCTCTTGTTCTCACCATATCACTCACTTTGAGAAGGATTTATAGGAATTTTTATGTTGTCATTCTCAACATACCTTCTCATTAACACCTTGGGATTTTATCCCCCATTCTCTCTCCAAACACATAGTAGGTGTTGAATCCATGTAGACTTGGGATTTTAACACTTATAAACTAATTTATTTTGTTGTTCTTAAGTTTTATACCCATAAAGGCTTTAAAAGAAACATGAATCCAACCCCCTCACTCTATTAATTTCATGTGGAGATTGAAAGACCAAACTATGAGCTTGACCACCTTGGAAAACTTCTAAGTAGTCACAATATTCTCTTCCATCTTAGAATAGGTTGTAGTTTCAATTGAATGGAGGTTTTCGCCCCTTCTTCTCCTCTCTTGTTGTTTCATTATTCCATTTAAAATAGCTAGTTTATATTGGTTTATCATTATTCTATACTTTCATATGCATCTTCAATGCTTTCCATTTTATATTTTCATTTCCATGTGCAACAAAAATAGGTTCTATGCAAATAATTTTATTGTTTTACATTATAGGATGACAACGTGGAATTAGGACATCACACTTATAGGACAATAGAGTATGCATAGTAGTATTTGTGCTAGATAACTTCTTGAATCACTTTTCAAATTCCCTATTGTCCTACATTAACTATTTACTATTTAGTTTTTAGATTATCTTCCTACATTTCTAATTATACATAGTAGTATTTGTGCTAGATAACTTCTTGAATCACTTTTCAAATTCCCTATTGTCCTACATTTACTATTTTATATTTATTTTTTAGATTATCTTCCTACATTTCTAATTATATAAAATTTTGTATTTCCCATCTCATTATTTTAGTTTAGGGAAACATAGTTTAAACAAGCCAAAACATATTTTAGACAAGACTAATCATTTTACTACTCTCATCATAAAGCAACAAAATATTTCATTTCTTTGGTTTTATCTTGTAAAGGGATTAGTTGAAACCTTAGGTAAAATCAACTCACTTAATTTTTCATATTTACACTTTCCTTCTTAATCATTTGGTTTGTCTTGTGGCCTTTGGTATCACAACCTTGTTTGTGAAGGGTCTATAATCATTTGGTAGTTTGACCCTCTTTTTAGTTATATCCATTTTGAGCATACTAAATAGCTTTAGATGTCCCTTCACAACATAGATTTCCTAAAATAAGGTAGAATAAATTTCCTTCATCTTATGAATATGGAGTGTTTCAAGCAACATGTTGTAAAGTTTGTATCCTTTTCAATGATATGGAACATCATGAAGACCATATTTGGCCTAAGGGACCCATCATTTTGACTGTCAAGTTACCCCACTTCAGTAGTTGGAGCAAAGTGAATACTTGCATTTAACTGAGTAGATCCAATTATTGACCTTGTTTATTGAGAAACAATAATTGTTGATTCAATATAATTAGTTTTCCAAGAAGCAACAATAAGGCATGTAGGAGCATGAGATATAAAGAGATTATATTCACTAGGGAGTTTAATCAATAGTTGCACCATTTACAGGAGATGAGGATGTAAGTAAGGTAGTTGAGAGCATGATCTTGTCAGTGGTACCTAATTTCAAGTTCTTATAACTACATAAAGTGTCTAGATACAAACTATGACATTGGTATTGGCCATATCCCATTATCTAAAAGGGAGAAGAGAAAAATGTTGATTATGTCCCCATCATTGCCAAGGGTTCTTTTGATGTAAGTATCATATATCCACACATATAGGTATTATAAAAGGTTTCTCAATATTTCTCGTAATGATAAAGTCTATAAAGAGTGCAATTTTTAGACTATGAAACATACATACTCAATTTCTAGACTATAAAATTTATTGTTTTAGGAAAAATAAAATTTCTAGGTTATTCAACATCACTTCCAAGGATACCTATTAGGTACAACTTTTCAAGCTCTACAATTAAAAAAGTGGGTCCCAACAAACTCCTCGATCAAAATTTATGGCCTCTAAAAGTTGGGCCTTCTACATTGTAAATATAAATACATTTAGGACGCAAAAAAAGAGTTGTAAGAGAGGGTTTACACTTATTGACCAACTTACAACACATGTTATGGCACATCATAAGGTATCTTTGAATAAAGATAATAAATCAAAAATGGAATGGCTAAGTTTCTAATTGGATTATGACACTCTTATAAAAGGTGGAAGGAATATGTTAGTTTTAACTCGTGAACTCATCTTGGGATTTGGTGGTTGGTTTTCTAACTAGGTATTTGGGAACTAGATTTTTGGGTGGTTTTAGCTCATGATTTTAAAATTAATTCATGTATTACTTATCCTATTTATTAGGTGGTTGAGATAGAGGTATGGATAATAAGCTTGTAGGTATTGTTATACTACCATAATAACACCAGATATCTAGTTGGTGATACTCATGTAAAGGATTGCTACGTAAATATAGTGTAACTATGTTTAGATTACTAAATAATACATCAAGTTTCTTTGGAATGTGGTTTTTTTCTCCACATACACATGTTTGTGGTATAATTTTATTCATGTTATATATGCATTTCTCCTTTTACTACTTGTAAATATCTAAAATTTGCACATTATGCTCCTATAAGATTAGTTTAGAAATAATTTCCGCATACATATATGTTCCCACAATACTATCAAATATTGATCACCTAAGATTCTTGGTGTTAGGAAAAGTTTATTTGGTACTAATCTTTGTTTAAGTGGGAGTTTGCATAGAAGGTCTTGATATTATTGTGGGAACATATGGAAAGCACATCCAAAATAGAAATGAAGTTCTTAGGCATAAACTTTAAGCTTTTCAAGATTGAGATAGAGGGTATGCTCATGGATAGAGATATATGGGTTATAGGATCTATATCCTAACCTACTATTATGTCACAAGAAGACTAAGACAAAATGGATAAAAAAGTGATGGGTCTCGTTAGACTCTATTTGGTCAATTTAATATTGGTGATTGTGATATGGAGAGACCTTTGTAGCACTTATTTAGAAGAAATTTGAATATTTGTATCAAGAGAGATCTTTGGTTGATAAAACATTTCTTAGAACTAATTTGTATACCCTTAAGATGGAGGATATGTGGCTATGGTTGTGTTGGTACTCAATTGACAATGTAAAATTTTCTTGAGCATCATCCTCCTTGTGCATATAGCATCATTTTTTCCATCACATATAACTAATCTCATAAATCTTTAAGTTTTTCTCCCTTGGTCAAAATTTCCTAAGTGTTGTTCCTTTCCATACCCAAAGTTCAAATCATATATTGGAGGCTATAAAAATACAAGAAAGTTCTAAGTTTGGTAGTGTTTTAGTAACTTTCTAAAGTTTTTATAGAGTTGTGATTTTTCAATGGACTACCAAACATATTTTCCCATCCTAGCTCTTGTCTTGACAATTAGTTCCGCATAAAATTTCTACAAGGTTTAGCAAGTCTCTTCTTCCTTCCACTTTCCTCTTTTCCTTCAACTTGTAGTATTTTGACAAACATCCAAACTTACTTCTCCCATTTTGACTTCTCATCTTCTTCCATATTGTATCCCTACATTTTCTTGTTCCCTTGCTTGAGATCACATTTCCCTACTTTTTGTATTTGTATTTTAATGGCCATTTGGACTTCCTTTCCTTGTCCCTATTTCTTGACCTCCCTTCCTTTCCTACATCCCCATAATCTTCCATTTCCTCTCCTTCGCAAACTTGTGGAGTTAATATGGACTTCATCCTTCCAACCTATAATTCTTCCTTGCTCTATTTCTTGCATTAATTCTAGCTTCCCTCCTTGTAAAATTTATTTGCACTTCTAGATATCCAAACTTCCTCCAATCATACCTTTGATTCCCTTCATCAAATCTAAATGTTTTTCTCGAATCTATTCCAATCCATCATGTAGAGTTCTATAAAGTTCATTCCATATCCCTTTCACCTCTTGACCTCCCATCCTTCCACCTTTTCTCGCATTCCTTATGAACCTTTCTTGAGAACTTTTGATGGACTTTTGAACTTTCATTCTAATGTCCTATCCTAATTTCCATTTTTGCATCAAATTTCCATAAAGGTTCCTAATGATATTGTCATTAGTTTCTACTTGTGTGGATCTCAAGTTAACTTATGAACATCCAATTTTCTACTTAGACATCCCATTCAAATCTCTAGCTCCATATCTCCTTCCCACATTTCTCCATATTGCTTCTTTTTATTATTTTACCCATACATAGAGTTTTGAAAAACTTCAATACTTCTTTTGTTATATCTAGTCTCGACCTCTCGTCCCACATAAAATCCCTATATTTCCTCCCATTCACCACAACCACTCATTGGATTTTCCCCATATTCCATTAATGAATTGAATTAACTCCCACAACTACTCAAAGAGGATTTTCCTACCTAAAAATCAATTGCCATCTCAAGGGAATATATTTTATCGCAATATCAATTATTTATAATGAGTTTGACCATGTTTCCATTAACGTGATGGTTGAATTCTAAATGAAGATGATCTTTACATAGGGTCCAAGCTGCCTATCCAATGAATTTCATGTGATTTTAGCTTCTCTTGCACACGTATCTAAGACCTTTAGTTCTATATCAAATTCTCACAAGTGACTGGGTTACCAAATAAAGTTATATATATACCTCTTTATTTGTCATTTAAAGTGTCGATCATTTCTACATTTCCATGCAACAATAAGTGTTGAGGAATATCGAGGGTTTAAACTCTTGCAATTCAAATTACCTACAAAGCAATATGTTTTATAAATCACAAATAGGTAGTAAATTTGTAATTGAATATCTCCCTATCCATTTATATATCTTCAAGGAGACTTAGATAATTGATAAATTATGATAGGTTTTCTAGCTTAAAGTTTTATATATTTTTTGGTATGATTGTAATAAGGATTTTATAAGTGTCACACAAATTTAAGTCATTGCAAGAATTGTTTGTAATGGTTTATTCTTTATTGCATGTGGATTTATAGAGTTTGGAGAGGGATTATTAAGTATGTTCAGTTCTTTGATATTTTGATAATTCACAAAAATTTAGTAGTAGGTTAGTATTTCATATGCACCTCAAGATTTAGTGTCATCTAGGGAAGAATTTATAGTGATCCATAATAATTATCATCTTCAAGAATACAATTTTGCATACCTACATCTTGCATGTGTGCAATGACATCTTTATAATCTTAATAGAGGTTTTATGTGCAATAAGTTTATCTTTGGTCTAGTGATAACCTTTTGGGCCAAGCGTAAACTAGATACTCTTGCAACAATTTCTACTTTTTCTATCATTAATCGTGATCAATATCATTATAGATACCTCTAGGAACACCCTCCTTGGTTTAGAAAATCCTTAAGTGAAGGAGAGATTATCCATTCTCATTAATTGGCCTTAAATAACTCAGTCTTCTGATGGGTTGGTCAATCCCCCTTTAGTATGATATTTCCTTGTCCTTGAAGTAAATTGATTCCTCTAGAATTGTGAGTAGCGATTTTGTAACCCAACATACCAAACATACAATTTTTTTTGTTAGTGTGTAAAGTATTTTTACCTAATTGGTTAAAATCCCACCTAGTTGGTCCTATTCACACTACACTTAAGCTCACTTAGAGAGATTTTTACCTTTTGGATCACCTCATGTGGACACTAAACATGTCTCCACACTTGGCTAAAGTGTTCCATATGTGTCTCACTTTTGGAGGGGTAGTTATACTTCTAGTCCTACCTTCTTACCTCCTCATCCTTTACTTTATATAGAAGGATCTTTTGTAAATTATATAACTCTTTTGTATTATAATATTTTATCTTGCATATTCTTGTTTATGGAATGTTTGAGCTTGTAAGCTGATCTTGGTTCTCCAACATGGTATCAAAGTCTCCTTAAAAATCCGTTCCCAATCTATATTAAATATATAAGGTTTTTTGGGAACCTACTTTTAAATGGTGTATCTTAGAGAAAAATTGACCTCATAGTTGTTCTCAGAAGGCCCAAAACCTTATATTTTCATATAAGGCATTATAGGTTTTGGAGATAATTTTTTTTTAGCTTTTTTAGAAGGAGCTCCAATGGCTATTATTTAGAATTTTGTATCAACATTGCCAAAACCTCGTACCATTTGCAAGATCTTGACCTTTAGCTTTATTTTTATATATAATCTAGAAAGAAAAATACTACTAAGACATTCAATATTCTTAAGCTTTTGTGTAGGTTAGCACCACCTTTTACCCAATAATCAAAGAAATATTATTTGTTGATTGCCTATTGCCAAAGGTGCTGACCTCTCACCAACTCTAGAAATCTAACTTATCACTTATTACAAAAAATTGGAATGCCTACTACATTAGCCTCTCATCTCTAATTTCTCTTTGCCAAACACTAGTTCTTTACAGAATTTGGACTTTCAAATTCTAGAACATTTTTGTAAGCATTAAACTTGTCATGCTCTATGAAAAAATTCTAAACTCTGATGTGACCTTACAAGACATTAAAATTTTGTGGGCTTTTAGATTCTACTACAACTTTGATTTTATTTATTTATTTATATATTATCCATAATTTCAAATATGGAGAATATATTTGCATACTGCCGATTTTTTTACTCCTCTATAGAACTCTAGACTTTCAGCCTCTAAAACCTTTTTATAGAGCTTCAGGCTTTTGAGATCTAGTGTAGGTCTTCAACCTTCCTATATTTGGCATATCTTTGTGCACTTTGGACTTTCATACCACTGTATTTTTGTACTCTGAAATCCTCTACAATTTTGTAGCTTCAAACTCTAGACCTTTTTCATAAAGCATCAGACTTTCAAAATCCAACACAACTCTATAATACTCCAATTTTTTGAACTTTACATCATAAATGTTTAATTTTGTAAGTTGATCTTGGCCACTCCAACACATTTAACATGGTTGTTACCTAGTTACACTATAATGGAGTAAAAATGACGATTGTTGCATGACTTTGTTGTATTCTTTGCTAGATTAATGGGACCTCCTTATTCCGGCAATTGGGAACACTACTAGTAGTTTGAAAATGGATGAGGTGGAATCACAAATTTTTGAAGAGATGTGAAGAAATAATTTCATACAAACTAAGGAGGACCTAACTATTTGTGGTAGAAAAAAATAAAAATACAAGAAGAAGGATAAGAACACGAATCTAGATCTAAATTTCATGGGAGATTCAACTATATTGGTAAGTCCAAGGAAAAATGTTGGAACTATGGAAATACTAGCCATTTTAGAAGATATTGTAAGGAGGAAAATAAAAATAAAAGATATTTTGATGAAGAGTCTTGGAAGTCCTCCCAAGTAATTGGTGATGTCTTTGTTCTAGCCTTGGCTACACATGCATCAAAAAAGTGGGTAGCTAATTGATTTCATGCATCTTTTCAAATGACCTCACATTGAGGTTGGCTTACAAAATATAGTGAATATGATGGTGGGAAGGTGTACCTTGGAGATGATTCTCATATAAATATTTTTAAAAAAAGAGTCTCAATTCAATTCCTTAATGGATGAATAAAGGGGATTGTTGGTGTATTGTATACCCTTGGTTTGGCATGCAACCTATTTTTGTAAAATTGAATGATTCAAGAGTTCACATTATTTTTCAAGTGGAAGGTATGTCAAGGCATCCATTTTTTTAGATATTTATAATTATTATCCAACAAGTTTTTGAAAGGGATTTCCTTTTGTTTGTTGACATTTCCCATTTGTTTGGAACTTTTGGTAAGGTCCAAAATGGCCAAGTGCATTATTTATTTGATGAGTTGTTGAATTTATGAAACCAATGCCAAATGTTGACGAGGTTCTCATAACCTTGTTAGAGCTTGAAAAGGTTTTAGGAACTACTTCCACGACTGACGCTTGGTGTCGATGGGTGCTTAGGAGATCAAATATTATGTAAGCACAAGCATGCAATTTTTTGTGAGACCCATGATGTTTTGAAAGGAATTTTTTTTTCAAAATCATTGTGGGGCCAAGTGAAGTGGTATTATGTTTACTCCCCACCTACCCACCATGAATGTAGTTACTTTCCCAGCTACTCGTAATATTTTTTCATGCTCACCCATCTACTAGAGATTAATATAGATGTCTCCCTTCAATTTAGAGTGTCAATTTTGGGTAGGAGAACCTTGTGGGATATCGATTTCATTTGGAACTAACTACTGTGCCACATATTAAGGTTTCAACCCAAGGTTATATTTTGATGTTTTTGAGCCTTTTGGAAGAAAGTTAATGATTTCCTAGTGCAAATAAGGCGTTAATGGTTTTCAGGGGTTTTAATCATTAAAAGTAAGTCACAAGAGTGTAGCAAAGGTTGTAGAATATATGATAATACTATGGTAGGTGTGTTGTAGATGTAATGTGTCCAAAATCATAAGTACATGTTCAAAGTACTTCAAAACATTATTGGGGTCCCATTCAACATGTTTAGTGTTGTGAATGTGATTTCTTTGTTTAAAAATGTGGTAGCATTTTAATATAATTAATATATTGTAATGTTCATTCACAGATTACATATGAGTGTGTAATTTGATAATGGATAACTAAGCATGTTTTTTTTTGCAATACACTAATTTTAATATATCTTAATGATTTGGTCACAACTCAATATTTTCACTTTCACTACCCATCACTCTTGTCAAACTGACTTTGTTGCCCATAAATAAGCATTGATTTTCATTTAATAAAACTCAAACAATTTAAATCAACATGAACAAATATAAATCTAATTTAGTTTATTTTGTTAATGCAGTTCATGGTTTCACCATTTACAGGGAATAATCTTCATGAACTTATGTGAAATTTTTATCTTGATTTCACCTTGCACTCATTATGATAGTGTGGAATCAACTATATAGAGGTAGTAAGGTAGCTAGATGATCTCAAACCAATGATATATTTTGGGGTTAGCTACCAATTCCTTAGTCTTTTCATATTTTTTAACCTCTATGAATACCCTCCTAAGTTTAATTTAAGCTCAAAGAATGGGAGAGAGTATCCACTCTCATTGAATTGACCTTCAACCCTCCATGGTTTGTTGTTGAATGAATTTCACTTGCTTGAGACAACCCCAGCCTTATGAGTGAGATCCATTTCTAGGAAGCGAAGCAATATCTTTGGGACCAAAAAATGGCGTTGTTATTGAGGAACAATTATTAAGATAACTATACATCATTTGTAGATTTTAAAAAGCTTAGTGTGTTTACAATTGTTATTTTTAGTTACAACAGTAATTTATTTTAAGGAATTTTTTATGTCCCATATAAAGAGTGGTGACTCTATCATAAGAATTAAATTTTAGAAATATCTCGATGCCATGGATAGAAGAAGACAAAGAAATGAACAACATACACAATATGATGAATCAATATGCTAAATACAAGACAAAATATGGGGCTAATTCTTCAGGTGAGAACAACCAAGAGAAAGTAAATATCTCAGGTAGAGGAAATTATACCTTTGTTGACCTAAGAAACCAATACCAATATACTTATGATGATTCAACAAATCACCTACTCAAATGGGGATAAATAAATGTTGATGAATGTGATATAAGAAGAAACAACACTATAACAGGTAGAACAGGTATGGGTCAATTTGAAGATACAAATAATAGAAGGTATGTCATGCTTGACCAAGATGTAGGTGCTCACTAAGTTGACCAGCAACAACGTTAACCTATTGGTTCCCAAATACCCCATTTTGATCATACTTTACATGATGATAAGTAAATACAAAATGAAACAAGAAATTTTTTGGATGAGGAATTGGAATTGATTAATTAGGCCAAGTGGATAAGACAAGCTCTTCAAACTAAAGTCAATTATTTTACTTAGTCTCATGCTTGAGCTACACAACAACACATGGGAAAAAATATGGGAAACAACCCCACGAGAAAAACTTAGAGGTTTTCACTATTTCGACAACCTTTGAGAGTTGAAAGGTATAAGACAATATCCTTTTTTGGAATTCCCGACTACCCAAATCCAATCCTAGATGATATTTGGGGAAACATCCCAAAACTTGAAGGCAATAATACAATGATGGGAGGAGCACCTAAGGTATTTCATTAACATCACTAATGAGTATGAAATTGAAAATGAGAATATGATGATGAAGTTGTTTATACATTTTTTGGAGAGTGCTAGAGAGTGGCTCAAGAATATTATTGACAACAAAATTTCTTCTTGGGAGGAGTTCATGGATTCATTTAAAATGCAATATGGGAATAGGATTGACCCAAAATTCACTATTCATGAGCTCACCACTATTAAGAAGAGCATCAATGAGATGATGAGTAACTTGAACAATAAGTTCATCCTCACCATGAGAAAGGTACCCCAACACCTCAAACCAAATGAATATATGTGGCTTCCATTGTATTTCAAATCTTTTGATTATAATGTTGGGTGAAAATTATGTAATCATATTTTCAATAGATTACAAAACCTAAACTTCAACCACAACTATGTGAGATAAAATCTTTCCTCTCAGAAAGGAGAGGCACCCTTCTTACTGCTAACAGAAGCTACTGTAAAACTAATAAAGTATTTACACAATGTACACTATACTTACGAAATGGGGGGGGGGTTTGTGTCACATTCATGCTTTTCTCTTTTTTCAGAGAATATGTTTTACAATGCTTCACAGTTGGAAGTCCTAATTCAAGACAACTTTAAACTAACAATGAGCAGTAATGCCAATACCTCTATCTTGTCAAAGCAAAGCGTAGGGATACCATATATGATTAATAATAAACAAATAAAAGAAAAGGGAAAGCTCACGAAGGCACAAAGTCATTCTATAGCTTTTTCACTGATGGATCTATGAAAGATGTACCGTTTGTTGCATTAGAAGCACAAAGTCTTCTTAGATGCAACAATTCCTCGAACAACATGAACAATTACAAGTACAAAGTCTTGTAGATATTTCAACAAAAGTATCCAAACATAAACATAAATACAAATAAGGAATGTAACACAAAGTCTGCATAAATTACTTGAAGCCCTTCAAATATCATCTACTAATCACCACCAATAAGATCAATTCACAAGATTATTGAATCCAACACAAAGTCTGGTTTGTAATTCTCTTCTTTATTGATTAGATTTCACAAAGTATGAACACAAAGTTTCACAAATCTACTTCAAAAAGGGTAGCATTTCGTTGCAAAATACTAAAAGATAAAGATTCCAATAGAGATCCCTCATATTTATAGAAGAGAGGGAAGAGCTAATCTGGGAAATTAGTTGAGTAAAATTAGGAAAGTTAGGTGAGAAAAAATAGGAAACCCTAACTTTGACTAAGTCAACATGTAATTCATCTATGTGAAATTACATCTCATATTTTTGGTGCAATTACATTTGACAAAAAGACATTTAAGATATCACAAACTATTTACAAGATGCATAAAGGGAAGCATCAAAATGTTCAACACTAGAGATCAAGAATCTTCATGGTTCCTTGCTTGGGCACGAAAGTATTCATACTTCTTCTTGGTCTCCTGCATGAACTTTTCATCCAGACCAACAGTGTAATCCATAATGGTGTGAATCCTCGTGATTGAGTTCTTGGTGGATGAGTGAACCTTTTTGCACCTGTAAAGATGTGTCTTGAGGTTGTCAAGAGTGAGCCTTGTATCACAAATATCATGCATAGAGGCTTCTGAAAAGTTCGCACTCTCTACTTGATTCATGATGGCTTCTTTGAAGGTCTCAGAAAGATCTATGGCCAAAAGGAAGATACGGTTCTCTTCAAGAAGCTTTCCTGGCAACTCCTTGATTCATTTTTCAAGGATAGCACGATGCACTTTGACATTTTCCTATACTTGGTGGAGATCTTTTGTAAGAGATTTGATTGTCTGAATATGATGCTTCAATGATTCTCTTAATTCAACATATTTCTCCTTGTTGGGGATCACCCCGACTTCCACCAATTTGTTGAGCTTTGTCTGTTTCATTTATGACCACAACAAGAAGAATTTTTTCATTTCTCTGAGCTCTTGGAAAAGAACACCTTCCTCCTTATCAAGCTCTAGTTTGAGCTAGGCTATCTGAGTAGATTTTTCATCCGTAGCAACTATAATTTGAGAACCATGTTCTATAATCTTATTAATAAAATCATATAACACTCTGCCTTTGGAGGAAAACTTCTCAGCCTTATTGACAACTGGGTCCTGAACACTTACCATTGCCAATGGTTGTGCATTACTTGAAGATCCTACAAGTTTCCTTATAATAGTGGCATAATACTCTGCCTTCTGTTTGTACAAGTTTCGAGCTTGCTCCATTTTGTGCAGTTTTCCTACTAGTATATCCAAGGTTACTTGTGCATCTGCCTTGGCACTTTCATTTGTGACCTTGCCAAGCTGGAATCTTGTCACTGTGTATTCCTCCATATTGACATCTCCTTCCTCTTGAGGTGGTACGCCAATCTTTGCATACTTTTGACCGGCTTTGTCAACATGAAGCTGTGAATACACTTTTTCCTTTTTCTTCCCCTTGGCTTTTGGAGGGGTTATCTCTTCAAGATCGAGCTCTTCTGGAGAGATCATTTGATTTTTGTGCTTTGATACTTGAGATACCAACTAGGAAGGAAGAGAGGAGATATGAGCTTCTTGGTTGACCTTCAACTCCCTTGTCACCACCACTTTTGAAGGAATGACTGCTATAGTGATAATTGGCGTAGTGTCTGTCAATACTACTCCAATAGCTTGCACATTGAGATGATTATGCATGGATTCATTCATGAACTTGTTAAACTCAGCTTCTGAAGTGAGATCATATGATGGATATGACAAGCTGGGAATGGATGATGGAGGGCTCGACAAAATGTCAATCATTTGTATACTTGCCACTAAAGGAGTATCTAGTATGGTTGATACTGCAGGGGGTGGTGCAATGTCCATTGTGGGTATGGTAGATGTAGGAATAGGCGATGTAGGAAAAGGTGGTGGAGGAGTGTTTGGATTAGGAGGTGTGTGAGGAATGTTTGAAGTTATGGGAGATGATGTTTGGGGAAGATCTTCAACTACATTCTCACATGGAGACATAGTTCGTTCTTCATCATACCCGAGTTCCTGTTGATCACCCTCTTGATCTTCTAACTCTTGTTCACCTTCTTGGTCACCTTCATAATCTTCTTCCTTATTGGAGTTTGTTTCTTCTGAATCTTCTTCTTCAGCAAATTGGTCACTTGAATTTTCTTCTTCATCAAAATCTATCTCTTGGGAAACAAACCCCTTTCCTTTCGAGCGGGATGGTTTAGATTCCATTGTTTTTTCTTCTCGGACGGCTCGAGTATCCTTTTTGCAAATAGTGAACTTAATCCTGGGGCCCCTTCGGGAAGAAGTGGGAATAGCCACAGGTTTATCTTTCATGTGAGGTTCTTGTTGTTGACTAGCTTCTACTCTGGATTCTTCTCCTTCAGATTTTTTCCTGAAAGTTTATTGGCAAAACAAGGATAGACAATTGAGAAGGGGGGTGAATCAGTTGTTACCAAAATCAAACTTATTCAACATTAATCAACCTTTAATCTTAGATATGATAATTAACAGTGCAAGCATAAATCAATAACACATCAGAGACACATGAACACCAAAATTTTATACTTGGAAACTTTGTTAGGGGAAAAACCACGATGGATGTTAGTCCACAAGATTATACCCTGTTAAAAGTATAATGAAGAATGAATAAAGAATGCACTTGCATTTAGGCACACTACCTAGAGATCATTGCTCAAAGGGAAGGCTCATTGCCTTACATAAGATAATCAGATTAAATCCATTTGATGAACATGAACTGAGAAATTAGCTTCTTCACAAGCCTGATTACTGTTCCGGTTAGGCACAAATACACTTCGCTCAACCTTCTTCACACTATACTATGCATTCAGATGATTTGATCTTTATTCACACATACACCGAGCATATTTTGAGCACACACACATTTACAATGATTAGACAATCGCTCTTATATATATTTGCTACACGGATTTACATCAACAACTCTGTCGGCCACAAAATAAATAAATTACAACTTGTCGACCTCAATACATGAACAATTCTTAATGCACACCAACCGAAGTCGGTCACAACATAGAAAATACCTAAATCAACATCCTTGAGCACACTAAACAATAAAGTATTAATCCATAAGGATTCGCAACACGCAATCACCATCCTGTCGGCCAAAAACATGAAAAACTTGAACACACAAGGAACAATATTCAATCATGAACACATCAATCAATGCAGACGTACTGAACTAATAGAGCACAATCTAGAAACATTATTGAACATCTTAGAAACATATGCAACAACCAAATTCACCAGAATTGCAATCTCATCTTCTAGAAACATTTGCTACAGTAACTGAATAATTGTAGGAACACAAATCTTCATAACTTTCTCAATTCTTGATGCGTACCACTGAAACTTTTAGACAACATACTAGATAAGCTCAACAACAAACCCTTTAGTGCGTGCCACCTGATCATCTATGAGCACAAATTTTTAGAGTTAGAAGGCATATGTATAACAAGTTAAATGCATATTTGAACAATAAAATAGAGTAATAAAACACACACAGAAGACAACACAGAGAATTTAACGTGGTTCACCCAATCTGGGCTACATCCACAAAATCGTAGCCATCCAATGATTTTATTATCTAGTGCAAAACATATTACAATATCATGAATAATTGCATGCTACAACTCTCCATCCCAGCCGCTTATAACAAGCTTTTAGAAGCTTCCAAAAATTAGGGTTTACAAAGTCGGTTTTTTTTCTTTTTCAATGATGAAGCAAAAAAAGGCAAGGATACATGAAGAGTGTATAGTAATAAAAAGTGTACAGTATAGCATGAACAGTCACCACATACCAACACAAATTTCCACCACTCTGACCTTCTCAGCTTCACTGGCTGGCTGCAATATATTTATTACAATTTTCTCAATGTCCTCGACATATACAACCTTCAGAATCACCAATGCTAATAGTGTTGACATCAATGACAACCTCATATCAGTAATGGAACTTCAACATCTAAAAAAGATTTCATCTTAAAGCCATGCTTTTGTAACCACTCTGTAGTGTTAGCCAATATTGGTGTCAACCTCTCTTTGATGGAAATGGTTTCCTTTTTGGATCATTGAATTGCAAGCAAAGGTCTCTTGGAGATTTCTTGTTCATCGTAAGTAGAACTCATGATGTCACTAGGATATGTGAAATCCTTTGGTAGGTCAAAAACACCAAGATCTTTGATCTATTGTACGGTTATTCTGCAAAAATCCATCTTACAAATAGCCTCTTCATCTTTGCAATCAACCCAAATGTCATCAAAGTGTGGTACCTGTGCTTGTGACCCTTTTTCAGCTTCTTCTTTACATTATGATAATCAAAATCAAATCTGTATCTATAGGTCTTGATTGTCATGACCTGCATCTCTGCATAGATTGATTTGGATTTTTTGACACTTTTGATGGTATACCTACCGATTGTCAGTGGAAACTTAAATCCTGACTTGTGAATCCTCATCCATTCTTTGTGGCTGAAATCAGTTGTCTGCATAACTCCATGAGTATCCACTTGTCTGAGGGATATCTGGGCAACATGTAAGGGCGCCCAATGTAGCATCCTACCCTTACATAAGTAAAAGTTGGGAATTATAAGAATATGCATCGGACTTTACTCACCACTTTGTAGGCCTCATCAGACACTCTCTTCTTCTCGAGAGTCAGGTCAAAGCTAAAAAGTAGAGGCGCAAAGAAGGCATCAATGACCCTCTTGAAATGGTGAAGGCTTTCCTTCAGTTCTAGTTGATAGAAATATTTGTACACAGGTATAGAAAGTCGGTTCCCTTTTGTAGATAAACCCGAGAATTTCCTCATCATGATTGCAACATACACTAGGTAAGAAGTCATATAGAACGTCAAGGTGGTTGGCACATTTATCAGTTGTTCATGGATTGCATCACTGATATGTTTTCCCCAATCAATATGAGCCTTCTATCTTCTTATGATCCAAATGTACTCATACACCCAATCTTGAAAATGAGATGTGGCAATCCCTTAACTCTACTCAAGAGTGTTATCATGTCCCTGACATCTTCTTTGAAGTCACTTCGTGGAAGTCCCCTCAACCATCTTGAGATAGTATGCCTAGGTTCTTTCAACCATTGGCTATTGATCAAGTTTTTAGCCTTATTTGGATCTGAGTCATACACTTCTTGCACTTGTTGTATTGAAATTTCAATGTATTTTTCCATTTGTGAGACTCTGAAAACAATATCAAAGAAATCAGGGTCTAGTCTCAATATCTCCTGCCCAGAAGAGTCAATCACACTTCTACTTTCCTTGATGTAATGGGATGCAACTTCGAGGATGAACTTTTTATTGTGTGCAGAAGTAGGGAAGTAGACACCAGGTGTAGATTACTATGCACAATGGCTCTCAGGGAGTCTTCAAGAGGATTTTGGTTAGTTCTTTTCATGAAATCAACGAGGTCTTGATGACCAACCTCGATGCCTTTGATCTCATCCACTTTTGAAATTACTACTGTCAGCGGATAAACACCTTGGTATGTGTATTTCATTTTGCCTTCAGCCTTTGAAGAGGAGGGAGGATTCTTGGCTATCATCTAAGAGCAACTAGATCAAAAGATGCAACTTTGAGGATCCCTTGATGAGATTTGAAAAGGAATTGTAAAGATGGTGAATCCATAAAGGTTAGTCGAAAAAGTAGCATTGGGATGCGTGAAGTGAGCAACGATGTTGAGAAAGCATGATACAAGTGACAAGGCACAAAAAATGATGTAGGAGCAGAGAAATGGGCTTCGGAGCAAAGATAGAACAATTTTGGAGAGTTTCAAGGAAAAACTGTCAAGAGTGTAAGGGCGCTAAAAATCAGCACCCTTGCACTTAACTTGCAAGTTTGGAAAAAATGTGTCAAGGCGCTGAAAAATAGCACCTTGACACTTAGTCTCTAAGATTACATGGCAAGTGTAGTAGTGGGTTTTTTTAGTGCCATGACACTTAGAATGAGAAATGTGGTGCGTGGTGAAAAAACAAAGGTGCAATGCGTTTAAAAACCCCGCTTGAGAATTTTGAGTGTCTTTCGAAGTTTGATATGGCAAGATATTTTTGGGACGAGTTTACTTAGGCTTGTGCCTACTTGAACATTTAGATAAGGAATTGGAAAGACATGACATGAGAAAGAGAAGAAAACAAACAACATAGAAGAATGATAAACAAGGGTGCGCACAACAAAAACCCCAACAAAAGTGAGGAGAAAGCACAACTTAGCAGAGGGAACTATTGGAAACCAAAACGTGTTGAGGAACAAATAAAAGACCAATGCGCGACATGAGGATAGGAGAAATATTGATGAAGACAAAAACGCGTTGAGGAAGAGGAGAAAAAATGATGGCGACTAACAAGAGATAAAACTCCAAAACGTATTTACAAACCAAATAAAATCATAGACCAAAAGAAAGGCAATGAAGGAGAACACAAAAACCACATACCTGGAATAACCACGAAAAACCTAGCTCGAAAAGGCTTGGAGATCCTCAAAACATGGGTTTGCAAGGAGCAAGATAGTCACCCAGCAGGTTGGAAGTGAAAGAATGAAAATAAGAATGAACTAAAATTGACTTAAAATCACTTTTAAGTGATTCACAAGTGAAATAAATGAACAAAAGTCACACATTTAATTAAGGCGTATAAAGTGGAGAAAACTAGTGAAAAGTGCAGTTGAGTTGAAAAACACTACCCCAGCCTTAAAATGGCTAAGTTTGGAGACTTGGTGTAAGGGCGCTAAAAATCAACACCCTTGCACCAAGTCAAAAATTCACTTAAGTGCATAGGCGCTAAAAAACCTCGCCTTTGCACTTTTTATACTTAGACAAATTTCTTCAAAATGTTAGAGCGCTTTTTTCTGGATCTTTTGCACTTTTCACAATTTCACTAAGTATAAACAATGAGAATTCACGAAGATACTCATTTCAAAGGTCTTCACTAGGTGAACGTAGAGGGATGCTCAAACAAACTATTTGAGAATTTGGAACGCACTTCGAGCTGGATTGAAAAATCACCTCATTTTTCATGCTTGAACATCATGAACCTAGGAAACAAACAAGTTTTGTAGGGGGTTATCCATGGAATGAGTGTTGGTAGATTCCATGATAACAGCTAGCTCCTGCTGGGGATCTTCCTTCAGCCATTCTTTGAAACAAATGAAGGGAGAATAACTCTAGAATTCAAGTGCCTTTATCCATCCATTGGGCTTGCAGTTAGGCGATGACAATGACACAACTTAAAACAAAAAAAGACAGAAAGGACTAAAAATAAAAATATTTACATTTGAAACGCCTGCTACTTTATTGTGTAAAGTGTTTGAGGTGTTGTCCACTGTGAGGAAGGGAAAATGATGTTCCATCTCCATATGCTAACAGGAAATTGTTCTCACCGTGCAGCTGGTGAACTTGGAAAGGTCCTGTCCACAGTGAGTCAAATTTTTCGTGCATACCTTTTGGTTCTCTTTATTTCTTCCACAGGAGAACAAGAACACCGATTTGAAAATCTTGAGATTTGGATTTCCTATTGAAAAGATTCTTTACTTGGTCCTAGTGTTCCGCGATGCGGTCAACCACTTGAACTCACTTCTCTTCCAATTCAGAGAGATACATCACATGCTTATCAACAAAATTATCAAAAGTCTTGTCCTTAATGGCCTTAGCCAATTTGAGGGTTGGAAGTTCCAAGGTTATAGGAATCTCGACATTCAACCTGTACAAGAGTTGAAAGGGAGACATACCGATTGCCCACTTTAGAGTTATCCTATCTACCCACAAAGCGTCATACAAAGCCTGGTGCCACAAACGTTGATTCTCATCTACTAGCTTATGGATGATAGTCACCAGATTTTTGTTTCTTGACTTGGCCTGGCCATTACCTTGTGGGTAATAGTTAGAAGAATGTGACAAGGTTATTCCATGTTAAAAATAAAACTCAGTGATCTGATTTGACGAGAAGGTAGAAGCGTTGTCAGCAACGATTTTGTTCGACACATGGAACCTGGAAATGATGTTTTCCTTTAAGAAACTGCACACCACTTCAAAAGTAGCACTCTTAGTAGGAATTGCTTCCACCCACTTAGTGAAATAATTAGTTGCAGTCAGGATGTAGATGTGTCCTGCACTTGATGATGGATTAACCGCACTAATGAAGTCAATTCTCCACTGCTGGAAAGGTTCTTTAATCACAACAGGTTTTAATGACAAAGCCACCAACTTAGGCTTGCCAACAAATTGTTGACACAAATCACACTTACACACCCAAGAGTACGCATATTGAAAGAGTGTGGGTCAATATTACTTTGCTCTCAAAATCTTGTGAGTAGTCACTGGCACAAAAAAATGTCCTCCACATGCCAAGTCATGGTATGACTTCAACAGTTTTTTCTGTTTCTCTTTATCAACACATCATAGAAAAGTCCCATCTACTGCACGCTTGCATAAGCCATTATCCCATAAGACAAACTTTATTGATTTTAACTTGATGGTTCTCCTCTCTTTTGAATTCAAATTATCGGGACATTCTCCATAAGTAATGAAATAAGTGATGTTGGAATACCACTCATCGGTGGTGCCAATAAACAACACCATTTGAAGTTCACTTGAATCTACTTCTTCTTTTTTTGAAGCTTCTTCATCATGATTATTTTTAGAAATAAGCTGACAAAGTCCATCCCCGTATCAGCTTAGTGGGTTTGATTTCTGTGTCATATTCCTGAATCTTGGCAACCCAATTGCTTCTTTTCATCCCGAATTCCTGTTGTGTTAAGATGGACTTAATAGTTGAATCTGGGACCAGAACTTTGACATGACTATTCAAAATGTAGAACCAAAAGTGTTTAACAACCTTGACCACAGTGAAGGCATGTTTTTCCATCTGGGACTATTTTAGCTCATAATTCTTTAGAGGGAAGCTCATGAATGCAATTGGTGATTCAAAACCCTCATTGTTTTCTTGCACCAGAATAGCTAAAAGTGCATGCTCGAAAGCATAACTATACACGATGAATTCTTTGGTGTAGTTAGGAAACACCAACATTGGTGCATGAGAAATGGACTCCTTGATGTCATCAAACACAACCTTCCCTTTTGCTATCCAGTGAAAAGTAGTATTGCCTTTCATCATATTAACGATATGACGAGTCTTTTCAGCAAAGTCTTGAAGGAACCTTCGCATAAAATTTACCTTGACAAAGAAGGAATGGACAACCTTCTTGCTTGATGACAAGGTAAGAGATTTGATACCATTTACTCTTTCTGAGTCAATCTTGATTCCTTCAGTGGACACTATGTGACCAAGAAGTTTGCCTTTTGTGACTCCAAAAATTGACTTTTTGGGGTTTAGGGAAATACCATGATGTCGACATCTCTCCAAGATCTGCCTTAGATGATAGTAGTGTTCATGAAATTTTTGGAGAACATCGTGAGATCGTCGAGGTACACCACAATAAACTTACCCATCACATCATGAAATGCCAAGTCCATAGCTCATTGGAATGTGGCACCGACATTTATCAGGCCAAAAGACATTCTGCGGTACACAAAGGTACCCCATGGCATTGTGAAAGCCATCTCGTGTTGATCACTTGAAGTAACTTCAATCTGGTTATAACCCGAAAACCTATCCAACATGGAGAGCATCTTAGATCCGATCACATTTTGTAGAACTTGGTCCATCACAGGGAGAGGATAATTATCCTTGAGTGACAGCTGGTTGAGGTTTATGAAATCCACACAAATACGAATCTCACCATTTTTCTTACGAACGGGAACAATATTTTCTATCCATGTTGAATGATGGATGGGAAATATTATCCATGCTTTCAACATTTTTTGGACTTCCGCAAGGGTTGTACCAAAAATCCTTGGGTTGTATTGCCTTTGCTTTTTCTTAAAAGGAAATGCTCCAACCTTAAATGGAATGTCGTGTTGCACTTCTTTTGGCTGGAAGGACTTTAGATCTTCATATGAATATGCTAAGACATCCATATATTATTGCAACAACCTAGTGAACTACTTCCTCTCTTCGACCATGCAACATTTACCAATGTTCACCATCTTAGGATCACTTTCAGTTCCCAAGTTGTATTGTTCAACCTCATTAGACGAATCAAAGTCTGCAAGTTGCTTCTTGACGTAGCGATCATGCTTGTTAAATAGTTTCTCAAGAGACACCAATCATTTGGGAATTTCATTCCCTTTGAGTTGTAAGAATTCTTCATCTATGACTAGATCCATATCAGACATAGATTCTCGAGGAGGAGAATCACTTCCTTCAAAGTACAATTCATTGAAATTTTTTGCCTTTTCTAAGAAAGCAACAATTTGATGATCATTGTTGAAAATCTGCCATTTCTTTGAATTATTAGGAACACTTGGGCGAAAAACCAACTCGATGGTGTAGGTAGAGCCTTGAAATTCTTTATGTGGTATTAGGAGTGTGGCTGAGACTACTAAGGAATCAACCCTATCATTATATTCCCTTGGAACCACAGATATATCAAAGGTCTCAAATTCTTCAATGCAATCCCAAACGAGATTGCAATAATGTCTAAGCTTTCCATTTTTAGTCTGATAAATATTCCTTACCTGACATACTATTAGCTTAGGATCACCTTGTGCATGAATATTTTTTATACCCTTCTTGTGCACAAATTGCATTCCCAACAATAAGGCTTCATACTCAACAATATTATTGGTGTTGTCAAATTATAGCTTGAAAGAAAAAGGGAAAAGTTTCCCATTGGAGGAAATAAAAACCATTCCCACTCCAGAACCAATAAAGAACAACTACCATCAAACTCTAGTAACCAAACACCGTTCAAATCACCAAGGCTAATGGTGTGAAAATCTATAGCCTCATCATCTGATGAAGCTTCAGGATCTGATGTTGATGAATCATCTGGCGATGACTTATTTATTATTGAAAGGGATTCGACACTCTCCAACTCATGTCTTGTTGAGGATTCTATAACCTCTTCTGTTTGCAGATAGTAAGTTCCCACGCTTGAAGACTCGAACAATATCTGGGCTCTTGGGTCATTTGATTGGGTTACTGAAAAACTTTGCTTCCTTTTCAGGAATATTTTTTTGCAACACGCCTTTCACTGGTATTTTGGCTTTAGACATGTCCATACCTAGTTCTCCCCCAACCTCCTTACAAAAATTTCATCTGAGGAGGATTTTGTAAGATGTTGGCATATCGGCTACTAGAACCATCATCTTTATCTTTTTCTCAGGGTATGCGACAAATGCATACTGTGTATCCTTGATCTGGCTGATCAAGGGCACTTGTTTGTTTTCCATGGAGAAGCAATGACTGAAAGTTTTGGTCATATATAAACCTAAGGTAGTAGCTACCTTGGCGGGCATCACATTATCATATGCACTAGAGTCTATAACACAGTTACTTAGTTTAAAACCATTGAAAAGTAGGGAGATGAAAAACTGATCAATGCGTCCGGAGGCTATTAGACGATTTGACACAAGATTAATCTATGGAATTTTAGGCTTAGGAGCAACAAGAACATCAGGAGGTGAATCTTGACTTGGGGTAATTCCTTGGTCTTTGACGAGCATGGCGAGCCTGTCAAATTGGTCGGGGTTAACTTTGAGGTATTCACCCTCAAACATTTGGACCTTGGTTCTCTTGGCATGGTTGATGATGTCAAAATCCTGGAAAGAGTTTTATAAACTGGAAGTAGTAACTTCATTGATTGGTTTGATAAAAGGCATACTGGTCTTTGGAATGAGAGGATTAGATTTAGAAATAGGAGGAGTTGGTGAAGAGGGATGAGGTGCACTTAGTTGTGGATTTGTTGTTTTCTTAGGTTTCCAAGGGAGAGGAGAACCTCTTTTGGAAATTGTGACTAGCAGCTTCTCTTTTTCAAGTGGAGCAGCAGCTTGAGCTTTCTCAAGCTTATTTTCTTGGTGTTGCGTGAAAACAACATATGTATCTGTCACTAAGTCATCTTCATCATCTCCTTTTGCTATCTGTAAGTAGCCAATCTTGGAGTTGCCAACCAATTCCATTTCTTCATCTTGGAAGAGGTTAACATTTTCTTCCCGAGGATAATCTGGTTGTGCATAGTCTTCTTGTTCAGCCTCATAGTATCCTGCGTCAGTGTTATTAGGTGGAGCTTCAAGTGCAAGCCTACCTTGTGGTGCCGGAAGGCGGTTTTGATTCCTATTTCTGGCATAGTTGGGGAAAGTCCTTGGGACATCCTTGTAGGTTCCATTGTTATTAAAGACTTGCTTTTTCAAAGCTAAGACTTTATTTGCCAGCCTTTGAACCATGGGATCTGCAAAGTTGGAACTAGCGTTAGGAGTATTGGCATTAGATGTTGAAGATCCTGATGCTTGCATCCTTTTGTTGGTGTTGGTTTTGGTTCTTATCTCTCTGGCCAGAATCATATCATCTTCAAGACTGGTGGCCAACTGTTGTGCTGCTTCAATGTTGGCAAGATTTTCCTTGTGTAAGAAGAAACTTACTTTGGGTAATTGCGTGTTGATGAAAAAGCACTTCAAATTATGATCCGTCGGTTTGGCATCTTGTGGGATCCGTGTTACCAACTTGTTTAACTTAGCCATGAACTCGCGCATGGGTTCATGGGCCTCCTTCCACATGGTTTTGATTTTTTCCAACAAAGCATGTGCGTCCTTGGCAGGTTTGAATCTTTCCTCAAACTTTGTTTGAAGAGTGGCCCAATTGGTGATTGAGGCATTTGAAAGATTACAGAACCATTCAATAGCAACCCCTTGGAGGAATTCGATAAACAATCTTACAGAAACGTCTTCATGCTCTATGGCGAGAATGCCACAAACGATGTAGAAGACGACGATGTGCTCATCGGGATGTTGTTTTTCGTCACTTGAAAACTTTAGGAGATGTTTCCTCAAAACTCACAAAAGCTTATGCAGAGGTGTGACCAAACGAAGGGGACCAAAGGAATTTCCCCACGGTCCTGTAGGTGGTGCAACCATGATTGGTTGCACAAAAAGTGCCCGAGTTGGATGCCTATGGTAGACAGACCAAACAGATGGAAGAGGAGATCTTTGTTTTTGAGGAGGATAGCTCACAGTACATTGCAACGGTGACCTTACTCCCGAAGGAGTGAATGGAAAATTGCATTGCAACAAATCTTCAAAAAGTGGATCCGTTACTCCTTGAGCCCTCAATCCTCGTGTATAACTTCGGTCCACCAGATTGCAGACCTGAATATGATGAAGATTTACAAATAAAAATATACAAGATACAATAAGAAACTGGAAATTTTATTCACTTCAATCGAAAGCGAGAGGCTTAGATTGTGTGATTCATTCCCTAGCGGAGTCGCCAACAAACTATTGGGTGAAAATTATGTAATCATCTTTTCAATAGATTACAAAACCTAGACTTCAACCACAACTATGTGAGACAAAATATCTCCTCTCAGAAAGGGTAGGCGCCCTTCTTACTGCTAACAAAAGCTATGGTAAAACTAATAAAGTATTTACACAATGAACACTATACTTACGAAATGGGGGGGGGTGTGTCACATTCACGCTTCTCTCTTTTTTCAGAGAAGATGTTTTCTAATGCTTCACAATTGGAAGTCCTAATTCAAGATAACTTAAAACTAACAATGAGCAGTAATGCCAATACCTCTATCTTGTCAAAGCAAAGCGTAGGGATACCATATATGATTAATAATAAACAAATAAAAGAAAAGGGAAAGCTCACGAAGGCACAAAGTCTTTTTGTAGCTTTTTCACTGATGGATCTCCGAAAGATGTACCATTTCTTGCATTAGAAGCACAAAGTCTTCTTAGATGCAGCAATTCCTCGAACAACATGAACGATTACAAGCACAAAGTCTTGTAGATCTTTCAACAAAAGTATCCAAACATAAACATAAATCCAAATAAGGAATGTAACACAAAGTCTATATAAATTACTTGAAGCCCTTCAGATATCATCTACTAATCACCACCAATACGATCAATTCACAAGATTATTCAATCCAACACAAAGTCTAGTTTGCAACTCTCTTCCTTATTGATCAGATTTCATTCACAAAGTATGAACACAAAGTTTCACAAATCTAATTCAAAAAGGGAAACACTTCGTTGCAAAATACTAAAAGGCAAAGATTACAATAGAGATCCCTCATATTTATAGAAGAGAGGGAATAACTAATGTAGGAAATTGGTTGAGTAAAATTAGGAAAGTTAGGTGAACAAAAATAGGAAACCCTAACTTTGACTAAGTCAACATGTAATTCATCTATGTGAAATTACATCTCATATTTTTGGTGCAATTACATTTGACAAAAAGACATTTAAGATATCACAAACTATTTACAAGATGCATAAAGGGAAGCATCAAAATGTTCAACACTAGAGATCAAGAATCTTCATGGTTCCTTGCTTGGGTACGGAAGTCTTCATACTTCTTCTTGGTCTCCTACATGAAATTTTCATCCGGACCAACGGTGTAATCCAAAATAGTGTGAATCCTTGTGATTGATTTCCTGGTAGATGAGTGAACCTTTGTGCACCTGTCAAGATGCATCTTGATTTTGTCAAGAGTGAGCCTTGTATCACAAAGATCATGCATAGAGGCTTTTGAAAAGTCCGCACTCTCTACTTGATTCATGATGACTTCTTTGAATGTCTCAAAAATTTATGTGGTCGAAAGGAAGATACAGTTCTCTTCAAGAAGCATGCCTTGCAACTCCTTGATTCTTTTTTAAAGGATATCACGATGCACTTTGACATTTTCCTATACTTGGTGGAGATCTTCTGTAAGAGATTTGATTTTTTGAATACGATGCTTCAATGATTCTCTTACTTCAACGTGTTTCTTCTTGTTGGGGATCACCCTGGCTTCCACCAATTTGTTGAGCTTTGTCTGTTTCATTTGTGACCACAACAACATACATTTTTCCATTTCTCTGAGCTCTTGGGAGAGAACACCTTCCTCCTTATCAATCTCTAATTTGAGCTGGGATATCTGAGTAGCTTTTTCATCTGTAGAAACTATAATTTGAGAACGATGTTCTATAATTTTATTAATAAAATCATATAACACTTTGGCTTTGGAGGAAAACTTCTCAGCTTTCTTGACAATTGGGTCCTCAACGCTTACCATTGCCAACGGTTGTGCATTACTTGAAGATCCTACAAGTTTCCTTATAATAGTGGCATAATACTCTGCCTTCTGTTTGTACAAGTTTCGAGCTTACTCCATTTTGTCCAGTCTTCCTGCTAGTATATCCAGGGTTACTTGTGCATCTGCCTTGGCACTTTCATTTGTGACCTTGCCAAGCTAGACTCTTGTCACTGTGTATTCCTCCATATTGACATCTCCTTCCTCTTGAGGTGGTACTCCAATCTTTGCATACTTTTGACCGACTTTGTCAACATGAAGCTGTGAATACACTTTTTCCTTTTTCTTCCCCTTGGATTTTGGAGGGGTTATATCTTCAAGATTGAGCTCTTCTAGAGAGATCATTTGATTTTTTTGCTTTGATACTTGAGATACCAACTAGGAAGGAAGAGAGGAGATATGAGCTTCTTGGTTGACCGTCAACTCCCTTGTCACCACCACTTTTGAAGGAATGACTAGTATAGTGATAATTGGTGTAGTGTCTACCAATACTACTCCAATAGCTTGCACATTGATATGATTATGCATGGATTCATTCATGAACTTGTTAAACTCAGCTTCTGAAGTGAGATCATATGATGGATATGACAAGCTGGGAATGGATGATGGAGGGCTCGACAAAATGTCAACCGTTTGTTTACTTGCCACTGAAGGAGTATCTAGTATGGTTGATACTGCAGGGGGTGGTGCAATGTCCATTGCGGGTATGGTAGATGTAGGAATAGGCGATGTAGGAAAAGGTGTTGGAGGAGTGTTTGGATTAGGAGGTGTGCGAGGAATGTTTGAAGTTATGGGAGATGATGTCTGGGGAAGATCTTCAACTACATTCTCGGGTGGAGACATAGTTCGTTCTTCATCATGCCCGAGTTCCTGTTGATCACCCTCTTGATCTTCTAACTCTTGTTCACCTTCTTGGTCACCTTCAGACTCTTGTTCACCTTCAAAATCTTCTTCCTTATCAGAGTTTGTTTCTTCTGAATCTTCTTCTTCAGTAGATTGGTCACTTGAATTTTCTTCTTCATCAAAATCTATCTCTTGGGAAACATACCCCTTTCCTTTCGAGTGGGATAGTTTAGATTCCATTGTTTCTTCTTCTCGGACGGCTCGAGTATCCTTTTTGCCAACAATGAACTTAATCTTGGGCCCCCTTCGAGAAGAAGTGGGAATAGCCACAGGTTTATCTTTCATGCGGGGTTCTTGTTGTTGACTAGCTTCTGCTTTGGATTATTCTCCTTTAGATTCTGTCCTGAAAGTTTTCATCTCAAAGCCATGCTTGTGTAACCATTCTGTAGTGTTAGCCAATATTGGTGCCAACCTCTCTATGACGGAAATGTTTTCCTTTCTGGACCATTGGATTGCAAGAAAAGGTCTCTTGGAGATTTCTTGTTCATCGTAAGTAGCGTTCATGATGTCACTAGGATCTGTGAAATCCTCTAGTAGGTCTACAACACCAAGATATTTGATCTTTTGTATAGTTAGTCTGCAAAAAACCATCTTACGAATAACCTCTTCATCTCTGCAATCAGCCCAAATGTCCTCAAAGTGGTACATGTGTTTGTGACCCTTTTTCAGCTTCTTCTTTACATTCTGGTAATCAAAATCAAATTTGTATCTATAGGTCCTAATTTTCATGACTTGCATCTCTGCATAAAATGATTTGGCTTTTTGTACACTTTTGATGGTATACCTACCAATTGTCAGTGGAAACTTAAATCTTGGCTTATGAATCCTCATCCATTCTTTGTGAACTAAAATCAGCTGTCTGCATAACTCCATGAGTATCCACTTGCCTGAGGGATATCTGGGCAACATGTAAGGGCACCCAGTGTATCATCCTACCCTTATGTAAGTAAAATTTGGGAATTGTAAGAATATGCATCTGAATTTACTCACCACTTTGTAGGCCTCATCAGACACTCTCTTCTTCTTGAGAGTTGGGTCAAAGCTGAAAAGTAGAGGCACAAAGAAAGCATCGACAACCCTCCTAAAATGGTGAGGGCTTTCCTTCAGTTCTAGTTGATAGAAATATTTGTACATAGGTATAGAAAGCCGATTCCATTTTGTAGATAAAACTGGGAATTGCCTCATCATGGCTGCAACATACACCAGGTAAGAAGTCATATAGAACTTCAAGGTGATTGGAACATTTATCAGTTGTTCAAGGATTGCATCGCTGATCTGTTTTTCCCAATCAACATGAGCCTTTTGTCTTCTTATGATCCAAATGTACTCATACACCCAATCCTGAAAATGAAATGTTTTAGGCAATCCCTTAACTCTGCTCAAGAGTGTTATCATGTTCCTAACATATTCTTTGAAGTCACTTCGCAAAAGTCCCCTCGACCATCTTGAGATAGTATTCTTGGGTTCTTTCAACCATTGGCTATTGATCAAGTACTTAGCCTTATTTGGATTTGAGTCATAGACTTCCTATGCTTGTTGTATTGAAATTTTAGTGTATTTTTCCATCTGTGGGACTCTGAAAACAATATCATGAAAAAATTATAGGCTTGATTTGATAAAAAGACCTTATATTTATGGGCATGTATCCTTAATTTCTCAAAAATTAAACATCACAAGCCAACATTAAAATTTGAATTCGAGGATAATTAAAAATACCACGAAAAACATACTTTAATTTTGGTTTCAAAGGCCTAGGGAGGACCCATTCGCCCAGGGGTGAATAGGTCCCAAGTCCCTATTCGCCCAAGGGCGAATGGGTCCCAAGTCCCTATTCTTGGAACACACATTACTCATGGTAATTACTTATGTGTTGGCATTAATTGTTGTTAGGTTTTCCCTTCAAAAAATGTAATTTATTAGGCTTGTAAATGTAAAATAGGGATTATTAAGCCATAATTAAGTCCAATTTAATTGAGGGGACCCAAAAAAAGTGCGAAAATGTAAAGGAGCACATTTTTTGACACTACATTTAGTCCCCACTTTAGTGAGAGGGTGACCTTGCGTCAAAATCACACTAAAGTAGACAATCAAGAGAGGTCTAATTATATAATTGTTGGAAAGATAAGATGACAAAGGTCAAGGATGGTGATCAAGCCCCCAATATCTAAGATTTCAGGACAAACCAACAAAGGCACAAAGAGACACATACCTTTGTTAAATATGCAACAACAATGAAAAGATACTCAATCATACAACGTCAAAGACTTAAAGAAAGGAAAAAAAGAGAAAAAGGGTGGATCAAGCTTCGACTGTTTGTCCATCAAGCCTTAGTTGCTTGTCCAAAAAAATGTTTAAAAGTGGAAACTCGATGTCCACTATGCAAAAAACATGCACTCACACGGGCTAGTGAAATCCGTTATCCACTAGGTGAGCCCTAGGAAGTGGCTAGCTAACCATACCAAAATTATACCTCCCGATAACTTTGATAAGGTGCCACAGAGATGGTCACAAGGCTAGCAAGCTGTGTTATGCTAGGAACTCATGAAAAAGGCTCCACTGGCAAGCAAGTTGTGTTATGCTTGGTAGCCTTGAAAAAGGTTTGTTACTTTGAGCTTCAGAAGGCTAGCAAGTTGCATTATGCTAGGAACTCATGAACAAAATGCATGCCTCCATTGGAAAACAAGGTGTGTTATGCTTGGTGGCCATGGAAAAGGGTAAAGGCTCCACTAGTAAGCAAGTTGTGTTATGCTTGGTGGCCTTGATACGTGCAATAGGATATTAAAAGGAGTTTTTCTTTATTCATGAAGGTCTCACCTTAGGGAACATCGTGCCTAATATTTTCAAGAGAGGACTAGTTGAGGATAAAAGATTTACAACTTAGGGAATGCAGTCTGCAACATCACCACTAAGAGGAATGCCATATGCCAAGAAAGGTCACACTCTTGAAGGACATCAAACCCAATGTCACCAAGAAGAAGACACATCACAAGAATAAAAAATATCACACTAAGAAACATGAATTATAGTCAAAAATGTCAAAATGATAATGCCAATGTATGCCCCCACTTTAAATAAATTGCTAAACACCATGATGTGAGCAATTACTTTAAAGTAGAAAATGATAAATGGTACACAATAAAGAAGACATGGGAGCTTATTTGGAAAGCCCTATGTCAAGCATATATTTCCAAATGAAGTTGTGTCATGAAAAAGGGGTTGCCCCCAAATGAAATCCCAAACACATAAGGGATCCGCAGATTTGGGATTAGTGCATGTCTTTGCTACAATGATATTATAGAGCTTGGAAACATAACCATTCCCCAAATACTCATAGAACTAGAAGAATGACATTCATAGAGAGCGAAAACAAAGAAAAGCTTTTGGATCAACATGGAAGAGACCTAAATATCTCAACACCTTGCGTCATCCCCAAAAGGAAAACACAAGACAAGAGAAAAGATAAAGGTTTATGCCATTTAAAAGAATGTAGGTACAAATTGAGGAATGAACATAAATATATGTCAAATAAAATGATACGGGGGATCACATTACACACATGCAATCACAAAAAGAACATGAAAAAAAGACAAAGAAAAGACTAGTAGGGCACTTACGAGTCAACCTATAGTAGGTCAACTGTATCCCAATCTTGTTCATCATATGTAGAAGGTAGATAACTAGCCAAAAGGAAAATGAGAAGTGTTGTACTAGGAATATCACTAGGTTCAACATGTGGTGAGTCACTCTTTTTAAGAGGATCATCATAGTTGTTATTATCTAAGCTCATGGAAGAATAAAACAATAAATTCAACTCATTATGCACTTCCTCATCAATCTTCTAAGGAGTCTCACCATCATCATCCAAGTTAGTCGCAATAAGAGGTATAATGATAATATCCATGGAAGGTACTTGTTCTTGTTGTGGTTGAGATATAAAATTTTCTTGTTGCGACTAAGGTGGAGAATCATCATGCATTGCTTGAGTTGTTGATTCATATTTTTCTTGTAATTGACGAGCAATAGCATGAATTCTATGCATACGCTCTCTAGCATTTCAGTTTCTTTTTGTATGGTTTTCAACTTGCGATTGTGTAGGAGTGGGTTTATCAACCATAGGTTTCTTTTCTTCCCATAAGGGAGGAACAAAAGGAACCATGGGAGGTTGTTTAACCACTTTCTCTTTAAATTTATAAAATTGTTTGATTTTAGGAGGCACAGTGGGACTTATTTGGTTATCTCTTGGTCTCTTATATGAAATAGGTGAAGAATTTTTTGTGGTTTGGTCTTGGTTACTTGGAAGGGATTTTGGTTCAATCATGGTCTCATCAATGATAGAAGGCTCAATCATGGGTTGAGGCATATTGGTAAGTGATAATTTTGTTATGCGCTTTTCCTTGAACTTTTGATAAGATTTGAAAAAGAAGTCCTCACGAGGCCTAATAGGTTCCATAGGTTTGATCCAAAAGAAATCTAATGAGAATTTCCCATGGGAAGACACAGGATTAAAGTCAATATGATGCACAATAAATATTTGATTGTCAAAGGTAAATTTCAAACATTTGTGAATGACCGATGAGATGAATTTCATGGAGCAAAGCAATGGGTAGCCTAACTTCACACGAAATTGATTTGATGTCGGGATGATGGAGAATGAGATATTCAATTTTTTTGGTCCAAACTTTAAAGGAAGAGTTATCAAACCTATCATAGGGCAAGAAAAACCATTGTGTTTTAATCCATGCTTTTGGTTAATCATAAGTATCTTGATAAAGTTCATGCACAAACAATAATTCATCGATGATCACATTCTCTATGCATACGAGATCAATTAGTATCCTGTTATTAGGATTGTCATTGATTCTTCTAGTAATGTAAAGAGGACCATCGGGTGCATGTTTAATTATGTCATTTTTTGAGAAAGCAATGTGAAGGGACATATTGGTTTGGCCCTTATGAGGCTAAACTTCAATGAAGTTGACTGTAGTATTTATAGGATTATTCTCATACTTTTTCATGTGACGATTAATAATGTAAGTGATGCTACATAAAATTTATATTCCTTGTTCGTTATTAAGCATCTTCCTCATGTTATCTATGATAGGAATCATGATACCGACAATGTATTCAAAACTCACAAAATTTTGCAATTTCTCTAATTCTTTATCCATTTGTCTTAGTTCTTCTCGAGGGACATTAGCAAACATTTATTCAACATTATTAACATTGGTTGTTGGTAAAGAGGTCATAGGGAATGAGGTGTGAAGGGTATGATCCATGATGAATTGACTAGTGTTAACACTATGCGTGAAAGAGATAGATAACTCAAGATCCACGGTGGATGTGGTAGCGCGAGATGTCATGAGTTTAGAGCTACATCTCACTAGAGTATTGGCAATAAGACACTAGATTGTGAAGCTCATACAAGTTTCACCAAACCTAAGGTGCACCCAAAAAGGAGAATAGACAAGGAACAATCGACAATAGGAAGTGCAATGCAAATGTGTAAAAAGAGATAGCAATTTTCAGATTTTAAACAAGATAAATTTTATGATAATACTATACAAAAGGCTAAAAAATGATGTCTTTTAATTCCAATATTGTATGTTTGAAATGCAATTGAATTGATTAATTAAAATTAATGTAAATGATTATAGAAATAAAAATTTCTGGAAATTGAAATAGAAACCTATGCAAAAACACAGAATGCAAACAAAGAGTTTTTAGTGCCCAAAAATTCAGAAACATGCCTGATTAGGGACTCATTTTCCCATGGGCGAATGGGTCTTCTATTAGGGTTTTGAAAAATTAAATTAAAAATTTCTGAGTTGATGTTTATGTTTTGAGATTTTGGTTGCAAACAAGAAGTTATAGTTTCAGATTTCTGGAAAATTAGATCTAAATGCAAGTGTGGAATGATGCTAAATAACAAGAAAAAATACCTAATTTGAGATGTAATTTTGATTCAATTTTCCAATTTAAGTGACTGATCATGCAATGTTGTGTAAGCACTATACAAAATTAATGATTTTTTTGAATTTTTTAGATTTTAAAGAATGAAAAATGCAAACCTAAAACCCTAAATGAGATGCAAAATAATGCAAGTTAACAACCCTAAATGAGATGCAAGTAAATGCAATGCAATGCAAAGTAATGCAAATCCTAGATCTAGGGTTTGGATGGACTCCAAATTTAGAAAGTTTATAGTGCAAGAGTGTCGGGTTCACCAAAATGAAACAAAGGAAAATATGTTTGAATCAAATATGGAACATATAAAACAAGGTGTGGGTGTGTGATATAGATGGATGAACCTATTTTCCTTTATTTCATTAGGAAATGACATCCACACAAAGAATTGACTTACAACCCATAGGTGAGTCAACTCAATGAGGGAATCTACTGATTTCCTTATGATTAAGGATGGGGGTATTAGCCTGAACAACACTTTTGGGAGAAGAACTAAAAATAGTAAATCAACTCAAATATGCTCATTCAAACTTGAATCATAAATTTAAAGCATAATACAAAAAAATTTAGCAAACTTTTGACAGATCTAAGAATGGCAGAGTGATGTGTACCTATCACCAAAATATAGATTCTGAAGGCTGACTAGGACTAATTCACCTATGGGCGAATGGGCCTTTGTGCAGAGGTTTCAACTAGCTTTCAAGATCCTCTTATGTCAATTTGTAGCTTTCGTTTGATCCAGATTTCAGTGTCAGGTAGTCAGAAGTGAAGTCTGTAGGTGAGATTCTGTGAATTGACAACAAATATGACAACTTTGCAACTTTGAGATACTCAATCATTCTTCAACCTATAAACCAACACATTCATAAAGAAGAGAAAAAAAATTGTTTTTGGTGGATGGGGGTTTGCCTTGGTCAAACCCTGTTTTGGTAATTAAATCTTGAATTGAAATAGTGAAATATGAAAGGAGTGATGAATGAATAATGCTATGTTGCAACTCACCAAACCCTTGAATAAACCTTTGGAAGGTTGAAATACTGATCTTGATCTTGCATGAAATGGCTTCAATGGATGTGGATCTTGATACTTGAATCTTGATTTGAATGCTTGACTTGGATCTTGAAACTTACATCACAATGTTAGCACCAAAAATATGCATGATTACAAAAGAATTTGACATGATGCTTGAGATCTTGATTGCTGCAATAAATCATTGATAAATTTTCTCTTGAATGTCTGGATCATAATATTTTCTCTTGTAATGCTTGCATAAAGTGTGCTCTTGCTTCTCATGTGAAAAATTTTTAGGCTTGATTTGATAAAAAAACTTTATATTTATAGGCATGTATCCTTAATTTATCAAAAATTAAACATCACAAGCCGACATTAAAATTTGAATTCGGGGACATTAAAATAGTGCCAAAAAATACTTTAATTTTGATTTCAAAGGCCTAGGGAGGACCCAATTCTTGGATCACACATTGCTCAAGGTAATTACTTATGTGTTGGCATTAATTGTTGTCGGGTTTTCCCTTTGAAAAATGTAATTTATCAGGCTTGTAGATGTAAAATAGGGCTTATTAAAGCATATTTAAGTCCAATGAATTGAGGAGACCCAAACAAAGTGTGAAAATGTAAAGGAGTACATTTTTCGATACTACAATATCTAAACTTTTGTTAAAACAATCAAAGATTTAATATATATACGACTATTATATATGGTTTTAATTAAACCTTCATATATATATTATTGTACACATTTTCCTCTGCAGTTATTAGAGGAAGAGGAAAATCTACAATTATATATAGAAAAATATAAACTTTTTCCATGTGCAATCTAACGTAATCAATTAAATGCATATCACTTATCCTTAGAAAAGGTTATAGAAATTTATTCATTAGAATGAAGAACTTAATATTATTACATAAAGGCAAATTGAGTGTGACATTTGTGTTCATTTATAGAATGTTGCACTAATAGACTTGAACCTTAATTTTGCATGAAGTCAAACTGGTAAATAATTTAAATCTATAATGAAGATTCTTCAGTGAAAGTATAAAAATCAGATTATATATACTATTATGGTCTAATTCTCGTATTACAAATATGAATATCAACTATATGTACATGTATAATAGTGCAAGTATGCACCTAAATGTTACAAATTAATTTCTTATGGTTAAACCTGCAAGTCATTAAAGTTAGTCATTATTGCATGAAAATGAAAATAATATTACACTTACTTTAAATATTGCATGAAATTGAGTTAGCATTGCATGTACACTAAATATTGCATAAAACTGAGATTAATAAATGTTTGTACATTAATTATTGCATAAATTGAGAAATATCAATAAAGATCAAATTTGCATATCAAAAGTCAAGTTGCATGTCAAATGTGAATTTGCATGTCAATAGTCAAGTTGCATGTCAAATGTGAATTGTATGTCAATAGTCAAGTTGCATGTCAAATATATATTTTATTGTCATTATGCATGGAAAGATTGAAATAATGAAAGATGTTTATATAATCATTTGCATGAAAGGAAAAAGAGTATTTATTTATTTTTGTGATAATTATGCATGTTATTATCTTCTATGTGTGATTTGGTTTACCTTCTGAGATAGGGTGTCGAATATGGACCAACAGAGAGGGTCGATCCTCTATTCAAGATCTACCAATTTATTCTAGTGCTTTGGCCAAAGCCATGTATTCATTGAAATAGATGAATGTTACCTAGCAAATTATATTGATATGTTTCTTTTCCATATCTTGATAGTAAGACATTGCATGTTCATGTTAGAAATGTATGTAGATATATCAGGTTGCTCTGGGATTCCCTCTTGCTATTTGTTTCGAGGTCACTAGGGATTTTGTGCAGGGTCAAGTATTCTTCATGTTAGGAATAATTCTGGGGAAGCATAAGCTTCGTGGTTGGGTGGAAAAGCACCCAAGCCATGTTCTCGTCTCTTAACTTGTGGATGACTATGAGGTTCAGTGACGATCAAAGACTATATTATTTTTGTCCTCACATCATTGTTATATCATTAATTGTATATTGTATAATTATTTGACTTCATGGCATAGGATCCAGAGTTGTACTTTTTTTTTGATAGGTAAATGTGGGAAATTCTTGCAGTCATTCAATTTTATTAATAATTCAAAGATTACAATGCATCTAAGATATGCAGATTTGCACATTAAAAAACATACAAGAGCCCCTAATTTGTATTGCACGCCACCACCCAGCCAACAAAATCTCAAACCAAAACCAAACAACGACAAAATGTTGAATAGAGGTTTCAAAACGTTGCTAAAAAACATACAGAACACCAAAAAATGGCACAACTGAATCATCAATGATCGAGCATATATTTTCCTTATCCCACGCCTTCGACTGTCCTTACACTCACCAAACACCAACACTCAACAATCAAGTGTAGCCAATAACTAATCAAGTGTAATATTGCTAAAATCTTCAATCACTATATTGCCATGTTCAACATTATTATTCACCACCCAATTAGGCAAGGAGTCTACCACTGAATTACCACTTCTGTAAATATGAGACACTTTAAAATCTTCAAATTCCTCCAGCTGTTTCCTAATGAGCTAAATAGCTTTATTTATCCTCCAAACTTGAGATGATCCATTAACAACCACATTCACTATAATTTACGAGTCTCCTTCCAAATGAACTTTTTGAATTGAAAATATTTTAGCCATAATAACCGCAAGCAAAGCAGTTTGAGCCTCCACTTCATTGTTCATCCCATCTTGCAACTTTTGAGCGCCTAGAGCCAAAATGTTACCAGACACATCCCTCAAAACACAACCACCACCAGATGGACCCAAATTTCCCTTTGCTGCTCCATCAAAATTGATTTTAACCCACCTGTTGGGAATAGGATGCCATTTAATTGCATTCTTAACATATTTCATGTATCTCCTAAGTCCTCGAAATGGGTTTCACAACTCTAGGATTAGGAAGAGATTAATTTGGAATGAAATAAACATTTAATTTGACATTTGTAGTTATTCCTAAACATTAGGAGCATGTGGGGACGCTTGGGAGAGCTCCTACAAAATAGGAGCACATGGGCACCCACATGGGAGGTGGGATCCACCTTGGTTAGTTAACTAGTTAGTGAATTGAGTAAACTTAAAAAATACATCCTAGTTTCCTACAAAATAGGGATTTTGATTTATGCATGTTGAGTACCTATAAAATAGGGATTGATGTGTATGAGGTTCAGTTTAGTTTAGTTTAGTTTAGTTCAGTTATGTTTCAATTATCTTCAGTTGCATGTTAGTTGACTTGAGTTGCATGGACAAATAACAGGTTGATACATTTAGTTAACAGATGGAGGATCATCCATGCATATTATTTTGCATGAATCGGTGACATATATGTTTAAGTTAACAAAGATTAAATTGGGCCCACCTTGAGTGCCCAAGTTGGAACCTTTGAGTTACAACTATTGCATGGAAAAGATATTTATAATGTTTAGTTAAGTGGGTCCCAGTTTGGGCGCCTACTTTGAGGATGAGCTTGCAAAAGATATTTTTGGCAACTATGAGGTTAACACTTCAGTGTTGGGTGCCAAATTTGAGGGAGACTCTTGTTTGACTTTGTCATGCATGTTTGAACTCAACTTGGCAACCCTAGGCGTGGATTTTCTCAAGAGGCTTTGTGATATTATATAAGTGAACTCTTATGAGTTTGTAAGCAAGAATATTGTCTATTATTGCAACAATTGTATGAGAGAGTTTTGTGAGAAAATATTGCAGGTTGTGAAGAAGATTTGTTGAAGAACAAATGAAGCATATCAAGGAGATTTGAATCAACGTTATTGTAATCTTAATCAAAAGTTAAATAATACAAGCAAGACCAATTCTGGTGGAGTTTTTTCCCGAAAGGGTTTCTCCACGTACATGTTGTGTCCTTTCTATTATGTCTTATATTTCTTCTACAATATTCTATCTAATTTCTACAACATTAAAATTGATCTAATTCAAGATTAATCATACACAAGAGATTGTGACAAAGAATACTAAAATTGAATCTACAGTTACACAGGATTTACAAATTTTAAGCTACATTTTTACTATAGTTTTACCTTCATTTTCAACACCACCCTCCTTCAGGTTTCTCCTACTCCACTTGCTTCTTCTCAATTGGCTTTTGATTAGTTTGTGAACCACCTTGACTTGAGGGGAGTTTAAGAAATGGCCACTCAATCATAAGCTTAATATTTGCTTGACTAAAGGGGAACTTGCTATGATTCTGATTAGCTGCATCCACATTGATGACCTTTGCAATGACCATCTCTAATTTTGCCAAAAAGATTTCTTGACTCAACTGTTTATTTTGAAATATTTGTTGATTTCTTTCTTTCCACAACTCCCAGATAACAATTGTTGGACTAACTTGCCAAATATAAGAGAAGGCCAAATTCATGACCTTAGTTTGCCAACCTTGGAACAATTCTTTGATTGTTTGGGGGCATGGAATCTGCCAGCTTAATTTCTTCATTAGATGCATCCAACAATTATAAGAAAACTTACAATGAAGTAGCAAATGGTCCAGGGTTTCTTCATTCTACCTACATAGCACACATTGGTACGAGCCTATGAAACCTATCTTTTTCAGCCTATCTCTTGATAAAATTCTTCCATGCAGAGCCAACCAAGCAAACGAGCCCACCTTGGCAAGCCAAATTTGTTCCAGCACAACTCATGTGGCCACCCTTCAACCAAGCAACTATCCTCTAGTAATTTATAACCAATCTTGACACTATATTCCCCACTCTTAGAACCACACCATACCAACTCATCCCTTGCACCTGTCCATAGAACTTGCCTCTTTTTGAAAATATTTAATAGAACTTCTTTCTGATCTGCTATAAGAGATAGCCCCTCCACTGATTTCCAACGCCATTTTTTGCAGCCACCCACTATCTTTATACTCATAAAATCCTTCACTTTTGGACCCCCTTTTTCCTTTGTTTCCTATCTTATTTCATCCACCTCTTCAAAATCTTTTAATACTGGAAATCCTTCCTAGGAATCATCCCAAAAGTTGGCTCTATCCCCACTGCCCACTTGCCAAGTTAGATGATTTGTAATTACCAATCTGCATGAAATCATAAAATTCTAGATGGTAGACCCATGTGGGGAGTTTTGGATCATGAGGATTCTATCCTTATCCAAGGTATCTAAATATTTACGCTGTAAAATACGAACCCATTTCTGCTCTGACCTTTTATACATATTTTAAATTAGTTTTGCACCCAATGCTTAATTCATGAGATTCCACCTTCTTAGTCTCGCACACCCTGCATGTTTAGGTTGACGCACTTTGTCCCAAGATAATAAGGGAATTTTATCTTGATCTTGACTGCCATTCCAAAAAAACTTTCTTATTTTTTGCTCTACCCTCGAGATTTTCTTGGAAGGTAGTTTTAAGCATTACATAGAATAAATTGGCAACACTGAAATAACAAATTTTAACATGAATATCCTCCCAACTGAAGATAACCATCTTTCTTTCCAACTCTCCATTCTATTCATACACGTCTCTACAAGCTGTTTCCAAATATTGGCTCTACTTGCACCTGCAAAGAGGGGAATTCCCAAAAACTTGCATGGAAGCTTCCCAATCTTGATAGCCAAAATTCTGGCTATGTCTTTTTGCTTATCCAGTCTAGTTTTGAAAAATAATATTTTAGATTTGTGCCAATTAACCTATTGACTTGAAACTCGACACTATTTTTCTAGTGTTGTTTTCATTATACGCGTCTCCCTTAACGAAGATTCCCCCATAAGGAGAGTATTATCAACAAATTGTTGATGTGAAACCACTTCCTCCACTCTTGCCACACCGATCCCTTTCCACTTGCCTTCCGCTCTTGCTTTACTAATATTTTTGCCCCAACACTTCAGCCATGATTATGAGTTTTATTCCACTCTCACAACTTATGCTTTAAATATTGTAGTTTTTTAAAGAAGCAAAAAGTCTTTGAACCTTGCTCATAAGGGGAGTTAATCCACCAACCAGCAATAAAATTTCTCAGCCCTTCATCACGCAGCCATATATTCTCAAATTTAAATGGAATCTTGGCAGGGACAACATCAGTCAAAATAGATAGAGACATTGGGTAATGATCTGAGCTAGAAAATAGAACAATAAAAGACTCCACCACGAAGGGTTTGGTACTCCAGTTTCCTGCCAAAAAGAATCTATCAAGTTTCTCCGCTATGTTTGAGAATCCCCTTCTTCTGTTTGTGTGAACCCTAATCCTAGACCTGCAAAAACATAGTAAACAAACATAATATTAGATCCATATGCAAATTAGAACTAAGATTTCCCATGAAATTCATCTACAATGCTCAAAATAGGAAGAAAAATGAAGAACAAAACATGAAAAACAATGAAATCCTATTTAAACATGCAAACTCTCAATCCCATGGGGGAGTTGGTGCCAATTTGTGTGTAGGAAATGGCCCTTTCCCAACTCCTTTGTGTGATTGGATGATTTTTATGAAGATTGATCCACTTGGTGAGGAAGAACAATGTGATTCCTTGATAAAATCTGCAATAACCTAGCTATGATAATGGAAAATGCTTATGGAAATGGATGAAATCGCTCTAAATGTGAAGATAGTAACTTTGCTCTAAGCTATGGATCCCAAATGAGAAAAAGAGCTTTCTATTTATAGAAAGACAAGATGGAGGAATGAGCAAAATGAAGCAATGTGGGATCATTCAACATCCAATGGCCAAGTGCCACTTGTCAAGATGTGAATGGAGGAAGCTTGAGCATATTTTGATGAATGAGCCAATAAATGATATTAGGTGGATTTTGAAATTCATGAAATGACTTGTTGAAGAGGGAAAGAAAACAACTTAAATGCCACTTGGCTCAATGCACAAGGACATGTAAGAGGAGATAAATGCTTTGTTGGAAGGACAAATCCACTTGGAGGGATTTTCAAACTTGGAGGAATATTCCCCTAAAGATGCCATGTTGAAAGAAAATATAGATTTAATAAATCAATTAAATGTATTTTCATGTGCACGTGGAAAAATCTAGAGAAATTAGGTGATTAGGATTAAATTAATCAGGATTTGATCAATTTAATAGGAGATTAGATGATGTGACAATTTGATTTATATTTTTGGGTTGATTTAAATCAAAGTTGAGAGGAATATGACTTAGACTTTAATTAAATAAAGATTTTGATTTGTTTAACTAAAAGGGGATGATGTTAGATTAAATTAAATAAGGTTTAATTTATTCAATTTAATAGGATGACTTTAGAGATTTAATTAAATAAAATGAATTATTTAATTAAATAAAGACATATGGTTAATTAAATCAGATTGATTAATTTAATTAACAGAAGAGAATGACTTAATTAGATAAATAATGATTTATTCAATTAAGGGATGAAAAGTGATGACAAGCTAAGAAGATGATTCAGGATGAAACGATGTTAGTAATCAAGATCAAGTGTGTCAGTATATTTTCCATGTCTACATTTTGCCCCTCTTTGAAACAATGCACTTGTTGCGTTGGTTCAAAGAATAAACTGTTGTGATCAAAATTCTAAAAATTCTTAATTTTTTAGATGCCCCACTGCTTCCCCAACGAGAAGGATTATGTTGGTATATTGTCCCCTTGAGAGATCGGATGAAAATTCAGATTTTTGGGTGATCTCGCGAAAAAAGGAGGACAAGCTACCCGAAGGGTCCAAAAATGGTCTAAGATGCCAAAAAATGTGTCAAAATGCCAAAAATGATGCAAAATGGCCTTTGGTTGGGCAAAAATGGGATTGGGGGTCCAAAACCCTAACTAGACAGCTAAATTAGGTCAAAAAACCCTAATTTTTAGGCTTAAATAGACCCCAAGGGGTCATTTTCAAATCATTTTCACACTTAGCCTTTAGAGATTTTTGTATTTTGAGCTCTGAACTTTGATCGAGATGGCACAATGATTGCTTCCACAACACGTGTCGAAGTGAGGACAAGTGCACCAGCGGTCAGCCGGCGTAGGACCCGTGGTATGTACCCCTTCCTCGACTTGTGATTTCAATTGTTTTAGTGCAATAAATAGGGTCAAAGTAAAAAAAGAGTCAAGCAACGCTATATAGCGTCGCTGAAAATGCAAAATTGGCACCGTGCAGCCTCTAAGTGCATCGCATGTGCGAAAAGCGCTGCCGCGAGCCAGTTTAGAACTTAGGGTTTAGGGCTATATTTCGCCGCATATGAGAAGTGCGCCATGACGAGCCTCTTTGGAGTTTAGGACTTAGGGATGCAGTCAAACTGCACTGCGGTGACGCAGTTTGGAATTTGCAAACGCCGCATTTGTTGTTTGAATTGCGAGAACTTAGTTTGAGGGCCCGATTTTTTTTGAAACTTGACGCAATGACCTTTATTGTGCAGGAGGACCTTAGGATATTACACTCTCGGGAGCATAGATGCCCGGTGCTGAGCAGACTAGCTGGCTCGCATGAGTTTCTTTAGGAGCACCTTGGTGCGATAGGGTTATGGTATATCGCCTATGTTCATCTTGTTCAGACACATTTGGGGATGATGACAGCCTTGGCGGAGCGATAGCACAACAAGACAACCTCATTTCACCTTCCGACTGGCGAGGCCACAGTCACACTGGAGGATGTCTAGCGCATCCTACGGTTGCCCATCCATGGAAAGAGAGTCATTTACGATGTGGATGCCAGGAGGGATGCCTGTTTCGAGGTCATGGGGCTTGACAAGATTATTTTCTTTGAGGGACAGATTGATCTTGAGCTGTACAGGGGCATAATGCCCACCTTTAGACTTATTGTTGCAACCATCATATCAGGTCTTGTGGCACTAGATTGGTGGGGCAGATATTTCAGTCTAGGTTGGGGATTAGCATGGGAGCGGATGCTCTTTCACAAAGAGTGCCTTGCATGGGATCCAATGATGTTGGCCTCACTTTACAGAGATTTGCACGAGTTTTCTTATCTAGATAGCAGGGCCATTGGGGCTGGTGTTACATTGCTGCACGTTTGGGCTTGGGAGCACATTGCAGTGCTTCATCCTCAGGTTACACCACTTGCCCTAGAGCTAGATGATCCGATTGTCTGGCGATACAAAGGAGCTCAAATCACCTTCACACACATAGGGGCAAGTGGTATCGCCCATTGGCGGTGAGTCATTGATGAGATGAAAGTGTTTACCTGATGGCCCTGGCTTGGTATGGGTCCATGGATGGATGATGTACAACAGTTATTTTTTGCTCGATAGGATAGATTGATGCAAGGCCGAGAGCATACCATTATTGAGAGATATCTTCCAGATAGAGTAGCCAGGTAGTTTGGTGAGGCACATGATCGACCCGATGACTAGTATGTGGCCATCTTTACCCATACTATGAGGGAGACTGCATGGGGTAGACCCATCCCTGTAGACGAGGTAGTTACATCATTCAGGCAGCTGGTGGCTAGACCATGGCTGTATGATCAGGGTTAGAGAGATGCAAGGGTTACAACAACATATACAACTTGGTTTAGACCACCACTAAGGCTTACAGTTCTAGGTGTGACACTCCCATGACGGAGGCCGAGAGGTAGGTCAGCTGGCCGAGGGCAGGGACAGGGAGGCAGGGGGGATGGGGATAGAGACAGGGATGGAGATAGGGGAGGAGGTGGGCCACCTCCACACCAGCCACATTAGATACCATCCCGAGATCAGGCACAACAGTCACCTCTCTGGGATCAGCCTAAATATGGGGAGAGAGAGGTCCCACAACAATAGCCTCCATCTCCACCACGAGGACAACCAAATCACCGTGATGCCCTGATTCATTAGTTATAGGCACAAGTGTAGGTTTTGATGGCTGAGAGGGATTAGGTCCGACAATAGGTCCTAGCACTTACTATAGAGAGAGATCAAGCAAGGTCTGAGAGAGACCAGGAGATAGGTTGGAGGTGGCAACTTGAGAGCACAACCTCTGCATCCCAAGGCCAGATAGTATCTATATGGGCATATCGGGAGGCTGTCAGAGAGGCGGAGTATTATAGGCTCCACTATAGGCAGGGAGTGCCACCAGCAGGTCGAGTGCCAGAGTACTCCCAACAAACAAGGACGAGGCCGCTCGAGGGCCATGGTGAGAGACAGGTTGGGGAGGGAAGCAGCTAGCAGGGCTAGTTCCTTGTTTTGTTCATAGACAATATTCATTTTTGATCCATGGGCTCCAATTTTTATTGCCCCAATTGTATCATGTCTTTTGATGTATGCACATTTGATCTTGATCTTGTATTCTGATAGTTACTCATTTATATATATATATATATATATATATATATATGAGATGTCCTATTTTACTTGTGTATGATGGATGCATTTAATTTCCTATGTGTTATGATATGATGCAGTGATTATGGATGCATTTCTTTTTGTATATTTTCTATGCATTTTATGGTGATGATGTATTGATACAATCATGATGTGTAAATGATTTTCTATATTATGTCTTAAATGGATTATGTGTTGTATTATGACATGTATGCAATGATTGTGCAGGCAACATATTTTTTGTTTCCTTTTCTTATGAATTTATGGATGATATATGAAATGCAAATGTTATGCCTTTATGTAATATGAATGTGAGATGATACATGGTATTTATGATATATGATATGCGATGGTATCATGCATAAATGTAATGATTCCTATAACGAATGCAATGTTACGTTTATGAAATAATGTTGTATGATAAGTAATAAACTCTAATGATATGATAATATGCAATGATGGTTCAATTGCAATGTCCTAAATGATGTAATGCACATGATGATGAGATGGTGACCTTTATGAGATGGTATGCAATGACTCCTTATGATATGTGACACTATGTGATGTATGTAATGGATGTTTTTAATGTAATGATAATGCAAGATGACCTATGATGATGATTATGCGATGCAATGATTCCTAAAATGATGTAATGAACATGGTTCTGTGAGATGATTTATGAGATGATGTTTTATGATATATAATGGTAATATAATAATGATGAAACGATAATGATATGTAATGTATGTGAATGCCAATGATTATGTGTAATGTGCATATGGATATCATAATGATGACATCTATGATAATTTATGCCATGCATAACTTAATAATGCTTATGAGATAATATCTATAATGGAATGTGAATGATTCTATATTGATGATGAAATGCAATGCATCTATATTTCCTACATGATATGCATTATACTAATGATTGGTGGATGCAGGGCGAATGCATTTTAGTAATGTTTTTGAGTAATTGTCACGGTCACCATGTTAGTATGGAAAGAAGATAGAAGAAAGAAGATCCAACAAGCTTACTTTATGATGATGATGATAATGAAACCAGTTGTTGGGATTTTAAAAGGTCCATTTACTTTATGTTTGATAACACACACATGTACGATACATCGAGGTATTAAGAACCGGGATGGCGTTGTACCTAGTGTGATGGACTTTGACTCGACAATCAGATAGGAGTATTCCTATTCACACTTGACATACGAAACCTTATTCAAGATGTAGTTCAGATATTCTAAACATCTCGAACCAAAACATAGAAAATCAAGCCTTCCTATGTGGTCAACAAGACACCTAAAACACCTTCCCTACAAACCAAACAAAGCACACATAACCAAGTTATATTACAAGAACATCCAAAAAGCACAGTAGATACAAAGATAATGATCGTTGCCCCATTCCTTTCTCTCTAAACCTTTTTGATTAGGCATCATTGAGAGGTCATTGGAATGAGCGCAAAATAAGATAAGTCAAAAAAGACCAAGATAAAGTAAATAAACAAGCTAATGTTCTTCGTATTGCTAGCCAAGACTAAACTACATTGATGCCTAATGTTGATGTCCATTGTAGGAAGGATGCATCCTAGGACATGTTGTGATCAAGTGATATGGGATTGACTGGATGATAAGCTATTGATACTCCGAGTTGATTAACTTGTTGACTTACGGACCTAGATTTAAGACTTTGACAATTAGGTGTTCACTTTTGAACCTGCTAGACTTGCTACTGACTGACTTACCAAAGGATGAAGATGATGATGATTTATTATGGATGATATTATTGCGAGTGAGAGAAAGATGAGATGGATGCACCATTTTGGGTTTTTTTCAAATATTTGGATGTTTTTGGTATTTTGAAATGTTTTGAGGCTTTTTTTGGGATTTTGAGATTTTCAACTTTTTTTTAGATTTTTGAGATTTTGAGCAAGAGACTAACTTAATGACCTATCCTAGGGGTTTTGGGAGTTGATCAATAGATTATCCTTGCCTACGTTATACATGCAGAGACCACGTAGTTCGACTGACACAAACCTGATTACTGATGAGATAGATAGACAAACAAATTGCCATTTTATTGCGAGGAACGCCTAAAGGACTGACCTAAAATGTCTCGGGAGATGATCAAAGATCAATCTTGCCTAAATTCAAGCTCAAAGATGACATAGTTCGGACAAATGACTCTACTAACATGATTTTTAGATTTTTGAGATTTTGGATTTTTGACATGATTTGGATGTTTTTGGATTTTTGATTTTACGGGAGATCACAAAAATATACACAAATTTGATCCGATGCAGGTACAAGAACATGCCCCCAGTGTGATGTGATAGACTACTTTGATATAGGTAGAAGAATATGACCTTAGGAATGTGCCAAGTAGTACTAGGCTGGAACATGATACGAACACAAGATTAAGCTAAGGTATAGACGCAGATGGATGGATGGAAGATTAATGATGGATGAATGGTAAGATGTGATGGATAAGTGAGTGTGTAGAATAAGTCATGAAGATCCTAGTGGATGGAGAGTGCTTTATTTATGCTTGGCGCCTGTTTTCCAGGTTTTCACCAAGGTACTTGTCCAAAGCACCACCAAAGTGGTTTTCAATAGAGGAAGATTTTTTCTTTACTATTTTTAATCCTTTTTTTGATTTTTGTATTTTTGGTTTTACCCTTAAAAGATCAGGCATAAAACTTTTTGAGATGAGAGCTATTCATGGGCTCTTGTAGAGGCTCCCCTTCGGGCATTGACAGCTGGTAGGCTCTTGATTTATAGCTTCCCGTGATGATGAAAGGCCCCAACCAGTTGGGCTCAAACTTACCCTTGCTCTCTGGATTTGGCACGTTCTTCTGATTCTCTTTTAGTACTAGCTCACCAACTTGGAAGGTCCACCTCCTGATTTTCTTGTTGTAGTTGCGTTTGAGGCGATTCTGATAGACTTGTAGGTGATTTAGGGCATCCATGCACCGCTCATCTAATAGCTCTAGCTCATTTAGTCGTGAGACTTGGTATTCTTCATCTGTAATGAGATTTTGCAGTGATATCATCAAGGACGGGAGCTCGATCTCAATGGAGAGGATGGATTCTGATCCATAGACCAGAGAGCAAGGGGTGGCACCTGTTGGTGTGCAGATGCTTGTGCGATAGGCCCATAAGGTGGGATTTAGCTGCAGATTCCAGTCACGACCAATGTCATTGACTGTTTTCTTAAGGATTTTAAGAATGGTTTTATTAGTGGCTTCTCCTTAGACATTGCCTTGGGGATAATACGAAGTGGAAAAGCGATGTTGGATGTTGAATTTTTGGCAAAGGTCACAAACATCCTAATTTTTGAAAGGTGTCCCATTATCAGAGATAATAGCTTGAGGGACACCATATCGACATATAAGGTAGTTCAGGATGAACTTGGATATCTGTTTTCCAGTTATGTAGGTCATGGGAATGGCTTCGACCCACTTCGTGAAGTACTTTGTGGCGGTGATGATGAATTTATGGCCATTGGATGAGGTGGGGGTGATTTTACTGATGAGATCGAGCCCCCACTGTGAAAAGGGCCAAGGTGTTATAATGTGATGAAGCTCCTGAGATGGTGCATGGATGAGGTCCCCATGTTGCTGGAACTACAAACATATTTTGACAAAGTCATGTGCTTCTCTTTCCATTGTGGGCCAATAGTATCATGTCCTCAACAATTTCTTAGTCAAAGTCATACCACTTGAGTGCGAACCACAAATGTCGTTGTGTACCTTGGTTAAAGTAGTCAGGGCTTCCTCAGTATTTAGGCAACGTAATAAGGTCCCTTCGATGCTCCTACGATAGAGGGTTTCTCCTAGAATGACCAAACGAGACGACTTCTTGACAAAAGCTCTTTTGATGTTCGAGGTTATGTCAATGAACAAGACTCCTATTCTAAGGTAGGTGTAAATGTCATGCTACCAGGGATCATCGGGACCAACAATTTTGCACACGAATTCAAACTCTGGTACCTCAAATGCTGGTATGAGAAGCTGCTCTACGAGGAATTCCTATTTTGGGACATTGTGCGGGATTTCCAAGAGTGATCCAATTGTAGCCATTGCGTCTGCTGCTCTATTGTTTTATCTAGGTAGCTGTTTAAATGTAATATCAATGAATGAATATTTGAGGCTCTCCACTAATTTCTTGTATGGAGTCAGTTTATCATCCTTTGTCTAATATTCATTGTTAACCTGATTGATTATGAGCTGTGAGTCTCCATATACCTCGAGGGCCATAATCTGCCACAACACCGCTATCCTTAGTCCTATGACAAGAGCCTCATACTCTGCTATGTTATTTGTGCATGGGAATGACAACTTGTAGGATTTGGGTATGTAGTCTCCTTGGGGAGTGATGAAGAAAATTCCTACTCCTCAACCATGTTGTGTGTAGGATCTATCAAAATACATCTTCCAGTGGTCTGCTACACTTAGGCTAAAAATTGATTCATTGGGGAACTTTGAGATAAGTGGATTTTTTGCATATATAGGAGCCTCTACCAGTTGATTCGTAATTTCTTGTCCTTTGATGGCCTTGCGCTCTACATATTTGATGTCATGCTCTGTTAGGATCATAACCCACTTAGTTGTCCTTCCTGTGAGAGTTGCTTTGGAAAGTAGGTATTTGAGCGGATCTATTTTTGCGATTAGCTTTATCTGATAATGTAGTGTTTGAATGTTTGAGTTGCAAACATGACTGCCAGACAAGCTTTTTCAATAGGTGTATAGTTTAGCTCATGTCCTACCATGGTCCTTCTTGTTAGAAAAACAAGGATAGACAACTGAGAGGGGGGGTGAATCGGTTGTTGCCAAAATCAAACTTATTTAATATTAATCAACCTTATATCTCAGATCTGATAATTAACAGTGCAAGCATAAATCAATAACACATCAAAGACACATGAACACTAAGATTTTATACGTGGAAACCCTGTTAGAGGAAAAACCATGGTGGATGTTAGTCCACAAGATTATACCCTATTAGAAGCATAAAGATGAATGAAAAAGGAATGCACTTGCATTCAGGCACTTTGCTTAGAGCTTATTGCTCAGAGGAAGGCTCACTACCTTACATACAATAATTAGATTAAATCCATTTGATGAATTTGAACTGATAAATTAGCTTCTACAAAAGCCTGATTACAGTTTCAATTAGGCACACAAAAACTTCTACACACTCTTCCACACTCTGCTCAATCTCTTTCACACTATGCTCTAATCTTGAATGATTTTACCTTTATTCGCACATGTACACGACTTGCACACACTGAGCATACCTTGAGCACACTCCAAAATGAGTAAACAATCACTTTTATATATCCGCCACACGAATTTACATCAACTACTCTTTCGGCCACAAATAAATAATGAATTACAATTGCCGACCTCAATACATGAATAAATCTTAATGTGCACCAACACAAGTTGGTCACAACATAGTGAGGACCCAAAAAAACACCTTCGAACACGCAAAACAATAAAATATTAATCCTCATGGATCTGCAATACACTACCACCATCATGTCGGCCAAGAACATGAAAACTCGAGTTCACATCAAAAAAATCTTCGATCACAAACACTCTGATCAATGCAAACATACAACAATGATAGATCACGATCTAGAATCATCCATGAACATCATAGGAACATGCACAACAACTGAAATTACCAAAATTTCATCCTCTTCTTCCAAGAACACCAACTACAGAAACAAAATGACTGTAGGAACAAAGAACTTCATAACTTCCTCAAATCTTGATGCGTACCACTGAAACTTTCAGAAAACATACTAGATATATTGGGAAACAAAGCATTTAGTGTGCATCACCTGATTATTAACTTACAACACTTACCACCACTCTGACCTTCTCAGCTTCACAGGCTGCCTGCAATAATTTTTTTTACAATTTTCTCAATCTCCTCGACATATACAACCTTCAAAATCACCAATGCTAATAGTGCTGACATCAATGACAACCACATATCATCAACATAACCACAACATCCAACAATCTCCCCATTTGGAATTGATGGAAACACATGATGTGAAAAATAATCTCATCAACCCAACTAGCTCTTCTCCAACAATCTCCCCCTTAGATTGTGCACTCTTTTCCTGTTCCCTTCTTCTCCCATGTTTTTCACATTGCTTCTCTCCCCCTTTGACATCAATGGAAAAGGTACACATGCTCTGATCACATATTTGAATCATCTGACTACTCCCCCTGAGTAGCAGCCACCATAACATCAATCCAGAATAGGATATGGCTATGAATTCACAGACTGATGCAAAGACTAGCATCTCTTAGTTCTGATCAGGAAGGGAAATCATCCCTAACTTGCCTCTGAGATACTCAAAAGGATCCTTAGGCAATGGATTGGTAAAGATGTCTGCAATTTTCTCCTTGGTAGGTATATACTTCAGTCTAACTTCTTTGTCACTTACTTTATCTCTCAAGAAGTGATATTTGATGGATATATGCTTTATCTTTGAATGCAACACTGGATTCTTGGAAATGTTTATGGAACTTGAATTGTCACAGAATATGGCAATGGGTTCTTCATACTCAATTCTAACATCTCTCAACATTTGCTTCATCCACAATACTTGAGTACAACTGTTTGCAACAACAATATATTCTTCCTCAGTAGGAGATAATGAATTGGAATCCTACTTTTTGCTTAGCCAAGATACCAACTTCTTCCCTAAGAAGAATGCACTGCCACTAGTACTCTTCCTATCATCCACATCTCCTGCCCAATCAGCATTAGTGAAAGCACTTAGGATAATATCATCATCCCTAGGATACCAAAGACCAAGATCAAATGTATATACTTTTCCAACCTATTAGAAATGGAGCTCAAAGGTGATATGTGGTCCTGTCTTTTCCTTGATTTAGCCAATATGTCATCCACATAATCTTCCACCGCCTTATGGATCATATCGTGAAAGATTAATGTCATGGCTCTCTGATAAGTTGCTCCTGCATTCTTCAGCCCAAATGACATCATATTCCAGCAGTAGGTCCCCCACGGACATGTGAACGTTGTCTTGTGCTGGTCCTCCTTTGCTATCATTATCTGGTTATATCCTGAGAACCCATCCATTAGTGATAGCATCTTGTGTCCAACCGTCATATCCACTATCATGTCAATGTTTGGTAGTGGAAAGTCATCCTTGGGACACACTTTGTTTAAGTCTCTGAAATTGGTGCAGATGCGGATGACCCCATTTGGCTTTGAAACCAGTACAAGATTTGACACCCATTCTAGATAATCAATAGGCCATATGAATCCCACATCTAGTAGCTTTTGTAATTCTACTTTGACAAACAAGGCTATTTGGGGATGCATCTTTCTCAACTTTTTTCTTACAAGTTTTGCTTCAAGATATACAGCTAAGTGATGAACTACCACCTTTGGGTCAAGCCCAGGCATGTCAGCATAAGTCCATGCAAAATTTACCTTTCATTCTTTCAGGAATACAACTAAGAGTTCCTCTTCTTCCATGAGAAGTGACTCAACACAGAAGGTGATGTGTGTCGTTGATTCTGTTCCTAGATCGATTGGATTGCATTGTTCTGCCAAGACTATTAATTTTTCTCGATGAAGTGCAGTGAGGGGAAGATTGAATCCTTCATCCTCCGACGCCTCAAAGAGGTTTTCACCATTGGATGTGTCCTTTATTTTTATTGTTTTTGGGTCAGAGAGTGCCATAGTGTGGTTTTCACTCAAGGACCTTGAGATTATTCTCAATTTCTCACTTTTGCGATTGAAGGATTCAATTGTCTCCCCGTAATAGTCCTGAGTGTCTAGTGTGATGTCAAATCCAGCCTTATGATCTCCGTATGGTACTGTATCCCTCAATCCCATGAACACCGAGAGTGCCTCATCATTTTCGAACGTGTCTAGAATCGGTGGTCCTTGTTGGTCATAATCGATGAGTTGGAGGTAGACCAGGTTGATTTCGTGGGTTTGTTGGTCCGACTCAAAAGATAGGGTGCTAATCATGCGTAGGGAGGAGTCTTAAAACAACATAGGTAAATCAGTTATGGGGTTCTCGTCACTACTACACATGTCGGTTACATCAAAGGTGAAGTTATCTAAGGGCAGACCTGTAGATACTGGTAGTTGAAGGGCGATTGCCGTTAGTTGAGGGGGCGTCCTGATGGCTTTAACTGGGGGATTTCTACCACGTATGGTTACACTCGGAGGGGTACACCCAAGGCCAATATTTTTCATTCGTTTCTAAATAATGATAGGTTCCAATTGGCCATTGTTGTTCTTTCCCATACTTTCATTTTTGTTATAGCCCAAGCCCAACATTAATTAAAGTCCTTTATTGGCGTCATCCATCAGAAGGGATGGTACATGTATTTCATCTTGATAGAGGAGACTGGATACATCTTGTTCATCCACCACTTCTCGGCCTAGATCTCCCCAACTCCTGAATCAAGAGGGATCTACCCTGAAGGTTTGAGGTTTGAGCTGTTGTATTGGTTGGCTATGGTTTTCCATGGGATCTAGGGGATTGAGGTAACTCCCCAAACACAAAGGCTCCCTTCTTCATTTTGTATTCCCCACACCCATTGTCTTGGATTATAAGCTTGATGTCAAATATGTCAGGGATGGCGGGTGTCTTTGTCCCAAAAGTGGAGGCTATGTTGGATGGGTCTATATATGGAGTTGAGGGTCTTTCATCATTCTTTAGGACTTGGGGAACTTTATAATACTTGGCTTCCAGGTTCTTGCAGTAGGCAAAGGGCTCGGGATCACCATAGATTGTGACCTCTTGATTATGGTATGAAAACTTAACACATTGGTGGAAGGTTGATGCAACTGCTTGCATCCCATGAATCCATAGGCGCCCCAGAAGGATGTTATATGGTAGATCAAGGTCAAGCACTTGACAGGTGGTTTCCATAACAACTGGCCCTACTTGAATAGGGAGTTGAATAGTGCCCTGAGACACTCTTTCTTGATCGTCGTAAGCCTTGATTGTGATACCCTTACCTTTTTCAATGGAATTTTCAGAGATTCCCAAATTCTTTATAAGTTTGAGTGAACAAATGTTGAGGCCTGCACCCCCATCCACCAAGACCCTTTTGACCTTATTTTTGTGAACCAGGACTTCAATGTGGAGTGCATAGTTGTGAGATGGCTAGGTAGGGAAGTCCTGATCGAAAAAGGTGAGGAGATTTAGAGTGGTGATGTTACCGACCATAGCTTGGAATTGCTCCGTATGCGGAGATGGTAGATGAAGCCAATGCTTCCTCAAGGATTTCTCTGTGGGTAGCTGAAATCTTCAATAACTCCATGATGGAGATCTGAGCAGGGGTTCTTTTTAAATGGTCAAGGACGTTGTAACCATTAGGAAAGGATTTCTGATTTGAGGTGGATGTCTTAGGTGGTTGTGATGCCCCGACAATGGTGACCTTGACACTGCGTGTGGTGACTCCACAATTAGTTTTGGCTCCATTGATGCTAACAACAACGACCATTTTGTCAAGGCATGCGACAACTCCTTCGTACACATGGCTCACATTGCCATATTTTTGCTTCCCTTTGTTGTTTCCTTGGTTGTGATCAGGCATCAGATTCATGTATATTTTCAGATCTTGGTTACCAATTGTTTGCTCAACATTTATGATTTTGTCATTGATGAGGTCTTGGATGACATTTTTTAGTTTCATGTAGTTGGTGGTTATATGCCCCTTGAGCTTATGACAATCGCAAAGGAAATTTTCATTATACCAGGGTGGTTTTACCTGGGGCTCTTGGTAATTATCATAAGTGGGGATTTTGATGAGGTTCTCATTGACCAACTTCTTCATGATGGATTCAATTGATTCCCCAAGGGATGTGAATTTCCTCTTAGGGGGATATCTGTGTCGCAGAGGTGGTCCTCCTTGATTATTGAGATTGTTGACCTAATTGTGGGGTGGTTTTTGGGTTACCACATTGGCTTGCATTTTATTACGATTATTGTTCTATGGTTGATGATGTGTTTGGGCATTCTGCTTCAGAGCACTGATGATGACCTTGGCGTTGACCACTCCATCGTTGGTGACATTCTTGTTTTTCGCCCATGTGCGAGGTTTCTCATTATAGCTAGTGGATGGGAAACTATCTTGATGTTCAGGATATGTAGGTGTGCCCCCTTGTGCAATAAGGGCCGTTTCGATGTTGAGCACCTTGGGGATCAATTGGTCATATGTGGTGATGCACTGCATCTTTAGATAAAATGCCAAGGTCTTATCCAGATTAACAATGATAGTGCAATTTTTTTTCTCCTCTTACATGGCCCACTTGCTCCGATTGGCCTTGGATCACCATCATTGTAAGAAGGAGGCAAATGATCCCCCTTTCCCTGTTTGAGTGCCGATAATTCCTCTAAACTAAAATTCGTGCCGATGTTGAATGCATAATTTTTGAGGAATGCGTCTACGACTTCTTGGAATGTTCTAATGCCCATAGGCAGACGAGAGAACCATTCCATGACAGGGCCAACCAAGCTCCGAGGGAAAAACCGCATCAAATATGTATCATTGTACGCGACTTCCATGCAATATACTTGGAATTACCTGATGTGATCTTCAAGGTTTCCCAACCCACGATATTTTTCAAATTTGGGGATTTTGAATCCCTTTGGGAATGGTATCATTGCAAGGCTCCTGTCAAAAGGATAAGGACACAGATTGTCGAGTGTCATTTTTTTTCCTGATTGAAGATCAAGCACTTGCTGGGAGAGCAGTTTGATTTGTGCCGTCACATTGTCTTGCGGATCAGGAGGTGGAGTGAACGTGTTTTGAGGGGGTTGGGGTGTTTGATTGACGGGTGGGGCATTGGAGGGGGTTTGCTACAAGCTTTGATGTGTGATTAATGCTTGCATTTGATGTTGAGCCAACAACGCTTGTTGTTGGTTGTGCTGTTGCTATGCCAATACAACTTGTTGTTGGGCTGCTAGCTGTTGTGCTTGATACTCTTGCAGGGCTTGTTGATAAGCTTGTTGCTGGAATACTTGCAACTGTGCTTGGTATTGAGCTTGCACTTACTGAGCTTGATATTGGGCTTGAGCTTGAGCATGTGCTTGTTGGGCTGCTTGTCTAGCTTGTGCGGCTTGTGCAGCCTGTGCGGCTTGTGTTGCTTACGTAGCTTGGGAAGCTTGTTGTTGTTGTATTAAAGCTTGGGCTTGAGTAGCCTACTATGCTTTTTGCGCTGCTAATTGTGCTTGTGCTTGCTGGGCAGTTAGCTGTGCGACTTGTTGACTTTAGATTTGTTGAAGTACCTTTTAATAGGCAGCTTGTCATGCTACTGAATGAATTTATCATGTTGGGTTTTGACAGTGGTGGTGGTGGATTAGGAATAGCGTTGACCATTGTGATGAGAGGAACAACCATATTGATGATGGGGGTTTGAGTGGTGGATGGCATGATTGAGATGCTTGGTCCTTGGGAGACCATGCTTTGAGATATTTGAGGAATGGTGGATGTATTGATTGTTGGGGTTGCTTGGATGGTTGCCATCTGTTGTTACGATATTGATGGCAAGATGGGAGGATTTGGTATGATGCTTTGATTCATGACAAGGGTGTTGGTTTGATTTGGTTGATTGATGGTGGGTAAAGGAGGAAGACCCGACCCAAGGGGTGATGTGGATGTAAGTGGTAGAGGTGGAAATGGTGGAAAGATGGGCCGTGCATTATTTTGAATAGATGATGATGAGGGATCGAAGACTCCCCCTGCTTCGAAAAAATCACCTTCTCCTTGTGAGGTCATAGGGAGAGAGGTTTGCGTGTCCAGAGGATAGATTGGTGTTGCATGAAAATAAGATGAATTGGTATGATTATGAAATGCGAGCGAGACATATGGGTGTAATGGATTTACTGGGACGGATTGGCCCAATATGGTGTTTGCGTCCAACTCTTGGTTATTCACAAGGGGATGTGCTTGAAGGGCATGAAGTAATGAGCATCCCTTGCTAACGATTGGCGGAGTTGGAGCAATGGATGATGTGATTTGCAAGATGCTTTGGGTGATGCTTTGATATGGAGGCATGGGTGGGATCGAAGGCATGATCTCAAGAGGTTTCTCCACAAGAGTGCTTATGTCATAGTCAGAAGGGAGTTTAGCCCCTTCTTTGGCCAATTCAAGCATGTATTAGGAGGGATATAACCTCATCATGGCATTAACAATTCGATGATTTCACGATTTTGCACCATCTCAAGGATTTCATCTTGTGTCATCCCTAAGAAATTGTCAGTGATGTCCTCTACTTGACCCTCCTTCTGAGGATTTTGTAATGGTAAAGGGAAATTGCTTGGGGGATTACTCGATCCAACGAGATTAATTTTAGGAGCAGTTTGGCTTAGGTCACTTGAAGTTGATGTTTCCTTTTTGATTTCCATGTTCTTCTTGTGTTGTGATCTAGTGTGCACCATAAAATAGGGATCAATTTTCAAGAATGCGTAATCCTTTAGATCGATCTAACTTTAGGCACAAAAAAGAGAAGAACTAGGATGATTAAGGATCAAAAGATGGGGATGAGATAAACGAAAAATGGATGAAGCAGATGATTGAATTCTTGAGAAACCTTGAAGGGGATACTAGACCTTGGGACTTGATTTGTATTGATTTGGATAGTGAACTTGTAAACTATAAGAGGTTGGATGTTGTCCTAGAGTAGATTCATACACAAGATGATAATTTGACTAAAGGTGTAAAGAAGGATTCATCAAGACACCCCTAGTCAAACAAGATAATTTTGGATAATGAACTCCTAGACCCTAAGATGTTGGATTTTATCAAGAGGTAAATTTGTTCACAAGGATTTGATAATTTGATCAAATATGTGGAGAAGGATTCATCCACACATATCTAACCAAACAAAATGATTTTGATTTTCCAAAAGTCTAGCATGGATGATATTTTCAAGAGTTGTTGATGAGATGATTTTTTTATTTTTAAGGATGGGTGAGAGTGATGATTTTGACCCTAGACCAGACCTAGATAGAACTCCTTTTTACCAGACCTCGGTATTGAAGAACACGCTTGATACTTCCCATGTGAGAAAAGAAAACCTTTGAAAGAGATTAGAATTTTGTTGACAATAAAATTCATACAAGTTAGGATTGTTCCTTGAAGCTTTCTTGTAAAAATTGTAAACCAACCTTTCTCTTACCTCGTGAAGCCTTGAAAGACGTTCTTCACGAGCTTTTGGACTAAGACTTTTGAACTTGGGTTTGCGGACCTTGATTTTGTGGGAAATCATTTGGAAGCACACATGTGTGGGGTTCAATTGTTTCTTTACTTTGCTTAATGACTTCCTTTTATCACAAACAATTCTTGATTAAAGTTTAAAACTAGATTTCTAATGACCTAACTTCTTCTCATCCCACAAAGTCCATTATGTGGAAAATCGAGGAAATTAAGGCAAAAGTTTCCTAATGTTGACTTTAGTGAAAACAAATGATGATTAAATCCAAATACTTAGAAACCTCTAAGGATGGAATCCCTAGGGCAAGCAAGAGCACTTGGATTTGTCAAAGATATTTGTTCCCTCCAAAGGGTTTGAAATTTTGAACATTTTGTGAATGTTTGTTTTCAAATGTTTTGAGATCCAAGCAAAGTGTTTTCGATTCCAAGAACATGCACAATCCTAGGATGAAAAGATAATATTTGTTGGGTTCCCACTTGGATAAATCCAGTTACGCTTACTCTTAGTGGATGATTAGATGCTTGACCACACTGTCTCCCCTCCATGACACACACTTCTCGGGTCAGCCAAGCATCGATACCCATGAATCTCCCATGGCATACTTCTCATTTCTACTAAAAGCCGTACGAATGTGGGGTGGGTTCAGAACAACCATTCTTGCACCAACAAAAAGTTTAGGATTTTGGACTTTCTAAACAAGGGGTTTTGATGCGGGCATTCCATTCATGGGGGACCATCCATGCGGCAAAAGACCATTGATGACCTTCTTGTCAGAATGATCCTTGTGATACTCAAACTTTCCTCGAGTACCCACACTTATATACCGGCTAAAAGTCACTTGGCTTTAGCGTGTTACCGGTTAGGTCATTTCCTTAGGGTGAGTACTTTTTCCCACCAAGGCAGGCCCTCTAAAATAAACAAAAGTGAGCAAACATATCTATAGTTCGATCGATCTTTGTTGAGAAACAAAGAGAGAACACTCGCGATATGCTCCACTCACACTCACAAGATTTGTTCAATTTTTAATTCCAAATGAAATGTGGAGGCAATCACTTACACAACTTAAGATCATCAGAAGAATTTTGATTCTCAAGATCGCCGTGAGGTGTGAGAGAAGCACATACGTCTTTTAGATGATATTATTTTGGGTAAGTGATTACAAAACAAAAATGCACATGTTCATTTTAAATCCTCAAAGCAATGACTAGATTATTTTTAAAGCACCAAAAGGAAATATGAAAGTTGCTTTGTTCAATTGTTAACCTTAAATAAAATCTAGTAAGTTTTCCTAAAGTTCTTTTTAACCTTTTGGAGAAAAAATGAAAGCTTTTGTAGTGTTCTTTTTGGAGCCCAAAATAAATTTAGTGTATCCTAAAAACATGAAGGTAATCAAATCCTTAGAAAGGGATTATAAGTTCTCCCAAAGTGTTTAAAAACACTTAATACAATGAGTTAATGATGACATGGAGAACCTTGGTCTTTGTTTTCTTTCCTCACTTCAATCATGACAATCCTGCAAAAACTGGTTAATATTGCCAAAAACAGGGATTGAAAACCAGTTAGAGGTCCAAATAATCAAAGTGGAAAAAAGCACATGTCAAAATAATCAAAATTCTGCCTTTTACCCAACTGCAGTGGCGCAATTCGTGGGTGTGATGTAGTTTGGAATGATCAGCAATGCAATATAGCGCCGTTGATGAATGAGAGTGGCGCTCTGCAGTAAAACAGAGACCACAATTGCGGCTCTATTATGCCAGCGACGTTGTTTGGAATTTGGAGGGCCCGTGGAATGTCAGGGATTTTCAAACTTGGAGGAATATTCCCCTAAAGATGCCATGTTGAGAGAAAATATAGATTTAATAAATCAATTAAATGTATTTTCATGTGCAAGTGGCAAAATCTAGAGAAATTAGGTGATTAGGATTAAATTAATCAGGATTTGATCAATTTAATAGGAGATTAGATGATGTGACAATTTGATTTATATTTTTGGGTTGATTTAAATCAAAGTTGAGAGGAATATGACTTAGACTTTAATTAAATAAAGATTTTGATTTATTTAACTAAAAGGGGATGATGTTAGATTAAATTAAATAAGGTTTAATTTATTCAATTTAATAGGATGACTTTAGAGATTTAATTAAATAAAATGAATTATTTAATTAAATAGAGACATAGGGTTAATTAAATCAGATTGATTAATTTAATTAACAGAAGAGAATGACTTAATTAGATAATAATGATTTATTCAATTAAGGGATGAAAGGTGATGACAAGCTAAGAAGATGATTCAGGACGAAACAATGTTAGTAATCAGGATCAAGTGTGTCGGTATATTTTTCATGTCTACAGTTTGTCCAAGTGAAGTTTCCATCTTTTGTGAACACCTCTTGTAGATTATTGTGAGAAACAAAATTTTGAAAGTCCTACTGGATTGAACTGAGATTAATACAACCACCTTTCTTCTCTTCACACAATAACGTAGCATTGAAATCACCCCCTAACACAATCAAATTATCTAGTAATTCATGTAGCAGTTCAAAAATTTGATTCCAAGTAATCTACTTTTGACATGTTCCAATCGGTCCATAAATATTAATCATAAAAAAAGGGTTCCTTAAACCATTCTGATAACAGTTTAAGCAATTGCCATTGTTGCTACTGCACCATCGTTTCCACCCCAACTTTGTTTGGATTCCACAAGATTACAAATCCTCTTGAAGCCCCATTCGCCTCCACAAAGCTACCCTTCATTAGTCTCCATTTTTGCATTAAATTTGCTATGCTTCCTTGATCCAATTTTGTTTCTTGCAAAAAGACAAGATCCAGTTGCGCCTGATCAAAAGACCTCTTGATCAGGCACCTCTTGTCAGGGGCATTGCAGCCTTTGACATTCCATTATAATATTTTCATGGCGATCCGAGAAGGGCAAACCCCTTCTCGTAGAAAAGTTTGCGCTGGCCTTTGGCACTTGTAGCAATTTCCAGCTTCACCTTGTTTGATTTTCTGCCCCTACTCTTTTTTCCCCTATTTTGATTTTCTCATCCTTTGATAAGCATTGCTTGATAGTCCTCTTTTCAAGAATTCCTTCCTCCTCATCAACTTCTGTACTCTCTTCTCCATCAGAAAATTCGCCAACTGCTTCCTCACTAGACCTTCTTTTTGGAGTTTCAAACAAGTTTTCTACACACATTACATAGTCTTGAGCATCAATGATGTTAACAGGTTTGACCTGCTCCACACCATTGTTTACTTGAGATTCTAGATTCTGTGCATAAACCACCAGCGCTTGCTCATTGTTGCCTTCCATTGCCTTGACACTGCATTCTACATTGCCAAAGAGATTCTTCTCTCCACTACACCTAGCCTCATCATAAGGGGATCCTTTACTCTGTGGGGATTTTATATCAGATTGCATATGATCTGAACATTCTACTACCTTTACATTAGCTATTTCCAGCTGAGCTGCTTTGTCATTACTTGAACCACTTCCTCCCCTTTTGATAGTTGACTCAACTTGTTCAAGAGCGCTACCTCCCTCCACCTCCTTTCCCTTTTTGTTACCTACATAATCAAACTTTGAGTGTCCAACCTCCTTGCATGAACTACAATATTCCATTGTTTCCTCCATTTCAATCTACTGCCACCACCACCCTTCATTAGTCTCGATTTCAACCTCTTTTGAAAAAGGTGACAGAGGTTTCCACATAATGCATATACACATATATAAACTGGAATAAATTTTGTCAATGGATTGATTAGAACGAACAAAAGATCCTAACTTATTTCCAATCTCACTCAAAGTTTTCAAGTTCTAGTACTCCATGGGGAGATTTTTCAGCCTTATCCAAATGGAAACCTCATCTATTGCTGGTTTAACTGGGTTAAAATTGGGGATCCAATCTTTTAGAAATAAACCCATTCCGTCTAATAAGAAAGGACAATTATTCAAGATCCATCTTTTGGTTCAATCCGAATCACATTCAACAAAAAATAAGCCATTCACCATTGGTTTAATCTATAAATTTGTCCCCTAGTTCAAGTCACACCAATCCCTTAAACGAGCATAATCAATCCTCCCACCAACCCATTTCATAAAAAAAAAAAAAAAATTCTTTGAAAACCCTAATTGAATCCGACCATTCTTTCCCCGCAATTTCAAAGGATATCTTGCACGGTTCTCAAGTATTGGAACACTTACCTTGGACTTGTCTATCGATTGAATAGGATTAGCGTTTTTCGGCTTCCACACTTTCTTCAACACGTCCTCACTTCTCTGAAACGAACCTTCCCATAGCTTGCCGAAACCCCAGTTGGGCACTCATGGTTTGGAAGGGTGCTGGTTATGGCGAAAGCTGTTTCCATTCTAGTTTGGGTCCTCCCATCTCCACCGAGGATGCATAAATAGACGTCCCCCGTTCCTGCCGTTTGCATTCATTGACCTCCTCGACGCTTAGAAGTTGCGCGGTAGCCTCCATGGAGGATGCTCTACCCTACGCCTCAACATTTTACTCACTTCTATCCACTTTCTGCTCGCTCCTTTTCCTAGTCGACACCCATTCGATTAATTTCACTCAGGTTTCCATTGATGGGGTGCTATCACAACTTTAGGGAGGCGTTGGACAACAACGCCCGAGATCTTTAGGGTAGGGGCAGGAAAATTCAACCACCCAAAACCCCTTCGTCTACCACTTGAGTTGGATGCTCACCACCTGGTGCGAGTATCAATTAGGGTTGCCCATCCTGAAATGAAAGATTTATTGACTTGGATCCAGAGTTGTACTTTTGTATAACATATATTATGTGCTTTTATCTAGATTATGCACTACACATATGAGGATGTGTTATGACATTTATTTATCTAATGAAGTTGTTTCATTTTTATTCCATGCTTATGAGATAATGAGTTATTATTTATTTTCGTGAGACTGTTTTGGGTCTCGATTTTTATACCCAAGGTATTTTCAAATACCACTAGTCCTTAACAATAAAAAGAACAATCACCATAGTGAAACATGTCACATTTATCTAGTGTTAGCAAGTTTGTTCCTACATGTTAAAAGTTACATTTACATAGAAGTTCAAATCCACAACAATCAAAGTTGGTTGTACAATACATAAGATCAATCCACCAAAAATTGAGAAAGTTCAAATTTCATTGTTCTACTTCCAATGCATATAATAAGTCACATTTTAAAAACTATGATCAAAACAACAAACATCTATCTACTAGCCATCAAAATTAGTTAAGTGCATTTATTTTTATTATTTTCAAAATTTTGTTCTATAATCTATTCCAACTCTTAAATTAATTAATTGTCATATTCATTAGGCTTAAATTATTAATGTTGAGAGACATTATACAATGACATGAAGGATTGAAGTGTAATGACATGAGTGTGTTGACAAAAACTCATACCTTTTACTTTAAATTTGATAGTTATTTACATAATGATAAGCATAATATTTCCAAAATAAGTAACATGTAAAACAAGACACATATTAAAAGAAAGGAAAAGCCTATAATTTTTTGTTTAAATTTAAAGGTTAATCAATATTAATAAGATGGTAAATATAATATTTCAAAAAATGAAAAGAAAGGCCTATAATTTTTTAGGTTTAAATTTAAATGTTAATCAATATTAATATAAAATGATAAATATAATATTTCAAAAAATGAAAGGAAAGACCTATAATTTTTAAAATTTAAAATTTAAAGGTTTATCAATTTTTTTAAAAGTTTGTGTCAAAAAAGAAAATAATTTGATTTGCTAATTTGAGATTTTTTTGAAAATTTGATGGGTACAAATTGAAGATATAAAATTTAAATAATTAAATTATTAACCAAACTAAAAATATAGAAGAAAACACAAATAAAATTTTAAACTTGATAAAAATACAATAAAATTTATGTATCCACGTAAATATATATAGCAAAAAGAATTATTCAACATAAAATAAAATTAATTTTAAGTAAATATAATAGCTTCTAATTGATATTTCTCAATATTTTCTTACATGTATTCAAGAAATCTATACTAGATCTAGTGACCTCTTGTCTCCAACAAGATGTTTTAACTAATTGAACTAACCCCCGACCCAACATATATTAATATTTTAATTGTCATATTCTATCCTATTTAAATATAAAATAAAATAAAATCACACCCTCTTAAATAAGAATATGAAAAGAAGCGAGTAGGTCTTAGAGTGCATTGCACTCAGGGGGAAGACCCAGAGGAAATCTTCTTATATCAGCACAGTAATTGTATATCATATAATTCTGTTGCACCCATTTCAGCCTTTCTTGTTGGGTGTCTTGATTCCACCATTTATGTTCAGAAGCAACACTACAAGACGGAGGGGAGGCATTCTTTTTAAGCTTGCAGGCTTCTACCTTAAACCTGCGGAAACATGCAATGAATGGAGCACTATTCCAGTCTGTCTTCACAACCCCTCCTCTGGTTGCCCACTCCTCTCCATTCCAAAGGCTCGAATACACTCTCATTGCCTGTTTGTTGGGATATGCCACACCAACCTCCTCATTGTTATGGAACACTCTAATTGGACTTCTATCTACTAAGAATCTGGAACAACACAGTTCAATATTATCATTCTTACACTCTATACATTAGGAACATGGATAAGAATGAGCTCATTTGTTTATGTAACTTTATCAGAATTTTTCTTTACAACCAGATCTATTTAACTTGCTATTTCATTTATAAAACAGTTGGTAGAGTTCAGGACGTCTACTACTCACACAATTTGTTGTGGACTCCAAAACACAGAATAGGTGTGGAAGGCTTTTGTAGGATCGAACCATAGATAGAATTGTTGCTCACGATTTCCTTGACCTTGTGTGAAGATGTTAGTGTGTACAATATAGGGATCTCCAGACACGTTCCCCAGAAATTCAAAGTCTATTTCATCATGATTAGGACCTTGTGAAGAAAGCTGCAAATAGCAATATCAGAAGTAAAATTGTTATTGATTGTTTAGAAGTTTAAGTAGTTTTTAAAATATTAGATAAAAAGGTAAGTTTTTATGATATTAGTAGCAAGATTCAATTGCATAGTTTTTTAGTCAAATTTTTTGACTGTCACACAAATCCATTTTTCATGAGAATGAATGGTACACTTAACACCCATTACATCTAGGTAATGTTCAGAAGGATGAAGCATCCGAGTCTTCTCAAGAGATCGTCTATCCCAAAACTATTTCAATTCAAACATGTTTAACCATGTAATTTTCTCCAAAACTAAACCCACTTAACTTGCTATCCTATTTACAAAAACTCCAACAAATACTGCGTCTTATAAATCATTCACTAAAAAAACAACTATTTATAATATATATACAAAACAACTAAACCCACTTAACTTGCTATCCTATTTACAAAACCTCCTACAAATACTGTGCCTTATAAACCATTCACCTCTGCGAACATCACCTAGATGCAATGAGTGCTAAGTGGATCATTCATTATCATGAGATATGGGTTCTTGTGAGCCACTGCTCATGAAACATGGATCAATAAGCTTGACTCATAAAACTACACAGTTAAATCTTGATAACAATATTACAATTTGACATGCTGTGTTGTATTTTTAAGACCTAAATAAAATATAAATTAACTGTTTAATAATTAAAAAAGTTGGTAGAATAATAATACAATACCCAACACAATTTTCAAATAACATACTAGAGGTAACATAAACTTACATAATAAGCAGTAACAGTGCCTGCAGAGTTTCCAGGAACCAGTTTGATTTGCATATCAATTTTTCCAAAGAGATACTCTTTCTTGGATTGACAGCCAGCACCTGCATGAATAGACAGAGATACAACATCAGCCATTGAGTAAAATATTTTTTCTAGAATATATTACTGTAAGAGAGAAGATTGTATTATATCTATTATGGAATAGGTTAGACTACTTTCAGAAAATTCTACAGAGATTCTACAGTGCAATAAGAAGCATAGAACTCAAATCTTGATATTACCAGATGTGTTGTCAAGGAGAAGGTGCAAACTTCTTCCATTGTCAAGTATGTTGGCGTGCTCATAACCTCCCCAAGTAATATCAAAATCAGTGGAGAAATTGGTATTAGCAGAGGCAGAGCATAAAAATAAAACCAGAACTGATACAACTCGGGCAACTGCATAGGCCATGCCTGCACTTGTAAATAAAACTAATATTGATTTCTTTGGGTGGCTCTGGCGAGCATAAACTTATAGCTAAGTATGAAGTAAGAAGATTCCAAATAATAATAATTTTATAGCCAGCCCAAATACTTATATAGTTGGTGGTATTGGAGTCGAAATGGGGAAGCACTGGTGCTCACTACCACTTTCCATTGTAGTGGATTCCACCTCAATTTCATGACATAAGGCGACCCTTTTAAGGCTGCCTCTACTTATTTAAATCACTTGCCTTTTCAGAATTCATGTACTTGCCATTAACTTGCTCTATGAAGGCAAAAAATGTCTATAAATTAAGCAGTTTTACTCCAAAGTTTTCAGGAGACTTCTCGAAAGAAAGTGTAAATCCTTAAATTTAAATTACTCTCATCAACCGAGAACAAAAATGTAACAGAGGCAACATTAAAGTATAAGTTAGAGTAAAAATACTAAACGTGAAGAGTGTATATCCTTTAGTTTTATTTAAGTTTGTTATATATATATATATATATGGGTTTTTGATGCACGACTTTTAACATGTTTATTGACTCAAGATTCGATTGAGTATTCAAATAGATCATGTCATTCTATTTAGAATTTGTTTGATCTAGTTCCCATCAATATATTCTTCTTGGACATGATTGGAACTACAATCATTTCTATATATATGATCACTAGTGCCATCACATCCCCTATAAATGATCATTGGTGCAATCATGTCCCCAAATTTCAAAATTAATATTCTCACATTCCAAGGTGTTACTCATTAGCACGGGGTATCAAATTTTAAAATTATGCATCTACTTAGCTTATGTGTTTAAAAGGCATCATCATAAGGCATTTGCACATCATCAAATAATCATGAGTTAGAGATTTAGAAAAGTACAAAAGTAGTTCTCCTCTTACAAGTACATCAATCATCCATCATCCTCTGTCAACATGACCAACGATCCATCAAGTGATGTTCATTGTCAAATCACACTCCCACTACACTTTTGAACACAACAATTCCTTAGCTTTCATCACTCTAGCAATCAACAATGAATCATGCACATGTTCACTGTCATCCTTCATTAGCATCCATTGCCATCATTTTATCACTTTTAGTTTCACTATTAACTTAGCCTTAATACATAAGTAAGCCCTAAAATCTAGTTCTGGCATAGCAAGCCCCATGATACTCAACATTATAGGGTCAAAAGTTACCTACTTTGCATTCTCTTTCTTATGTTTCTACACTCATTTTATTTCCCATCCCCAAAGACATGTTTTAGGACTCATTTCACCTATTTCTTAGCCTAAACTTGACATTGATGTGTTTTATGCTACCTCAAACCTATTTTCATGCCTAGAATTATCCTTGGAAAAGTCTTTTCAAAATTCAATATCAAGACAAAATGCATCTAGACACTAGAGATGATAAAAACTACCCATACAATATAGTCTAAATTATCTCCAATTGATTCCAACTCGTAGTTCTTGATAATTCTAATCTAGTGTTTCCCTAGTTCCATATCAAACAATCATTTCAAATAGAACATAACATAAAATCCCAATCTTTCATAGTTTTGGATCATTAAGGGACTCTCTATCACATGTGCTCCTACCACAATAGATTTTTCCTTTGCATGTATCCATGTACTAAGTTTTCAAACCTCTCATACTCATTCTCCATAGATGAAGCCTATAAATTCTCATTATTGAAACTTCCCTTGTGATTTCCAACCTTTCCCTCCATCATTAGATTTCAATATTATTCCTTTATTCTCTACGACCTATTTTTAAAATATTTCTCATAATCCTCTATTGTTGTCAAATCCCTTAGATCCACACTATTAAATTTATGCCTCAAGCCATAAGATTAAGATACATGTCATAATTCTATGCAATCATGTCTCACCTTAATCTATATAACCAAGGGGTTACTTTTTTATTCTAATTCATTGTAAGTAATCAATCTTTTGAACATCCTTTGATAGAATAATATTTTCTCCCATATTTTATCTCTTGTGCTTTCATTAAAGCTCTTAGATCTTGGGTGGCTACATCTTCAACCAAATTTTGCATGGTATAGAGTATTCTATACCAACTCTTACATTGTATCAGAGCTTGTGGGATTGCTTCTTGTTAGTATTTATTGAGAAATAGGTTATAAATCTTGGTAAATACTAGAAAATTAAGTATGCTCTTTTCTTGCATCATATGATGACTTGGAAAATAAAAAAATTGATAAAAATACTATATCTAGGGGGTCCCTCTTCATGGTTTTGTATTGTAGGTTCATTTTGGATCATTTTGGTGCAAATAGAATCTCACCATTGAGTTTAGGGTGTCCAATAAAATTAGTTTAGACTTTTGATTTTTCTAAATTGGACATGTGAGGTTAGATATCTAAGGATTTGAACTTGGGAGGTGATTGCTAGATCCATAAGATAACTAAAATTTTGGAGCATTTTGGGTTAAATTTGATCTCAATTTATCACACCTAGAAGGCCCAAGAACTTAAATATCAACTACAAAATCATCAAATTTGTACACTTTTACCTTAGGACCTTTGAATTTTTTTGGCTCCCCTTTGTCATAGAACCATCTATATAGTTGTATGATTGACTATGGAATGCTTGCACCAACATGCACAAGTACAATTTGAGTAATTTTATTTTTTATTTTTTAGATATATTTTTAAAAAATCTAATTAAAAATTCAACCTATGCAGTCCATAGTAATGTGTAGGCCGCAATGTACAATACTATTTTATTTAATATTTGAGCACAACATTTAATAAAGTCACTTTAGTAATTAATTAATTAATTAATTATAAACGTCCAAAATATTATTTTAGGACAATTTAATATTTAATTAATTAAAATGACTATGTGGTGACTATTCAGAAATTAGAGACATTGCATTTTGGTGTTCTATCCATTCCTACAATAGCTTCCTTTTTTTTCTTATTGTTTAAGGTAGAACTATTGTGAGTGAAAGCCCTTCATCATATCTTCTATTATGATTACATGAGCTAAATGATTTTTTGAATAGGGTTGGTGTAGTAAGTAATCCACAGGTTAGAAGAAATTGAATCTTCTTCTTAGCCACCTGCATGCATTATGAAATAGTGAGGCAACCGATGTATAAAATCTTTGTGAGATCAAACTCACACTCAGGTTCTCCTCAAAATATAACATGTTGCTCTAGAATCTCAATGACCGCTTTTAGGTACCTCATATGGTCCTTCCATGTTTTTTTATCCAACAAGATATCACAAAAATTATCAAAATAAATTTCCTTACTTGCACATTAGATACCTTAGTTGGGGTAGTAATCAAATAGGATGACATGATCAAGAACTTGAAATGAACCATGAGGCATTTGAAAGATGTCTTGTGTATACATCTCTTGCAAACACAAGTCTAGTGGTGGCTTGTTCTCCAATCAATCTTTGAGAACTATAGAGTGATAAATACCATATTGTAACCCATTTCTAACTACATGGTATGTGGGAATATTTTATTTGATAGCTATCTTAGGAGTATTTATGGAGCACCACACCATGTAGACCCGAAGAAATTTGAATTCCCAAAAAGAGACCATGTTGCTCACCCAAAGATGCAGTTTTTGTGCTCTCCATTGCTAAGCAACTTACTATCCAAGCAATGTGTCCTTTGTAGGAAATATTTTTATACGTGACTACTCCAACAGTTCCATTAGAGGTGCATCCAAACTTCATATCTTCTCCTTTAGCTATAAACTTTATCTTTTTAGATTGAGTATCCTATAGATAGTCCCTCATGGCACACAACCATTTTGCATCCATAGTTATTTCAATTATCATATCATAGGATACATTGGGTGACAATTCTGAGGGTTTAATGTGAACCAAACCGTGCAGTGTTTTTGAGGAGGAAGAGTTCCTCCTAGACCCTACTATATGAGATAGGGATGGAAGGATATCCTAGTTGAGAACTTCTCCTAAGGTGGGGAATGACCACTCTTTGGTGTGTTGCTCATTGTGTGAGAGCTTTTGTTAGGTCTTTGCGTGTGTGAGTGTGTTGTTGGTAGCAGGTGTTGTTGCCATTTTCCCTAGTGTGATATGTTTGGTAAATGATTGTTTGTGGGGGTTAGTTAGATCCTTGAGTTGTCGAGAAGTGCTTCCATGTATGATTTCCATCTAGATGTCTCGATTTTTGTTTATGAATGCATAATGACCCTCGAGTGGTATTGTTTATATGTGTGTGTTCTCTTTGGATCTGTGTATATGGATGTATTTGACAGAAATTGGGTGTTAATATTTTGGCTCATGATCGAGCATTCTGAAATATATTATGTGATTGATGCATTGATGATGCAGGAGCATCTCAGGCTCTCAAACTATCCACATCAATATGTACATGATCAAATTATTGTTTTCAATTTTGTTGTGTTTTGCAGATGCATTGGAGTTCATTTTGTAAATCTTTGCCCCTTGGTCAGTGTTGCTCTTTCATCAGCCTGACAGTTGTGTTTCGGTGGAATGAAGTTTTCACTCTCCATGATATTCCCGATGGACTCTTCTTTAGTATGAAATTGTGTGTTCAGCGGGAGTTTTCCACTTCGGCAAGAGTCTCTAAGTTGTCCCTTTGACGACCCGATATAAATCCTTAAGCTCTTCGACAGGAGGTAGTTATATCGTTGGGACTTGGAATGTCGTCTCTACGATAGGCCAATGGACTTTTGGTTATGTCTCTCACCCGATGTTGACATGGTAGAGGGACCACATGGATCGTATTGAAAAACATCAAAGAGACTTTCCTTTATCAGTGGGAGATTTATGTTGTCTCCTCGATAGGGCGATAAGTTGGTTCAACGGATGAAGACTGAATGATGTGTCGACACTTCGACATGGATTGAGCAAAAGTTGTAACTACTGTTCTAGGTGTAGTTTTTGGAATGCAGAATGATGGTGTTGGGGAAGATGGAACAGATGACCTCGTGTGAAGAATCAGGGAGAAGTTGTTTGATGGGGAATGTTAATGGACGAAGTGAAAAGGGGGGGCTCTGTATTTTGGAACTTTAGAATGTATTCTGTAATGAGTTGAATAGAAAGGAGGGTTGTTTTCTATTGAAATTTGTTGCATTGTAGTGTGGTTTTGCTGCTTGATTGACAACCTGATAAGGCTCTTCAATATCGATTGTGTCAAGTGGTATCAGAGCAAGTTTTCTCTTGGAGTAAGTGTCAAAGATATTAGAAGTCCTGAAAGGGAATTTGTTGTTGGTAAGTGAGCAAAGGAAGAAGAACTGCAACTATAGAGGATTTACGTAAGATGGCACAAAGAGGATGTGTCAGAGGAAGAGGGGCACAAAGAGATACAGACCCTGTCTTGATGGAGATGTCGAGGGGAATTACGGCCAGATTGGAAGCCATTCAAACTACACAACAAAGAGGTCATCATGTTGAAGACATGAGTGACGATGAAGTAGAACAGGTTAAGGTTGAAGGAGGAGAAAACCAGCCTGAACTTGATCACAGAGAAGAGAGGTTCATTCGAGCCTTAACCAACATAAATACCAGATCCCATTTTAACCCTCCAGACTATAGTGGTAACTTGAATTTAGATGAATTGTTGGATTGGATTACCGAGATGGAGAAGTTCTTTGAATTTGAATGCAAAAAAGAACACAAGAAGGTGAAATATGCCTTTACAAAGTTAAAAGGGCATGCATCCCTATGGTGGGATCATTTGCAGATTGATAGACAAAGAGGAGGCAAGGAGAAGATAAAGTCATGGGATAGAATGGTAAGTAAATTGAAGACGAAATTCATGCTTGCAGACTACCAGATAAATTTGTTTAGAAAATTGTAGAATTTGAAGTAAAGAGAATCCAGTGTCAAGGAATACATAGAAGAGTTTTACTGATTGAACATTCGAGTAGATCACTCAGAGAATGAGGTTGAGCAAGTTGCAAGGTATCTAAATGTCTTGCGAGTGTCCATACAAGATGAGATTCGATTTCTCAGACTACAAAGTGTGGAAGAGGCCTACCATTGTGCATTGATGGTTGAAGAGAAGCTGAATAAGAAACAACAAATAAATAGCAAGGGTAGAGGCATAAATTCTCGCGGCAGAGGACATAGTAGTATTGGAAGGGGATATCCTACCAAACAAGATGAAGATGGTACCTCACAGGAAATGGGAGGTAGAGGAAACTTTAGAGGAAGAGGAGAATATTCTTGAGGAAGAGGTAATTTTGGAAGAGGCAGAGGGTTCACCATTACATGCTACCAATGTGGGGAGATTGGACATAAGTCTTTTGATTGTCCACAAGTTCAAGGTGGAGGTAAAGGAAAAGAGGCCAAAGTTCATGTGGCTCAATCAGAGGATGAAGTAGTTGAAACTTCGAAGCATGGACAAGACCCAGAGGACAAAGAGTCTTTGATGGTAAGAAAGATTTTGTTAAGCCCTGAAAAGGCAGAAACAAAACCTGCACAGAGAAGAAATTTGTTTAGAACCAAATGTAAATCAGGTGGCAAGTGTTGTAAAGTGATCATCAATAGTGGCAACACAAACAATATTGTGTCTAAAGAAATGGTAAAGAAGTTGAAGTTGAAAAGAATGAAGCATCCCAGCCTGTACAAGGTTTCATGGTTGCAGAAGGAGCACCAATTGGTGGTAAGAGAACAAAGCTTGGTTAATTTCCAGATTGGTAATTACAAGGATGAAATACTCTATGATGTGATGCCAATGGATGCCTATCATATCTTGCTGGGAAGATCGTGGCAATTTTATAGACAAGCTATTCATGATGGTAAGAGTAATACCTATACCATTAAGAAGGATGGTTAATAATTTATTTTGAATCATATGAAGGATAAAGATGAAGATATAGAAGGTACTCCCAGAGTGTGTCTTGTCTTAGGAAAGAAGTTCTTGAAGGATCTGGAGAAGGATGGTGTCTGTTATGCATTTGTAGCCCAACCATCTCAAAACCCGACAGTAAAAAAAGAAGAAAGGTTGTCGATAGAAATTCAAGAATTGGTTGATGAGTATGCTGGCATAATGATGGAGTTACCAGATGGACTGCCACCAGTGAGATAAATTAGTCACTGTATGGATTTGATCCTGGGTGCAAGTTTACCAAACAAGGCACCATATAGGATGACACCTCAAGAGAATGAGGAAATAAATAGACAAGTCTAGGAGTTGTTGGACAAGGGGTTGATTAGGGAAATTCTTAGTCCATGCGCTATAACTGCAGTATTAGCGCCTAAGAAGAGAGGTGAATGGAGGGTGTGTACAAACTCCCATGCAATTAATAAGGTTACCATTAAATATATATTCCCATTGCCCAAAATGGATGATTTAATGGACTGTTTGAGTGGGGCAAGGTATTTCATGAAGATTGATCTAAAGAGTGGTTAACATCAAATTAGAATCCGTGAAGGGGATGAGTGGAAGACAAAATTTAAGATGAAGAACGGATTGTATGAGTGGTTGGTCATGCCATTTGGAATGAAAAATGCCCCCAGTACATTCATGAGATTGATGAATCAAATGTTCAAGCCCTATCTTGGTAAGTTTTCCATAACTTATCTGGATGATATTTTAATTTTTAGTAGGATGAAAGAAGAACATTTAGAACATATTAGGGTAGTCTTGCAAAGATTGAAAGAAGAAAAACTAATGGTGAATTTGAAAAAGTGTACTTTCATGAAGAAGGAGTTAGTGTACTTGGGATTTGTAGTTTCAAAAAAATATTGAAAATGGATCCTGAAAAGGTAAAAGCTATTGTTGAATGGCCATCACCAAGGAGTATTTTTGAAGCCCGTAGTTTTCATGGGTTTGTGAGATTATATAGGAAGTTCATAAGAAATTTTAGTGGGATATGTGCTCCCATTACATAAACGATGAAGGGAACAATAAGAGAGTTCAAGTGGACAGTTGCAGTAGAGAAAAGTTTTCAGTTGTTGAAGGATAAGGTAACATAACAACCAGTATTGGCACTTCCATACTTTGGAAATTTTTTCTAGGTGGATTGTGATGAAAGTGGAACAAAAATTGGAGGAGTTCTCAGCCAAGAGGGAAGGCCGATAGCATATTTCAGCGAGAAGTTGAATGAAGCCAAGAGGAAATATTCTGTGTATGACCAGGAGTTCTATGCCATTGTGAAAGCACTCAAGAAGTGGAGGCATTATTTGATACCAAAGGAATTTGTACTATATACAAACAATCATGCCCTGCAATTCATAAATAGCTAAGGTAAGTTGAACTAGAGGCACATGAAATGGATTGAGTTTTTACAAAGTTATTCTTTTGTGTTAAAACATAAGAGTGGTAAATCCAATTGAGTTGCCAATGCACTAAGTAGGAGAACTTTGTTATTGAATGTGATGAAAGTGAATGTTGTTGGATTTGATGCTTGGGGTGAGTTGTATGAACAAGACTCAGATTTCAAAGAGGCATGATTAGCATGCAAGAATCTAGTGGAATTAGATCGAACTCCATGGCTGGAGTATTTCATTCAAGATAACTTGTTGTTTAAGGGAAAGAAGTCATGTATTCCTAGAGGCTCTATGAGGGAGAATCTAATCAGAGAAACATAGTGGCATATTGGGTGGACATTTTAGAATAGATAAAACAACATCTCTATTGAAAGAGAGTTATTATTGGCCAGGAATGGGTGTTGATGTCAAGAAGATGGTCCAAGGATGAAAAATATGTTAGCGTGCGAAGGGTATGAAACAAAATACTGGATTGTATCAACCATTACCGATTCTAGAGAGACCATGGGAACACATTAGCATTGATTTTGTTCTAGGACTGTCGATTCCATAATGTGCACCAAAAACGTCCAACAAAATTTGTATCCTAATCAGATATAATACTCTTAGGCAAACCATGCAACCAAACTATTTATTTGAAAAACAAATTTTCTATATAGGAAGCAAATTTTCCTCGTGTGAAGAATCAGGGAGAAGTTGTTTGATGGGAAATGCCAATGAGCTAGAGCGAAAATGGGGGGCTCTATATTTTGGAACTTCAAAATGTATTCAGTAATGAGTTGAATTGAAAGGAGGGTTGTTTTCTGTTGAAATTTGTTACATTGTAGTGTGGTTTCGCTGCTTGATTGACAGCCTGCTAGGGCTTTTCAATCTTGATTGTGTGAATTGAAAGTGAATTTGGTGTATGTCATATGCCTGAATTGTAAAAATATGTTCTTATGGTGATGTTTCTTGTGGTGCATTGTACATTGTATTCCTATTGGAGTATCATCATATGTGTGAAGTGATCATATTAGTGCATGAATGAAAGGTTTCATTATCACAATAGGATATTTGGGTCAATGGATTATGCCCCCAAATCATGTCATCCCTACAATTATTGTGGGAACCTAGATGGGTAAATGACATCATTTTCCCTCTTACATGGATTTCATGTTTAATTGTTAAATGAAATTGTTATTTTAGGACTATTATGTTGGTTGGCTTAGAGCCTTGGTTGTGATCTGCCTTGTGAATGATGTGGATGCAATTTAGTTTTAGCATGTGGTAGTGATGCATGATGTGATTAATGTTTGTGCCATCACATTGTAATTATAAATTCCTTGTGAAAGTGGTGCTTGGGTGAAGTCATACCCTTGTGTGAATAGAATTTGTGGATGTCATAGTAAACCCTGCATATGCCTTCTTGCATTATAATATGATCATGTTTTGATGAAGTGCATTTGCTTAATGTGGTTTTGTTGGAAAAGTTACTTGTTCTAAATTGGGTGAATAGTGTTTGAGCATACTCTCTCTAACACACTTTGGATCTTGTACTCCCAATGTGTCATGTAGCTGTTTACTCCCTCAAATGTGGCTAATATTAGTCACCCATTTCATGTAATAGTGTTTTCAAAATTTTGGCTATTGATGAACTCTCTCTAATCATTGATTATGGATCGACACTAAATTTTTAACTTTCTTATGAGCAGTCTAGTCAACAAAATTTTCCTTCTATCTAGTTTGTGGCCCTTGGTCACATTTGGTTTATTGTTTAACTACATGCATTTTATCATTTATTGTTGGAATTGATAATTCACCCTCTTGGTTTGTATTTTATCTTTGTGGTGTCTATTCTAAATGTTTGAAATTTTTGGTCCTACTCTATGTTACGTTTTGTTCCCTATCATGTTCGTTATGAATCCTTGATAGAATATACAAGGGAGTAGATGGCAAAGAAGGTGCTAAGTATTGATGTTTGTGTTAATTAGAATCATATTGCATTAAATTTCTTGTTCATGATGAAATGAAAATGGGTGTTGTGTGGTATTCATTTTTTTTGTGAAATGCTTGTATGCATATGGTTTTCTATGTTTGAGTGGCTTCAACGTCTATGAATGTCCTTGTGCTTGAAACTAAGTGAAGTGTATTCAAATTTCTATTTGAGAGTGTTTATGGAATTCTATGTTCTTTGATTGAGTTTGGATGTGTGTATAATTTTTTTTGCATTGTGACTGAATTTTCTTTCTAGTAGATAGTTGGGTGTGATTTAGTCCACCGAATGTGTCAGCTCTTGCTTGTCTTGGCCTTTCTTGTTGTGGCCTTGTGACAAATTTTCCTAGTGCCTTTATATTAGCTAGATATTTTTGAGGTATCTTGGGCACCAAAATCCGTGTTATTTGATAGAATTAAGACACATATCATGTCATTTGGGATGTGATTTTGATAGCTACAATCATGTTTGACAAAGTGTAGGGTATGAAGGTGTGTTAGTAAGTGCTTCGACACATAGTATTTTGTATCTTATTATATTATATGTCTATCCTTGTTAATTTTCTAGTTGAGGTTGTCCTGGTGGTTTTTAAAAGTTTCTCCTTGGTTGTTTAGTGGTGTTCCTAGCTTAAGGCTAGAAGAAGATGCAATTCTAGTTTGAGGAATTGTATATCTTTTGTATTATTTTGTGAGAGTGATTAATGTTTGAGCCTTGCAGTGTGATGGGTTCAGTTATTAGCCTATTTTATGTTATTTTTTTGCATACTTTAATACACTATTAGCTAATCCTTTCAGACAATACTCCTATGCTATGCTATCTTTTCATATTTATTATACAACCTTGGAGCTAAATCATAGTAATGGAGATATGGTTATAATATAGTAGCATTGCATAGTTTATATGTAAGTATGTATGAAATTTGGATGGAATTTTGTGTTTGATTATGGTAGCTAGCTTTGTGTATATGTTTTGTGGATTAACCCATTGCAACTCAAAAAGGAACTATAGCCCGTAGCAACTGGAAGCTGTAACCTGCAACAAAAAGAAGATTGGCACATCGAAACAGGGGAAGTGCTAGGTCAAGCTGAATGTAGTAACTACTATATGGAGACACCTGATGGATTTGAATGTGAATCATTATAAAAAGTTAATAAAGTGCTAGAGAAGAAGAAATATTTTGTTGATAGGATTCTAAATAATTGCTTGTGTGTTTTACATGCAATTCTATTTTACAGAGATTTAGTTCTATTATAACTCTTCTTTCTTTTCAGTTATAGTTTAAACAATTCAGTCTTAACTATATACTCTGATATCCAGGAGTGATAGTTAATGATTGCAGTTAGTTGTTACTTGGAATAAACTCCCCCGTGATTGTATATAGCCAATGGTTGAGTCCTTAGATAAGTTAGTTGTTTTACAATTTTTTTTATCAATTTCTTTTCAAGTTCAGTTATTATCTATAGACATGTTGATTACTCAAAATGATTTCATTGAATACAATCTGTGAAGAAGATTTTGTGTAATCTTTTGTGATGTGTAATGAATGAAGTTCAATTTCACATGGATGTGTAGAATTTGATATTAGATTTGGTTCTAGTTACTTAGTGAAGGAAACCATTTGAGCAAGCCACTCAAGGTAACTGTTCTTCACTTCATTTATAGTAGTTCTATTTCTATTTAGTAGTTATTTTAGTTTATATTGTTTCATAAATTGCATGAAAAGCAGAATAGATTCTCATACCTTGATTATCAGTAATGAATGTTCATGAGCATGCACACATTTGATTAATTTGTAATACTTCGAAGGTTAGAGTAAGTTCAATTTCCAATTTGAGTAGTTCTGAGTTGGTACAATAATTATTTATTAATAGCAGTTTAGTTATAGGTTAGATGTAGGTACCCGTAGCCATTAGCTCCAGTTTGTTTCTTTTATTGTTATGAAAATATATGAATTTCCAACAAGTAGAACATCTTGAATAGGATAACTTAGGCAACCTCAAGTCTCTGAAGGAACATACAATGTAGTACCATCACAAGTTTATAAACCTTGGGTTGAAAATTTAATGAGAGTCTTTACAATGTCGAGTGGACTGTTCAACTAAACATACCTCTGAATTGTGTAGGTTCTACCAATTTTATAATACATTAGTATAGACTCTACATAGTGGTTGTTGGTATTCCTTTCTGATCATGATTTCATGATTTTGTTGGGTTGTTTAAACCTTATGTGGGGCATAGGCATTGTGATAGTAGAAAACTTGAGTTTTTCTCATATGCTTAATGTTCAATTACTTCCTTGTTGGTTGCATGTGAGTTTTGGGGTTGCTAATCATTGTTGTTGGGAGTGATTATAACCCCTATGTTGTTCCTAGTATCGTGTGGAGAAGCTAGTGTTCTTAGGAAATCCTCACTTTTCCCAAGTGGTACCTGAGGGAGAACCTTGTGGTGAGTGACAATTTGAAGTGAGGCATGCTCTTGGTGAGCATGAAGGTGAGGTAGTGTTACCTCTAGTCATATGTGGTTGCTGGACCTAGTAGTCAATATTTTCCATCAATTTTAGTGGTGATTGGTGAAGGTAGTGTGGTGATCTTTGAGGTGGTTGCACACCTAGTGGCAGGTGGTTACTTAGCTTATGCGATTCTAGAGTTGTGTGGTGTATTTGAGACCTTGACTTGGTGAGAGTCTAGAGGTTTGATCTTATGGGTATGATGTGTCTGAAGGATAGTTTACTAGGTTTACCTATCCTTTCTTGGTGTAGGCTTCCAAGAGTAAGCCTAATTTTAGTGGGGAGGATGTAGTGCCCTCCCATTTGCAACTTGTAATTGTGGGATTGATGTGTCAGCTTCACCATTTCCTCATGATTTTTATGGCGATTAATTTCATATCTATAAATAGTGTTTATAAACCACCGCATGTTCGAGATGAGGTTCCTCAACATGTCGATTGTTGGAATTTTATATATTTATATGCTTGGCTATATTAATTTGCTTCAATTCAGTGATCTATGAATTACATATGTTGTGATTAAATGTAATCTTTATTATTGATGTTTAAAAGGAATGAATTATATAGTGGATGTTAATTTGTGATTTATGCTATTGAAACCCATTGGGTGATTATGTTGTGCTTCGACTATATATACATTGAGTAGGTACTCTTGACGTGAATTAAATGTTCTTTGCAATGATTTCTGGCTTTGATTGTGTCAGAATTTTTGCATCAACGTTTCGGATCACACTCCATGATCCATCATCAGGATGCTCTCATCCTGATGATGGATGATAGACTGTGATCCGAAACGTTGATGCAAAATTTCTCACACAATCAAAGCCAAAAATCATTGCAAAGAACATTATGGATTGTGGAAACTTGATATCTTTAAGTGAATTAAATAGTTACTAGTACATGGTTATTTCTCCACCTGGCTACACAGATATGAGTTATTTCCCAATGATGGTTATTTCAAAGATGTCATATTGGGTCTCCCTATCCATTCCCTGATTATACTTGAATCAAGTATGATATGTCATATTTGACCTTATGTGAAACTAGATCTAAGTTAGGAATTATTTTGGTATCCCTATGTGTTGTGAATGACCAATGAATGTCTAATTTAATTAATGGTTTAAATTTTATATTTTCTCGTAAATAAAATGTTCAAAATTTAAATAAATTCCTATGTTGGTTATTAAAACATTTTCTATGTTTTGGGAAAGGGAAAAATATAATGAAAGTAGAAATGAAGTTATGCTATTGTCTAATTAAATTATGAAAATTCAATGGGTTGGGAATTACAGTTTATGTTTGATTTAAATATAATGTTAGAATTCTAAATTCCATTATTTTAAATGATATATGTTATTTAGAAATTGATTGATGTGTCTATTTGGATTTGAGGAAAATTGGGAATTAAGGAAATAAAAAATGAATTTTATAATTGTTTTAATTTGAAATTGGAAAAATGGTAAATAGGAAAAAATACTTCATTTTTCATTATGGTTTATTTATGAAGAAAATTTGAGAGAGAAAAACCCTCTTTTGGGAAAACTGGGGATTTGTTGGTTGGGTGAGCATTTGGTGTCAATTTTTTTTAAGGTCGGATTTGTTGGGATAAGAATTAGTTGGGGATTGTGTATGTTGATTTGTGTGGGCTCTTATTTGGGGTGTTTGACATGGTCTTATATTCAAGTTTTGAAGGAATTTGAGGTATTTTTCTTTTCTTTTTAACTAGTTTAGTCAATTTCTTTCAAATTTGAATATTGGAATAGGATCGAGGGAGTGTAGACACCTTCTAACACAACTTATTTTATAAAATTACCTACTCATCTAATTGTTTTGTTAAAATTTTGAGAAATTTCAATTATACAAGGTTATGATGCCAAATGTTTTGGGAAATGCATGAAAAGTGAAATTGATGTGACAAATGTGTTGTGGGGTGTATTTAGAGAAAAGGGTATTTAGGTTTTTAAAATTTGAAAAATAAAATTTGAAGAAATTTTAATGGGGTTTTGGGAAAATTTCTTGGTTTTAGTGTATTATAAAATGAGAAAATTCAAACATTCTGAACGAAATATGATGAATTTGAATGTTTTAACGAAAGTGTATTTTGTGAATTATTGAAATATTACTTGTGGAATTTTTTTAGATGATTTCAAGGAAATTAAATTTTGTCATTGTTTTCATGCCACATTCATTGGAGGATGTGATGAGCTTAGGGTGTAGGTATTAGAGAGAGTTATGGGAATGACTCCCAATGTGAACCCAACCCTAAGTTGCATGTAGGAAATCATGATGTGGGGAGTTTTAGATTAACAAGTGAAAACTAATGAAACATGGGTAATTAATTAACTAAGATAATGGATATCTCTCATGCCTTGAGTGCTTATATAGGCTAAGGATAACCAAGAAAGAAAAGCCACTCATGGAGCATAAAACTTGTAAGGTCAAGTACCCTCATCTGTATGGTAGGATACTTAGTTTTGTGCTAAGCCCCACACGACTGTCCATAATGACATTCTCTCTTACTCTCTAATATCTAACCCTAGTGTGGTTGAGTAGTACCTAAACGATGATGTATTCCCTTCCATGTGTGTGTTGTTTTACCATTGGTGTTTTTTCCCAATGAGGATCTCATGTGTTATGCTCTTGGTGATTTTTCCCAAGGATGATCCTTGTATGGCATTGGTGAGTTGGCACAATGCAATTTTGTGATGTGACATTGGCGAGTTTTCCCAATGTGGATTGTGTTATTTCCTTTGTGATTATACCAAATGATGACATGTATTGGATCCATTATGTGATTTGGATGATTGTTTGATATATGATGTATATGTGGAGCATTTTCATCGTGTATGGTGTGTGTAAGCTATTAGAATTGTGAATAAACATGAACACAAGATCAAACAACAAACAAAAAAACCTTCCACATAAAGAGAGCTATAAATAATAATTTGTTATATCCTCAACAAGAAAATACTTATAGAAATGAACCTCAAGAGTCTTTAAGGAGATCTTAGAGATAATAAAATGAGGGTGAGTTCTTTATAGGAGAAACCCTAAATGATAAAAAGATTAGATCTTGAAAAGTGTTGTCATCCTATGTAATGAGACATAATGATCTAATAAAAGCTCACTTTGGTTAACATAAAAATCACTTCCAAGTTTAGTTTAAGTGCATAAAATGAATTAGACTAATAATCAATTAAAGATTAATTAATTATTAGCTAATACATGATTACTCTAACATCCCCCCTTAAGATGAACTTAGGGAGTAGCTAAAAACCCTAAAAAACCAATGCATAAAAATAAAATAATGAATAATGGGTCCCAAAAAATAAGGCCTGATGAGGTACCCATGTACAAAAATTCTAATCTCTCACAATTGGAGAAAAAGATAAAACCATATGGGAAAAACTCCTCTCCAAAAGAGAGAAATTCAAATGAAGGACTAAGAAGTCTCCAAAATAGTGTCCCATAAAGAATAGGAACATGAAGAACATCGCACAAGCATGAAGAAGCTATAGAAAACTATTGAATGATGATTGATATAGTGCTGAAATGAAGAAAATCCTCTAAAAAAGATGATGATCAAGATCAAGAAGACAAGAATCTAAATGAATGCCCCCAATGACACTACTCAAATCATATGAAAAACAACAGAAAACATAAGAAAACATCTGGAACTTGAAGATACAAATGTCACAGGTACCAATAATTTGAAGAACATTGATCAAGTGAAAATAGATCACCTCCAAAAATAGGAATCAAGGAGTGTCCATATGGTAAATGCTCTATCTCACTAAAATGCATGGGTAATTAGCTACTGCATCCACCTAGTATTTAGGAACAAGAACTAGATACATAGATCACTCCAAAACAAAACTAATGAGACATTAGAAACAACAGTAGAAATCACCCCATAATGTAGAAATGAAGAGCCAAGTCAAGTCCATTAAAATTGCGTGTCACCAAGAAGTGCAATTAGGAGACAAAGAAAATTTGAATGTACAACTAAAAGTACCTACAAATAAAAAGGGTGTGCAAACAAGAAACACATGCATGAGACAATAATCACTAGGATTGATGTTGTTGTGGAAGGAACACTCACTTGACAAAGGTGTGATGGAAAAACAAAGGAACTCACAACCCACCCATGCCACTTTATAACATAGTGGAGTGTAAAAGGAACAATAGAATGTGTGAAAATCCCCCAAAACAATACATTAAAATGTAGTGTAGGAAATTTTATACCTTTATAATTTCACACTATGTTTGGGTCCCTTAATTAATTGGACTTAACTAAGCTTCTAATTTTCCAAATTTTGCATTTCAAAGCCTTATTTTTCCCGTTTTCTGAAAGGGAAACCTACATTTAATTAATGCAATTAATACTTCAATCACATTAGAGAATGTGTGTCTTGGACTTATGGGCCAAGACCCATTCACCCAAGGGAAAATGGGTCCTCCTTAAGTCCTAGGTCTCAAATTTTAATATGTTTTTGGCAGTCTTTTAATGATTCAAATTTCATATGTAATTGTTGGTTTTTGAAATCTATTTTTTGAGAAATTAGATAAACACCTATAAATACATAGTCTTTTTATCAATTCAACATCAAAAAGAAGGAGGTGAACTTTATATGAGTAAATATTATTGTCAAGGGCATTCAAGGGTAGTTTTTCTAGTCATTTGTTGCAGCATTCAAGATCCTATCATCATGTTCAAGAATATGTGTGTTCATGTCATCTTGTGAAGGCTAATATGTATTGTTGATCCTAAAGCATTGAAGCATTCAAGTATCCAACAAATCAAGCAAAGCAAGATCTGATTCCTTGGAGTCATGTGTTTGAACTTAGTCTTCTAAGGGAATCCATTAAAGGTTTCGTGAGTTGTAGCAAGAAAGTGTTCATTCATCATTCCTTCCATTTATCAACTGTCATTATCTTTCTATCAAGGTTTAATTACCAAACATGGGGTTTGACTAAGGCAAATCCCCATTCACACAAAACAAACAATTTTTCCCTCTTTGTGCATGTGTAGGTTACAGGTTGAAGATGGATTAAAGAGATCTTGAAGAGAAATTTTGTATTATTGCATAAGTTATCATCATTGTTGTCAAGCCACAAAAACTAAGTTGCAGATCTAATTTCCAACTATCCGATAGTGGGACGGGGAAAACATAAGCTCAAATCTTGCATCAGAGCACCCAAAAAGTTGATCCAATAACCTATACAAAAACCCATTCACCCAAGGGTGAATGAGTCCTTGTAGGCCCCTCAAAACCATTTTTTTGAGCATATTTGTTGTTCTCTATACTTCCCAGATCCACTAGTAAACTATTGTTTCAATCTGTCAATCTTCAAGATCTTGTATTTTTAATATTAGGGCATATAGGATGATTAAGTTAATCATTCAAAAATATTTCTAATCAATTCCAATCCCCTTTAAGATATAGATCCAATTTTGGTTGGCTCACCTTTAAGGTTGATAGTAAAACAATTCACCTTATTGATCTATATCCCAATGAAATTTATAAAAATGGGGTGATCCCACAATAGTGGGTTACACTTTTTGGCCAAACTTGAAATTGAACTAAATTTCTTAACTAAATCTTCACTTTCGGGCACCTATAGTTGCTAAACTATGAGGAATTTGAAGATGATGCAAACTAGTGGTTTGTGACATTTTGTCTCTAGATTCTAAATATATATATTTTAAATTTGAAATCAGATTACATTTCTTTTTCCATCTCCTTCGAAAACTAGTTTTAACAGTAAACACCATTTTTAAAGAGTGACGTTCACCATATACAACATAATTTTTTTTATGAAGGATAAAATTCTATTTTTTTCGAATTTAGATTTGTAACTACGATATCTAGCACGTTCATTTGGTTTCATAGTGTTTTATTGAATATTTTTTCTTAATTAAGTTTTGAAGTCAAACCAATTACAATTTAGACATAGGCGAAACATATACAACATAATTTTTTTTGTATGTATCGAAATTCAATTTTTTTTGTTGGATCAAGGACATCAATACCTAGCACAAACATATTTTTTAGATTTTTTTGATAATCTACTATTTTCCACATGTGTAGAACAAAGAGCTTGATTTTCGGTGAAAAACCTATGTTTAATTAAACCAAAAAAATACATAATAAAACCAAAATATATTAAAATTATGTTTGATGGATAGCTCATTTTAAGGACTATAATCATCTAGTTGGGTCTGTGAAGTTGATTCCATTTTCATCTTCAACTTGAGCTCCTTCGTCTCGGTCGCTTTTAGGGGTTCGTTTGGGTGGGTTCGCTTCATAGTAAAATGACAATCAAATTGTCATTTTTGACAGTTAAAATTTTAAAAAAACCCCTAAAAATAGGGTTTGAGCGAACCCCTGTTCGCTCGAACCCCTTTATTTTAAATTAATAAATTTCCCACCATGCAGGGGTTCGGGTGAACATGCTTTTAAAAGGGTGTTTGATCAAACTAGGGGGTTCGAGCAAACCCTTTTTATGGGTTCGTGTAAACCCACATGTTTGAGCGAACCCAGTTTTATGTGTTTGGGTTGTTTTTGCCACCAACCGACATTTTTCCTTCATCAAGGTAATTGTAACCCACTATTGTGGGATCACCCAATGTGGAAATGGCCCTAGGTTATGGACACTAATCTTAGAGTCACCATAATTTTTATGTTTCATTTTGGTGAGCCCGACATTCTTACACTATAATCTTTTTGAAATCTAAAGTCCTTCAAACCCTAGGTTTAGATTCACATTGCATTATTTTGCATCTTTCATTTAGGGTTTCATGTGTGCATTGTAAAAATTCATAGAGATTAAAAAAAAATGGCATTCCATATTGCATAATAGGTTGCATTATGGTTTTTTTAGTCATATTTAGATCAGATTTATATTCATATTGCATTCATTAAGTGGTTAAAGTCTGCAATTGTTACTTGCATTTAGATTGCCTCTTTCATTTAAGTCAAAAAAAGTGAAGAATTTTTTTTGCATACTTTTGTTTCATTTTGGCATCAAATCTTCATTTTTAGAATTTTGCATTAGATAAGTATTGCATATTAGATCTGAAAATTACATTCAAAAGTATTCTTTGTTGTTAAATATTTTCATGTAGATCACATTGTCTCAAATTAAAAAACATTGTATTGTTTGTTTTCAAGTTACATTAAATCATCATTTTCAGGTTGTGGCATCTTAGAATTAGTCAAATATTGCATGTTACATCTGAAATTTGCATTCAAATTTTTTCAAACATTTTTATCTTTGTTTGACACGTGCATCTTGCATTACATTATCCTAAATTGAGCAAAATCTAGAAAATAGCCATTGTTTAATCTGTTTGTAACTGCAAAAAGAAACATCAAACAATAACATAAAACTTCAAATTTTTACTTTTCAGAACCCTATCCAAGGACCTATTCACCCTAGGGTGAGCCTATCCTTCTATAGGTGTCTCAAATAGCTTTTGCATAGTATTTTTCCTCTATATTATAAGTTTGCTCCAGCTTACAAAAGTCTTCTTTGAAATTCTAAAAAAATGTTATTGCATGTACAAGAAAAGTTTCATTTCTTTTGATTTGTTGAAAAATTATTTTCTGTTGCATTTTAGTATTAAAAATTATCAGATATGTAGGACAATTGTTTACATTTTTTGAAGCATTACATAGTTTGGGTAGTTGGTTTTCATTTTTGCACAAATTCATACATTTCATAGTAATCTAGTCATGTTGGATCTCTTTCCACAAGCGCCTTGTATACTTAACAAGACATTTAGTTGTGATGACTTTGATATGTTAGATGAAGCCCTTGAGGACTTCATCTCACCTTGATCATCCACTTAAGCTTTGGCACAAGAGGATGCAATCATAGAAAATCATGAAAATCCTAGTTGTTCTTCTCTTGATACCTCCCCTACTTGTGATAAAGGTATCTTGGTGTTAAAAGACCCAATTATTGAGCATCATGAGAATATTTGTTGTCCCTCTTCTAATGCTTCACCCATTTGGGAAGATATGGTAGTAAAAGAAGATGAAACCATTTATACATTTCCCTAAGCAAATAGTAAGATGAAAGGCATAGATGAAGATGCTAAGTTCACATGAGACCCCCCCTTAGTAGAAGGTCATCTAGGTAACTCAGTTGAGGTTATTGTTGTGCAATTTTTGCACACACGCCCCACCGGAGGCGGGGACCCTCTTTTTCTTTTGCATCTCTGCACCTTGGCTTTGTCAATTTTAGTTTTTCTCTTCTTGGGAGGTTATTTTGGTATTAATTCAAGACTTGGTTTGATGAAGGCAATATTCTGAGGCTCTAGGGGCTCTTCACTTGTCTTGAAAAATGGAAATGGGGATTTTAAAGCGAATTTTCAATGTTATGTGTAAATTTTTACTCCAATGGATAAAGGACGAAAAATTAGGCCAAGTTGCTTTTTGAACTTTTCAAAAATTCCTTCTAGAAAAAAAGTTATGAGGTTTAGGGGATTTTGACCTTGCTTGGAATTTGAGGATTTTCCTCCCTGAGCAGAAATCCCCGAAAATTCCTTCAGGTCCTGAAAATCCCGAAATTTCCTTTTTTGGAAAATTCCTTCAAGCCCTCAAAAACCCAAAATTTTCAAAAATGGAAATTTTCTTTTTGGAAAATTCCTTCAAGCCCTCAAAATCCGAAATTTTTTCAAAATGGAATTTTTTTGAAAACGGAATTTTTAAAAAAATTCCGAAAATGGAAAATTTTCGAAAACGGAAAGTTTCCATAAAAAAATGTAAGGTTTTTTTTAAAGGGCCAAAATTGTATTTAAATTTAATTTGGATTGGATTTTGACATGTTAGCTACTAATGATGATATCTATTTTTCAGGATTAAATAAATCAAAAAAGGGGGACTTGCATATGGATTTGTGCCAAGAGAAAAAATTTGGAAAAGTTCAACTCAAATATTAAAGTGGGGCCTGCATAAGAATCCGTGCCACCAGCTATATACCAATTGGAGAGGTGCATTTAACAAGGCAAGACATGTGAAGCTGTATTTATTCTCCAATGAGGATTTTCTCAAAATTAATGTCATTGGGCCATAATGCAACTGAATGGAATTGATTGGATGATGATGTACCATGAGCTCCCAAATTAAATGTAATAGTTGGATGCTTCTAGAAGTGTAATTTATGCCATTGGATGAATTAAATCTTGGCCATTGATTCAAAATGTAATTTTCTATAAAAGGCCAGTGCCTTCTCATTTGTAAGGGGTTAGACTGGGTTAGAAGAGCTGATTAGAAGCTATAGAAGGACATAATTGATAAGTAGATTTCAGAAATTCGCTGTAGGAGAGGAGAGAGACTGGAAATTGTTACGTAATGCTGGATAAGTAATGCAACTGAGTTTATTGATTTGACAAAATTTTTATTTACCTTTGACAATTTATGGTTTCTTGTACTCAATTCTCAGTGTTAGATGTTAGATGCTAGTTTTTCAGTTCTTTCATGTCAATGGTGAAATGTTAATGATGTTGATCGATCTCCGGTCCATACTTTTAACAATTTTTTGATTGTAAGTTGTTGTGTAAAGTTAGTCTGGGCCTTATTTTGTGCTATGTTCAACTGTGGATACTTGTTTACATTGTGCCATTTACTAGGTATGTGGATGAATGTTCATAGTTTGAAAATCTTCAGTTTCCTTAGAAGATTGCACCATTTCTGCGGAGTTGTGGGCTTGTCCTTGATCAAGCAGAGATTGGTTTTATTGGGGATCTGTCCATTTGCAACATTCATCATTGTTGTGATTAATCTTAGGTGTTAGCATTGGGATCTCTTTGAAACCCTTATCTCTTTTGTTGTTTATTTTGAATCTAGGTTAGTTTTAGGATTAAAAGCATCACCATATTGCTGCATCTGATGAAAGTACACTTCCAACATTGTTCATTTGTAAGGTCCCCTTGTGATTACCAACATTTCACATTTTATCACTGAGTTGTTTTATTTCATTGTCAAGACTTGACATTAGAGACCTCGGGGTTATCTCTTGAGGCGTGTTGATAGAGATTTACCTTTCAAGAGAGATAGGATATCATATTATGTTTGAGTTGTTGCTATGTAGAAAACAACATCAACAATTATGAATGCATAAATTGGATCTCCTTTAATTAGCAAACCTCCTAATTCACCTACCATTATAGGACCTCCTAAACCCCCTGGCCATATCTTGAACTTTTTAAGGAAACTCTATAGTAAACATGTGTCATAGCAACCATTTTTTCACACAATTGCTCACACATATAACATTCCTTAGCATAGTGGTAAAGAGTATGATATTTTTGAGAAAATTCATCGTACTCTAGTAAACATCTCCCTTTTGGATTGAATTCAAACATCACCTACATACAATATGATTCTCCAAGAAGTTTTGTAGAAGAATGATATCCAATCTTCTTTTAAATTGAATTATGTAGCTACCTCATTTGATTGTATGCAAGTGACAAAGTTGGATATCACATTCCATCAACATGAATTACCCTCACTTGAGATCCAAAATAAACATGAGGCCCTAATGATAAAGGTGATCATTATTGAAACTATAGTTAAGCGTACTCTCATAGACAATGGAGTGAGTCTTAATGTTTATAGCATTGACCTCCTAGATAAAATTGGTGTGGAAAAGAATCTTATAGAACCTAATGAAATTAATATTCATGGATTTGAAAATGTTAACAAGAAATCATTAGGAATTATCACATTACCCATTGAAGTCGGACCTATAGTTTTTCCTACCCCTTTCCACATCATGCCAATACCTCTTTTATATAACCTTCTCCCAGGGAGACCATGGATTCATGCCATGAAAAAGGTCTTGTCTACTCTTCACTGTAAGATGAAGTTTGAATATATCAACAAGATATACATGGTTGAAGTGGGTGAACAAAGTTATAATTCATAAGTTCAACATGATCATGACACTTCCAACTCTCTTAATACTTTGATTCCAACTTTAGAGGTAGAACCTATACAAGTTGATGGTAATCCTAATTGTATTTCACCTACAACATAACTCTTAGATGACAATTGGGGGTTATTATATTTTACACCTTGTTTCAAAGGCGAGTCTCAAATCTCACCCTCAAATTCCAAAGATTCAAATACAAATGATTCATCTTCAAACACATGTTTTAGGGATGATTGGGGTTCATTAGATTTTACTCTCCTTTATGGGAGTATAAAATCTCACAATCTAAACTTAAAGAGTCTTGTGTTTCATTTTCTCAACTTGGATCTACATCAACAACATCACCCCATGATGGTGATGGGGGCTCTTCAACTCCCATCCCTTATGAGAGGAAGATACGTAACTTTACAAAACTTAAAAAGGATTTATGTGCTCATGAAGAAGCCAAGCCTTCTCAGAAGCATAAAATCTCTTCATCTGAGTTGAAAGCATGTTATGGTCTTGGATATAAAATCCTTTCTAAACATGGATATAATGAAAATATGAAACAAAATAATAGAAATCAAGTAAAGTCTATGTCGTACTTTTCCAAGCAAGGTCTAAGTTTCCAACCTTTATCTTCATCTTCATATAATGCCTTATTATCTACTATGTGTATGACATCTTGTGATGAGAAATAAATGCCCCTACTATTGATCAAGAGACTATCTTGTAGAGGCTTCTCAAATCCTGCTTGATTACTCTTCCTCAAAAAACACAAAATAAATTCTACAATAAAATCTCATTTTGTGCATATCATCAAGTGCATAGTCATTCTACGAATGAATTTAAAGCCTTGAGTACTAAAGTACAAAATCTTAAGGATTGTGGTGATATTCCTTGTTTTGATGCACCTACTTCCTCTAATTGATAATGATTTTCATCCTATCATGTTTCTCATCACTATGTGGCATTGGTAGCTTTATGTGTTTTGCTCATTTCCATTCATGGTGGTACAATATTAAGTGCAACCATATTTATCTTGGAAACAACATGATAGTCCTTGGTGGTTGTCTTTGTCTCTACACTTGGGGGGCAATGATAACTAGTTTTAGAGTTGTGCATTCTTTTCAAGGATCTCCTCTTCCCCTCTTTCTAATTAAAATACCAACATAGCAAGTATGTTGACATTTTAAGTGGGGGAATATATTGGCATGAGTTTCATTGACATTTTGACTTAGTGTAGCGTTGGCATAACATTGATCATTTTGTGGCACCTTATCAAAGCTATCAAGGAGTATAGCTTTGGTATGGTTGACGTATGGGAGACTTGTAGACTTGGTGTGACCTTCCCATTTGCCACCCCCTTGTTATGAGTACACACCTTGTAGACCTAGTGTGTGTTTCTCATTCTTCCTTTGGGTCTCACCTTGTGTATACCGGATTGCACTAGCCCTTGTGAGCGTATTTGATGGACGTGGCATAACACAACTTGCTAGTCCACCCTTTTTACATTAGCTTTCACATTGTATTCTTGTGTATCTTGTCTTTCTACATGTATCTACACACTTGTGTGTCCCTTTGTCCTTATGTTGGTTTGCCATGGGATCTTGGATCCTGGGGGCTTGATCATCCTCCTTGATCTTTGTCATCCTATCTTTCTAACATTTGTACACTTGGACCTCTCTTAACACATATTTGTCTACTTAAGTGTGAGTCTAGTCATAAGTTTGTACTCTCACTAAAGTGGGGGCTAAATGTAGTGTAATAAATTGTATACCTTTATAATTTCACACTATGTTTGGGTCCCTTAATTAATTGGACTTAATTAAGCTTCTAATTTTCCAATTTATGAATTTCAAAGCCTTATTTTTCTCATTTTCTGAAAGGGAAACCTAGATTTAATTAATGCAATCGATATTTTAATCACATTGGAGAATGTGTGTCTTAGACTTATGGGCCAAGACCCATTTTTCCAAGGACGAATGGGTCCTCCTTAGGTCCTAGGTCCCAAATTTTAATATGTTTTTGGTAGTCTTTTAATGATTCAAATTTCATATGCAATTGTTAGCTTTTGGAATTTAATTTTTGGAAAATTAGATAAACGCATATAGATACATAATCTTTTTATCAATTCAACATTGAAAAGAAAGAGGTGAACTTTATATGAGAAAATATTATTGTCAAGAGCATTCAAGAGCAGATTTTCCAATCATTTATTACAACATTCAAGATCCTATCATCATGTTCAATCTTATTTGTGTTCATGTCATCTTGTGAAGGATAATATGGATTGCTAATTCTAAAGCATCCAAGAATTCAAGTATCCAAAAAATCAAGCAAAGCAAGATCAATTTCCTTGGAGTCATGTGTTTGATTTCAATCCTCTAAGGAAAGCCATTAAAGGTTTGGTGAGTTGTAGTAAGCAAGTGTTCATTCATCATTCCTTCCATTTATCAATTGTCATTATCTTTCTATCAAGGTTTAATTACCAAAAATGGGGTTTGACTAAGGGATACCCCCATTCACACAAAACGATTTTTTTTCCCATTGTGCATGTGAAGGTTACAGGTTGAAGATGGATTGAAGAGATCTTGAAGAAATTTTTTGCATTGTTGCATAAGTTGTCATCATTGTTGTCAAGCCACAAAAACTAAGTTGTAGATTTTATTTCCAACTTTTGGATAGTGGGACCCGGGGAAAATAGAAGCTCAAATCTTGCATCAAAGGACTCAAAAAGTTGATCTGAACACCTATACAAAGAACCATTCGCCCAAGGGTAGATGAGTCCTTGTAGGCCCCTCAAAACCAATTTTTCTGAGCATATTTACTATTCTCTGCACTTCCTAGATCCATTGGTAAATTTTTGTTTCAGTCTATCAATCTTCAGGATCTTAAATTTTTAATAATAGGGCATAGGATCATTAATTTAATCATTCAAAAATACTTCTAATCAATTCCAATCCCCCTTAGGATATAGATCTAGGTCTAGTTGGCTCACCTTTAATGTTTATAGTCAAAAAATTCACCTTGTTGATCTATATCCCAATGAAATTTATAAGAATGTGGAAATGGCCTTAGGTTATGGACACTAATATTAGAGTCACCACATTTTTTATGTTTCACATAATAACACTTTATCTTAGTGCATCTACAAAATATAAATTACATGCAAAAAATGCTCAGAATTTTTAAATAAGACAAAATACTAAAAATACATGTAGAAGAACCTAAAAAAAGTCATGCCACACAAACAAAAAGTTTTCAAGAGCTAAAATGTCCAAGTAATTCACTAGGATATGAAAACACAAAAAAATGAATAAAATTTACATAGAGAAAAATCTAGAAAAATTGCATGTATAACTGTGAAGAGCTCTAATACCATGTTAGAATTGTAAATAAAAATGATACGTAAGATCAAACAACGAACAAAAACACCTTCCACACAAAGAAAGTTGCAAAATAATGATTTTCTATATCCTCAACAAGAAAATACTTATAGAAATGAACCTCAAGAGTCTTCTAGGAGATCTTAGAGATAGTGCTTTGAGGGTGAGTGCTTTATAAGAGAAACCCTAAATGATAAATGGATTAGATCATGATAAGTGTCGTCATCTTATGTAATGAGACATAATGATCTAATAAAATCTCACTTTAGTTAATATAAAAAAACACTCCTTAGTTTAGCTTAAATGCATGAGATGAATTATACTAATAATCAATCAAAGGTTAATTAATTATTAGCCAATGCATGATTACTCTAACATAAGCCATCTCACTATGTGTTTGGCGTGAGTGTTGTTCTTGTGGCCCATGTGACCATCTCTTAGCATGGTGGGAGTGGATCATTTGATTCTACAAGGTTGGATGACGTGGTAACCACCATTAGGGATAAGAGGATTATGGAGTCAAATGACATCAATGTGGCAAGGTGCCTATGCTTAATCATGGTTTATTTCCTTATTAAAATATAATTTTGTTGTATTTGGACCTCTCATTGAGAAAAATTGTAAGATTTGTAAATGTTAGTGTTTTAGCCCTATTTACATGTCTTAGTTTTGGTTTTGAGCACGATCATAATCTTATGATGTACTTATGTCTTGAAAAGTTAAAATGAACTTAGGAACATCTATTTTGGGTTTTAAATTAATTTCGTGGTTACATTTCACAATTGGGTGGCTTGGTACTGTATCTAGGTGGCCTGGTCTCGTACCAAATTGAACAGAAAAGTTTCTAAGTCTAGTTGGGAAACCTAGTTGCATGTTTGGGCAGCCTGGTCATTAGTGGGGCAGCCTAGCTTGATAGGCCAAAAACTCCAAATTTTGTCTAACTCTATTTGGGTGGCCTCATTCCCATACAAAACATAATATTAATCCTCTTAACTATAGTTAGCCAGTGGTTTTATAAGCCTAATACCACTGGTGCATAATTTTTATGTTGTATTTTTCTTGTTTTGGTCATTTTAATCATCAAAACCTCCAAAAATCTTGTCAAGTATCTTTGTTTCAAGACTTGATCTTTCTTCTTTGTTTCAAAGCCTCGTATGGGAAACCACATAAGCAAAAGTTGTTCCTCATGGTCCTAGTGGTCTAGCAGTGTTGTGTGCATCCTCTTATGTGTTATCATTGAGAACTTGTGGCTTCTCTTACTTTCTTTAGTGTGCGTCCTTCCAAAGTTGTCTGGTTGTCAAACCTAGGGTCATGGAGATTGTGCACCTAGGCTTGTGAAGACTTGGGAAGGTTGTAAACCCTCTTGGCTGGCCTTGTTGGTGTCCTCCACATTCCTCATAGTTCATGTGGTGTTGTAGAGTAGTATTATTCCTCTTGTGTGATTTCACATTGTGATAGGATGTCTTGGGAAGTGTGTGGTTGTCTGGAAGTGACTCATCATCATTCTAGTTAGTGGAGAGTTGTGCTTCTTGGTTAGCTAGCCTCTTTTGAAGGCTTTCCCTTCTCTTAGAGTTGCTTAGTGTGTCTAGGTGTGGATTGGAGGTTGATGATTCAGTCATCCTATCTTGGTGTGGTGTTGCAAGAAAATGTGATCATGGTTTACTAATGATTGCGTGTAAGTGTTGACCTCTCTCTCTTTCATATGTTCATTGTTGTGGATTTATCCCACAAGTGGTTTGTCATTCATTGTTTCCAACTTTCTTATGCAATGGTTAGGTTTTATTGTCTTTATTGTTGTCATTTTGTTCACATGACACTTGTGTGCACGTTGTTGTGCAAGTGTGACATGTCGTTGTTGCTTTATTGACATTGTCATTGTTTCAAAAAAAGTTCTTTCAATTATTTTCAGAGCATGTTGGCTTGGGGCATTACATGCACACTTTGTTAAAAGTGGTAAACTTCACCTTTTTTGATTCTTAGGTTGGAGTTGTTGTATCCCCATATAAGGGATTTATGTAATCCTTTTTGAAAGTGATGAATTCATTTCTTGTAACTCAGGTTGTTCTTTCTTTTATTCTTCAAGTAGACTATACTCGCCTACATTCATCACCAATTCAAGTTCCATAATTTATTTTTTGAGCTCTTTATCAAAATTCTTTGACTCTTCTTCTAATACCATTTCATCTTTTCCATGCTCAATGATCTCTTCCTTGGCCCCTTTTGACTTGCTTTGATCCTTTGATGTTTCAACTAGATCTAAATTTTTCTTGCCATTATGTGGCTACAAATTTTTCTTTGTCTGATTGTACCTCTGACTCCTTCCATTTTCATGAAGTCTGAGAAAGGTATTGTTTTTTATATCTCTACTAGGAGAATTTTTTATTTTGTATAACCAACAATGATATCTTTCTTCACTAAATTTTGAGTCCCTAATATAGGAACATCTTTCTTTTATTGTAAGAAGGTGGGTTAGAGAGGTCTGTCAATAGATCCACCCACTATCCTTTTCTTCTTGTCAACATTGGATATGTTCTTATTACTATTATCTCTTGAAGAACTCATTCCACCATATATTAGAGATTTTAGGAATCCCATGATTCTCAAGCTAGCATGAAAACCAACTATAATGTTTCAAGCTAAATATTATGGCAAATATTTTGGATATTTAAATTTATGGGTGAAATATTTAACTAAAACCTTCAAAAACCCTAGATTAAATTAATGTTTATACAATATCTTTAATAGCTTTGTATTATGCTTCAATTTTTTTTATTTAACCCTAAAATGATGAGCCCTAATCAATTCCTACTTAGCTCTAGCAAACCATTACATTTACACAAATAATAGAAAACCCTAATATCATAAGTCAATCTAAAATGAAAAGAGATGGTAGCTTGAAATATATTATGTAAGAACCAATAAAATTAGATTTAATTATGATTTTATGCTCACAAAAATATTGAGATTTACAAATCAAGTTCACAAACAAGATAGAATTATAGAACCATTCATTTTCATTAAATGGGATTGAAATACCTTTACAAAACATAGTTGTGATAGCACCTACAACACAAGTACAACAATATACCCTAATAATCAAAACATCAATTGCACAGGCGTAAAACAACTAAAATACAATGGCCTACTCTTAAGGAAACCTACAAATTGAACTAGTTTGATGTTGTTAAAGAACCACCACCATTAAAGATTGAATGCAACCTTTAGGTGAGAATCACTCCTTTAGTCAAAAAGTTTTTGTACTTTGACCTCCTATGAATTTGAGGGTTTTTATCCTCAAATTTGTGTGTTAAAATGCTAGGATTCATAATAGCTTCAATTTAGGTTTTTAATATTTTTGTGATGATCCTTCAATGTCATCTCTATAACCTTAAGACACCCAAAAAGAGTGTCAATGACTACACACTGGTCTCCATTCTGAAGCTAGCATGGGGAATGGGATTCCCATGCCTATTGAGTTACACATGTCAAACTAGAAAGGATGATCATGTAGAAAATGAACAATAGGGCTATAGTGTTCTCACACAACAATTTAAGAAGGATAATCTCCATCAAAGAGAAGATGAATGCAATCAATGATGTCTCCCAAATCTAAAATGTGAGACTCATGAAAAAAGCCAACAATGTCTGTCAAGTACTCATCCCAAGTAGCCATTTCTAGAAGATGATGTATGTATTGTTGCACTAAATCACAAGGATCCAAAATTGTGGAATCACAAGCATCCTCAAGTACAACAATAGATGGAGATGGAACATCAACATATGTCACTTGATCCTCAGAAGATGAAAGTATACCAAGATTCAAATGGCCATATTGAATCTCCTCAAAAGTGTCCACACAAGATGCCTCAGTGTGAACATTTGTTGAATTAGTAGGAGCAAAATGTGAGTAGATACAAGATTGGTGATCAGCCTCCCCAACTACAACTATATATTTTCTATACAAATCTTGGATTATGATAGAATTTTGTGTGAACTTAACACTCCTACCTGCTCCACCATGTGTAGTTTGATAGATAGAAAGGATATTGGTTGATAATGAAGGCAAAAAAAGAACAACATTAAATTCTCCATCATCCATGTCAATGGAAATCTTCCCACAAACATGCATATATGTGTTGTTAGCTATCAAGATGTGTGATGATGATCTAGTCTCAAATGAAGAAAACATACTCTCTGATTAAGCCATGTGATGTGAGGCTCTGAAATAGAGTAACCACCTTTCTAACTTAGAATTTGCAACTACAACAAGTGCTTTGTTGTGCCTATAGCACACACGCCCCGTTCAAAATGGGGACCCTCTCTTTTCACTTGTACTGAGTTATTTTTGCATCACCTCATTTTGCGTGCCCCCTATTTTGAGTTCTAAATGGTCAGTAAGCCTTAAAGGAGTCATCTTAAATTGACCATGTTTTTCACCCTCTCAAATTTTTCTAAGTTCTTGGTCTTTGTGGAATCCCATTGGTTGTTTGAATTGGCATATTGCAGCTGATGTCCATGGGGCCCTTTGGGATCGCCTTGTCTGGTCTCCCCTCTTGGGTTTCCGTTGCCTTAGCGCCGTTCCAAACGGATTTCATTTGGCTACTTTCCACCCATCGGGTTCCAAAGCTCTCTTCATTGTCGGTTCATCACCAAACTTTTGGGCAGCAGTTAGCGTGCTTCCGCCTGCTTGTCAGAACCTGGGGAAGCCATCGCCATCCGTCCTCCTATTGGACACCACCCTCCCTATAGCCTCTTTTGAAAATCTGACCGATCACCAACCCAGAGCATCACCATACGAACATTAATTATGAACATTAAATGCTGAAATTCCCTATAAATACCAGGCCAGACCTGTCATTTTCACAAAATTCTTTCATAGGAGTAGTGTCAGAGCCCTCTACAATCACCACCTTCGCACTCAAAGAGTGCCGCCACCGATCAAACATGTTCGCTAGCTGATCTTTTTCCTGCTTCATCGGGTTCTTAAGGTAGGTTTTTTGTCGCATGCCCCATATCGAGTTTTCTTTGATTTCTTGAAAAAATTAATAAATTTAAGAAAGAAAACCTATGAACTAAGTAGGGGAAATCAACATACACCAAACCCACATGATAAATCTTGATAAACTTCGAGAATCATCTGCACGACGCCCGTGAAACCTGGTCCTCCCGATGCCTTTCTTCAAGCCAAAGCGTTCATGCTCTCCAAACTCGTGAGATCCCATTATTGTTGTCATCATTCAGAAATTGATTGAAGCTCAAACGACGAACCCTTTGTTCGGGTCCGCCTTTGTGGGGGACCCCGTCCTTTCGCTCTTGTCGAGAAGTTCGCTAATTGAAGGAGTATCACGTATTCATTCAGGGCCGCGCCTGCGGAGCTCCATCCTTGGGGCACCGCTCATAACCTAACATCCCAAACAACATTTTGATCCTTGCATTCCGGCCTTCAGACCCCACCCTATCAGTTTCCCATTCATCACAAATTCACCAAGGTAACTAAGTTGGGCTCGATGCGGGTTCCTCCCTGTGGATTTCTGCTTCTGGAGTTTTGTTTGTGGTTCACACTTTTCAAAATGCCTTTATGGCTCGATATCCCACTCATCGGATCCCGCATCTACGCTCGACGTTTGAGAAGTTTGTAACAAGTTTACGAGGGCAGGATCCACCATGCCTCTCGGGCCCACAGACGCAAGCCTTCATCCACTCTCAATCATTGTCCCCTTGTCATTCCAAACGCTCATTTGGTGCCGTCCATCCACCCACTGGGTCCCGCCCCAAAAAATGTCATCTGTGTTAAACATGCACTAAAATGACCAAGATTTAAGCTCTGCGGGCCAGGTCCTGTGGACCTCCATCTGTGAGACTTCACTTGACATTTGATGATCCCACTATCTTTTGGCCCCCATCTTCCCGCACCGTGGAACCCAATGTTCCGTTCGCCAAACTAAAGCAAAAAAAATGAAGTAAGGGATAGTTAGCCATGGCCCTCCGTAGGCCCGATGCCACAAAATTCTATCTATGAGCCACCTTGCTCTCTTCACCGTTTCAAACTGGCAACTGATTTCTTCCTCTCGTAATTCGGAGCCTGACCTCACCTCGGCCATAGAAATTTCAAATGACAAACACAAAACAAACAACCTTGTCTCCATTCAGACCCGATTCTAAGGGTTTCCTTCGTTGGAACTCCATTCGACCTCTGCTGTTTATAACAACAATCACCTAATAGATTTTTGACTCTTCAGACCCGAAGTGCCTAAGTAACAAATCAATGATTCCACCATCCTCTAGAGCTCCGGGTCCTGCTCATCGGAACTCCACCCCCGAAATGATGTCCTACCAGAGCCATCCTAACGACAAACACTAAATGGCCAGGTCTCCTCCTGGTTTTGATTGCCTAAAGGGAATTCAAACGCCCTCTACTCATCAAACTGACTTTGACCCACATGTCAAAATAGGGCATTCCCCTCAATGGACTCTTCAAATTGATCAAACACGAAGGTGGGTCAGGACAGGCGGGCCGCCATGCCATGAATGTCGTCCCCCCTACAGCTCTTCCCAAAACAACAAACAACCCAGGAAATTCCGGTCCCTAGGGCCCAAGTCACCCAAGCTCCTTCTTGTAATATGTAATGACAACTTGGATCATATTTTAGATTGCTCAAATGATGATTTATCTTATCTAACACCATTTTGCAAGGATTTGGGCTAATGTTTCCGTGTTTTCATGCTTGATTGTGCTCACCTCCCTTTTTCCCATAGGATATATGGAATCAAGTGTAGGACCCTCGAGAGCGGCCACAGAGAAAGATAAAGGGAAGAAGGTTGCAAAAGCACCACAGGGCAAGGAAGACAAGGACCAGATGAAGTAAAAGTTCCAAGGTGAGCCCCTTAACTCCAAGGTCCTCACAACATGGAAAGATATCTCAAATACCAATCTAGGACACATAGATATAGATGAATTCAAGCAAAGGGTCAGGCTCAACCCTAAAGTGAAGAACACAATGAAAATAAGGAGGAGTGGATTGGCCAAGGCTACAAGATTCCCACCAGTCCTCATTGCTCCCGAACTTGTGATGGCTTGTAGGGAGGCATACCAGGAGGAAACTAGAATGATAGTGGACAAGGATGGAAACATATTGGTTGACTTGTCCACCAAATCAATAGGAAACACTTTTCATATCCCTACCTTCAACCAAATGGCACCTAAGGAGTACGTCAAACAGATGTGGGATCAAGATCCCCTTAAATGCAAAAAGATTATCAATCAAGATCACCTAAAAGATAAGAGGGGTAGTGCTAACAAAGTGCCCCATGAACTCTTTCAGAGTGACTTTTTTGAATATTACCATGAATTGGTAACTATTCTAAGCAGAGTTATGGGCCTCCCAACCACGACTTAGTTCCAAGAATGGATACTATACTTTATTGAGGAGATCATTCGGGGAAATGCTAAATTCTATTGGGCAGGAATGATCAGTGATTGCTTGCATGAGCAATTTGTGGCAGTCAAGAAAACATTCAAGTTCTATATGACATCATATTTTGTGTACTTGCTCACTGACCGTGCCCAATAAAGGGATCTATTTGTAGCAGCGAATCCAAATCCGCAAATAGAATTGAAAGTATACGAGAAGTACCCTCAATTGCAGTATAGAAATTTCAAGAGAGATTACTGTAGGGTCAATGATGCCTTCATAGGTTATATCATCAGACTGCTTTGGGGTGACCCCGAAAGGAGAGTCTCGCATAGTGCCCATGCTTTCATCCATCGGTTTGCATTCTTGTTCATTCAGTTTCAAAAATTTACTTATATCCGAGCTGAAGGATTCTCTGAAAAACCATACAAGTTGCCTTTATACCCAAATGACCGGATAATATTGCTTGAACTTTCACAACATCTATGGCAGGAACACACTCTCTTGAGCAGCAAACATAAGGCAGGGATTCCCTATCCTCTTTCCTTCGGTTGGGTGTAGTATGAACTCCACACCTCTCAATGTGCTGATCACTTAGAGAAGGAGCTCACAGAGTACAACCTCAAATTCCATATTGCCTGACCATAGATGTATCCCTATGGTAAATTGAAGAAGATGGTTGCGACCGAATATTCCCACCTACATAACGTCGAAGAATTTTGGGCCAATTGCAAGGATGACAAGGATGTTCATATGCAACAGTACATGCGCATGACAACCTACTTTGTCAAGGTGGTCAAGCTATTCCCAGTACTTGAGCAAGTGGTTGAAGAGGAAAGCACAATAATGGACCTGAGATATCATGCCGTTGCCAACTTTTCGCTACCAACAATAAATTGGAATGAAGAGGAGGTCAATGACCTTGATATTATTGCAAAATGTGTAGAGGCAAGAACCAAGCAATGGGTTGATGGACAAGTTGTTGAGTTGAAGCGACAAGGAGTAGAGTTAACATTTGTAAAACCCAAGCACCCACATGAGGGTGAAGCTGACAGTACCGCTGTTGATGTTACCTCGGTAAGGGAAACCTTGACATCCCCCCCAAATACAAGATCAAAGAAGAGAAAAGAGGCAACTAAGCATCCACCTTAGTCTAAAGAATCATTAGGAAAGGCCTCAGAGGTCAGTACTCCGAAGAAGTCAAGAAAGTCGGGTAGTTTCATGGGAAATCCCACTATTCAAGAAGACCCGCTCCACGAGGGAGAGGAGCAATTGAAATCCCCACCTGTTACATCTCCTGCCCAAGCTACAACCATCGCCACTGTCACTTCGTTGCCAATTGCACATACATCAGTTGCCTCCTCTCCGCCTGCGGTGGACATCTTTGTTCACCTCGCCTCTACCCCTCCCATAGCACAAGTCATAATTGTGGACTCTTCTTTTGCCACTACGTCCCCGCTCTCTAATGCATCCATTTCCCTATCGTTGTCTCTTCTGACAACCACTGCAGCACCTCCAATTCCCATTCTCACCCTTCCGAAAGCATTCACTAAATATATGAAAAACTTACCATCTGATATTTTTAGAATGTTCACAAACGCCACAGTGCAGGCCGCCCTTGCTCACACCATAGTTGGTCTTCTTGTCCCTCCTCCTCCTACTGACCCCCCCTCAATGGAGGCTACAATGCAAATTTCAGAAGAATTGGATAGGAAACAAAGGGAGACAACCAAGAGATTGGAGGAAGATACAAACAATTATCATGAGCAGGTCTTCTTGTCCCTCCTCCTCCTACTGACCCCCCCTCAATGGAGGCTACAATGTGAATTTCAAAAGAATTGGATAGGAAACAGAGGGAGACAACCAAGATATTGGAGGGAAATAAAAACAATTATCATGAGCATCTTGTATTCGAACATCATGTCATTAACGAGGTTGAATATGAATCCTCCGGGGAGGATGAGGAAGAGCTGGGCACTAAATATATCATGGAGACCATCGATCTAGAACTTGAGGAAGAGATAGTGCAACAACTTAAGGATGGTAGGGAGGAAGTCAAGAAACAACCCACCACAAAGGAAGGAAATATTAATGAAGAAATGGAGGACACTGAGCCTCCAACAGGGGAACATGATCAAAGCCCCAAGTCGGATGAAGAGGTGCCCCTTTCTGAAGAGAAAAAAGGAGGAAGAAAAAGAAAAGGATGAAGAGGGTAAGCCCGAAGAGGAGGCTGAAGTGAGAAGGAGCCCAGAATCAGAGCATCATGAAGAACACGAGCTTGAGCAGGAAAAAGAAGAAAATACTTCCGAGAAAGAGGATAGCCCCCAAAAGCATGAGGCTGCTGAATCCCAAAGAAAAGTGATGATAGTTATACATGATTGAAACAAAGAAGAAGGGGATCGGCTGGAACAAGAGACCTCAGGCAAAAAAACATTGCAAATGCAACACAATCATGAGGAAGAAGGTGATCGTGAATCACCAAAAGGGGAAGCTCAGTTGACCGAGTGGCTCAAAAAGCAGCTGGAAAAGAAAGCTCCACCCACAATGGATCCTAAGGAAAGGCTGGAAGCCATCTTGTCTTGAGAATAGGTCAACACCAAGAAGAAAGAGAAGAAGCCGAAGGTTAGATCTCAACTGACCATGGATGCCTCGGGATCAAGGATAGTACAAATCGCCACCCCGGTAATGAGTGAGGGAGGGATGAGCTATAATATTTCTACCATCGACCTTGGGATAGTGACACAGGAACAAAAGATTGATCATCTCTAGGGATCCGTCGCTACCATTGCTCATCAAATGAACAAAGATAAGACCTCTAAGGAGGAGCTAAAGGAATAGGTGGCAGATCTAACCACATACATTCAACAATGGTCCTCGACAGATGAGCTCCCAACCAAATCAATGACTCCCACATTGCTGCTATCTAAGGAGCATATCAATAAATTGGAAAAGAGAAAGAATTGGACTAAGGTCACTGAAGATTGGTTCTGACAAGTCCTTTACAATGGGAACATGGGAATCAGACATGTAGTCAGAACAAAAAATAAGTTCATGGAAGTACTTAGAGTGTTGGAAGACATAAGGAAGTTTTGCACTGATTATCTCAACTTGTACAGAATCACGTACCCCAAACTCGAGGCTATCCTCAGGATACCTAACAAATTCTTGGAAAAGGAGCTAAGTCTGGTGAAGGATGACCAATGGATCGTGGAAACGTGGAAGCTGAGCCTCGATCATTGAAAGGAGGTGCTAGAGCAGGTGTTCCATGAGGTGTGAATGGAATTTGATTGGGCTAAGGAGGTCTGGGCAGATTGTACTGAATATCTAAAGCTACTGATAGATCTTGATGTGCCACAAGCGAGCTGGATGCGGATAAGTTGGAACCATATTTCCAAAAGAATTTGGAAAGAGGGACCACATACACTTTAACGGTGGAATTCATGGGGTTCACTACACGAGTCTTCTCTCAGTCTGAATAGGTAGTGAATAATATGCCCAAGTATGACAAAGACTGGGATACCCTCACCAAAAAATAGAGAAGGCTGAATTTTCGGGTACTCTAGTCTGATATCATGGAATGGGACAAGCTTCAGGTGCTGATCCTAAAGTTCATAGAATATGCCACTATTAAGAAAAGTGAAGGAAATCTTGTTATTGATGATGAGTTCCTCACAAAGTAGCTACATCAAAAGGGAAAACAACAGTCTGCTACAAGACAAGATGCTACAGTGCTGCCACATGAGGACAAAATAAGGGAAGGACAAGAATGCAATTTTAAATTGCAAAATATTTGGGGGTAAGTGAAACCCTAGTGTAAAGTGAATCTTGGCCACACAATGTAAATTCATCTTGGCCACTCATTTTGATTTTTGAGAACTATAAATAGGGATCTCCTCCTCTCATTTTGAGAGAGTTGAATTGTTGTAAGGGCATGCTGCATAAATATTAATAGAAGTTTGTTGGATTTTGGTGGAATCTTGAGTTTCTATTGCATGTTACATGGTTCATCTCCCATAGTTAGCTGATTTAGAAAGATTTACTTTGCTGTTTAGAATGTTTTAGTTTGTTTTGATAGAGTAGTTGATGTTGTTCAATGATTGTGTAGCATTTTGCTATGTTGATGCCTTTCTTGTCCATACTTTTGGCTGTTTACTGATGGTCAATAGATGTGTAAAGTTAGTCTGGGCAAAAACTAAAAGCTACTCCAAACTTATATCTTTTGTTCATGCATGTTTATGATGAATGAATGGTTGAATATTTGTAGTTCTTAGAAGCTTGCACAAGTTTCACGATACTATGAGTTTATCTGGTTAAGTGAAATTCTATTTTAAGTAAGCTATCTACAGTAGAACCCTCCATGATCATTGTTCATTGCTAATTTCAGATCCGGGAACTCCTTCCTTTTCCTTCCCTTTTTCTTTCCTTTTAATAAAAAACCTATGCTAAGGTTCATTGCACATTGTAAAGCCAAATCTCAAGATAAGATAGGAGTTTAAGATTGCTGTTCGAACTTGCAGCAAATTACATACTAACTTCCCATCTCAGGAACTCTATCCTAAGATCCAACTTCTTTCCATCCCAACTTCTGTAAGTCTGCCCTATGATTACCAACAAAATCACATTTAAACCATTGAGATATTCCATGCATGTGATGAACTGACACTCGAGAGACCTTGGGGTGATTTTCAACAACTTGTTGTTGGAGATTTCCTTTCAAGAGAGGTGATCACCCATGCGTTATCTGTGTTGAGAAAGTGATAAAACACTCATCAACAGAATTGGCACTAGAAGGAGGGCCAATTTGGAGCTAAGCTGGATCGAATTGGATCATTCTCCCCAAAAAGATTTTACAGAATATTAAGGTCCACATCGAACAAAGGGGAATTTCAAGAGCTACCACCCCCTACCTGAGCTAGATGAGCTGAAAGAGGGGAAGCATCCACCTCTAGTGCATCCGACTGGCCTGCTTCTCCTTCATCATCCTCCTCTCCTTCCATCCATTCACCTCCGTCTTCTCCTCCACCCTTGGTAGCGCATTTCTCTTCTCAACAGTCTTAAACATCCTTCTAGGCTGCTGCCTCCCATAGTTTAGTTGCTGCTTTTCAGCCTAACGTAGCTCCCTTTTGGGGTGTTGTCCCTATGATTACTGCTACTCCTTTGCAACCCCAATTCAATTTGGTGTAGCCTCTTCCACCTCTGCCTTCCATGGCATGGTTAGGCAACAATTCGTCTCCTCTAGCCTTCAACCTTTACCATGATATCCTAAAGAACCCAGAGAGCTTCTGCATGAAGTTCAATCCTCGGGATCCATAGAGGACAACAAAAGAACACATTAAGATTTTTCAGATTGCTCTAAAGAATATGTAGATCATGCATGAGGACGTTGCTTGCCGACTCTTTCCCTATTCCTTGGGGGAGGAGGCCTTTTACTGGTACACTCACTTGCCGACGGGATCAATCAACACGTGGGACCTTCTAAAGAATGCTTTCTTGCAGAAGTTCAAGATCTCAATCAACCCTTCAAAATTCTATCGGCAGTTCATGTCTGTCCAAAGCGAGATCAACGAACCAATCAACTCCTTTAATGACCGGTTCCACCGAGCATACACTAGACTACAACCCTCGTATGCGTTCAATGATGCCATTGCCCTGCCTGTCTATTATGTAGCATTGGATAACCTCACCACAACATTGGTAAAAAGGATGCAACCACCTCTTGCCAAACTAGTGGATGCCTACACAGAGGCCGTCATAGCTAGCATTGACTTAGGATAGAATATTTTTGGCCTGCTGCCATCCTTGGGACAAGTTGCTCATCCCACATAGATTCAAGGGCTTACTCAAGCTCTGCAGCATCAGGTGCCCCTCATGAATCTAGTGCCACATCTGCCCATAGTGCCTCACCCAGGGCAGCCTATGAACCAAGCACCCCTAGTTCCTCATTATTTGTAACCCCAACAACAACAAGTTCATGCTCAACCATCCCAAGTGCCAACATACCTTCAGGCCTTCGAGTTCCCACTCGCTCACCAAAATCACCCAGCGGTGCAACCTGTTTTCCTTCAGAATTCAACCTTGTAGCCAAACAACATGGAAAAGGACCGAGTTGATGAGTTGACCGAAATGATCAAGAAGATGTCTATGGAGATGACTCACTTGAGGAATCAAAACAATCAGTTACATGCCTCACAAAGAAGCATCGAGGCCAACCTCAACCGTGATAGCCGTGATGATTATGCCAATTGTGAGGCTAGTACATCTTCCAGATAAAATTATGAAAGAGGCTAGAATTCAAGACAAAAATTTGACAGAAGGCCCTCCTAGAGACATAATCAAACGTGGAATACAAGGCCCAAAAATGGTGGAATTCCTACACCCCTAGACCAACCTAGCCACAAAAGCAAGACTATGAGTGGAGTATACTTAGCTAAGTCTACCTTGTTCGACTGGTGCTGCATCCATAAAACAAGCCGACATTCCGAATTGGATTGTCTAGAGTTCCAGATGGCCGCAAATTTTTTTTAGATAGAGGTCTAGAATGTCGTTGATAGCTTGGGGTGCAGGGAAATCGTCCCTTCTAAACCATATGATTCTTCAGTGCTGGTGGTTAACCAAGCCCGTTTCCCAAAGGTTGAGAGAAACATGGTGGAGAAGGAGGATGCCACCCCGAGCAATGACAAAGCAGAAGAGGTAAGTACTGATAGCCCTTTGGCCCAGCTCTTTAATTCTGTCATGTCTCTAATTTTGGTGGTGCTTACTTTACTTTATGTGCTTTTTACTTCATGGTTTCATGCTTGTGTGTAGTAGATTAAATGACAATAAATGTGGTGTTTAATTTTGTGAAAGGTTGTAATGAATGAAATATTGTCTTATTAAAAATAATGCAAAATGGAAAATGATATTCAGAATCAACATATAATGATGTTATGGGTTAAGTTGATTTGATTTTATCTCGATACTAATCCTATGTTGGTTGCTTGAGTGTACTTGAGTGACAGGTGGTCGAAGACCAAGGGTGTGGCTAAGGAGGGGAGGTTAACCTCTTGGTAGGGTAAAGCGGGAATGATAGTCTCGACCACACACAAACACTTAGAGTCATATAGATGCATTTAGCATATGATTTAGATGATTGTTTTATTTTCAGTAAATTTTAAATGGTTATTCTCTTTTAAATTCGTTTATGCATGCAGTTGCAAGAACGAAAAATAAATCCTAGATTAAATAAATATTTACATGTGCAATTGAATGTTGAGTGGTGTCGTTAAAATAATTGTTTGTTTTCAATTAATGTGAATGCAATGCTCAAATATTAATATTAGAGTGCAAATAAATAACTTATTTAGACTGTTTTAAAAAAAACATGTTGGAAAATAAACTAAATAGAAATAAATATTAATTTTAAAAAAGGGTAATTAGAAAATCAATTTATTTATTTTTCCCCATTGGCGAAAAATATTTTAAAAAATGAGAATTGGGGGTCATAGGAAACAATTGTTTTTCTTATTGCAATCTTTCCTGGTGGCTCTACAAAAATTTGGGGAAAAAACAAAAATGGGGATTTTCTTTGTCCATAGCTTTGCAATATAGATTTATGGAATTGAAATTACAAGAAGAAGAAAACATAGGAAGAAGCCAGGAGAAGAGGAGATCTTGCAGCCAAGATTTCAACAATCCTTTGCGAGGGGAAAGCGTTTCCAGGTTTTGATCTTTTCCATTTTTCTTAATCTAACTTGCAAGCATGGATGCCTTTATGAGAAAGATTAAAATGAATTTGTGGAAAAATTGTTTAATCTTTTGGAATTTCAATGCTGCTGTAGAAAATGCCTTGTCTCCTCTATTTTTAACTCCTTTTTTTGAATTCTTTTTCTTGGAATATATAAAATATTTCCAATACAAGTCTGGTGTGCTCCCAACTCTTCCAGTTTTCCAGTTCTGCAATTGAAAACCAGACTTGTAGATTGAATTGATTATATAGATGCATATATATATATTCCCGTATATCTATATATATATTCTCATATAATTAATTATGAATATAAAATTGTATATATATACAAATATATATATACTGGTAATGTTCAGATTGTATTATTGACATGGTTTTTGTATGCAAGCTGAATCAAGATCCGTGAGTATTCGGTGGGTACATGTTAGCAAAGGGGAGGCTGCCATAGCCTTCGCCCCCATAGGGGTGGCTGCCTGTGACGTCAGCATCCCCCACATGCCACAACCTGTGGGAGGCATTGCCGCCACTGCCAGCGACCTCCATGGAGGGGTCGCGACTGCTTAGCCAGCCTCCACTTTCTGTGAGCCCAAAGTTCAAGCGAATGAATGGTTTTTGTTTTTTGTGCTATTTTTAAATCTACTATATATATATATGTGTGTGTGTGTGTTTGTTCAAGAATTCCCTTATGTTGTACGAATAGTTAGTTTAATGGAAATACAAGTACAATATAATTGCATTTGTCTCCAAATATAAATATATCTATATATAGGTATTTATATATATACAAAAATCAATACAATGTATATATGTATATACTTATATAAATATATATAAACATATAAAATGAATGATTATACTCATTTGGCTGTATATACCCAATTTCTTTGGAAATAAAATGTATAGATTGAAGTGGTTCTCCAATATGAACACATTTACATTTATATATAAATGTTTAATGTGTATACACTTAAAATTGGTTTGGAGAATCCGATTACTTAAATACAAATTATTTGATTAATTATCCTAAATTCCTCTACTATTGAATAAATAGAAATATTTATTTATACAGTTCACGTTCACATTCACATTTAAATTCTTCTAATTCTTTTATTATCTCATCTTAATTAAATAAACAAAATTAAATACTTTGTTTGATTTTATTATCATTTCCCCTATTTTATTCGATCACATCAAATCTTAAATTAATTAAATAAAGATTAAACACTTTATTGATTAATTACCGTATTCTTCTATTTTAATTTAATAAACAAATTCCATAGTTTGTTCTATTAAACTATTTATCCCTCTTTGGCTAATTTAAATAAATAAAAAATATTTAAATAAAGGCATAAAGAATATTCCTCTATATTTCCTCAAAATCAAATTAGATATCCTATGTCTAAATTATGTCAAAATTAATTGATTCAAACTTCACGGGAATTTTGGAGACAAATTGGAGACAAATTGAAAATTCATCTCTCAATCCTCTTCCATAAATCCTTCCTATTCTCTTGCCTGGTGTTTTCATGGGTAGAGACAAATCCCAAAATCTTCTCAATCTCCTCCATCTCTCACCATTCAATCCTCTAGATTGAATCCAAGCCTCTACTTTGCTGCCCCTGTGCAAAGCTACTGCTTGGAAATCTATAAATACAACTTCATTCAACAAAGAAAGGATCCAAATTATCAAGTTTGTGCAATCTTACTCTGTAGGAAATGATTCAAGCATTCAAGCAATAACATCATAACTTTTATCTCATAATCATGGCTGTATTTAGTTTGTTGCAGCTTTCTTTTATTTGAATTCATGTCAAGTTTAGTAATCATCATATAGGATTAGTTTCCTGTATTTAACATCCTTCTCGTTCTTCAGATTGTCATTTTAACAGTCACATTACTTACACGATCTGAGAGCCATAGTGGTTTAATAAATCTTTGGAGATAGAGAGCAATATGACGCTTTCAAATGAATTTTTGGTTTTAATAGCTTAATTCGTGATTGAATTATTTGATATAATGTCATATTAAGAAGTGTTTTTAGTTGTTTTACTCTTACATATTTCACACTTACAATTTGGTGCCCACCATGGGGCATTAACCCCATATTTTGCAATTTTTCTGAAAAGTGTCCTACAGGTTTCCAGCATGCTCTGTTTTGGCGTTTCCGTAAAACTATAGCTCATCCGCTAAATGTTTTAGCGCTTCTACTATAGCGCTTCCATGAATTGTTTCAGCACATCGACCACCCATCTCCAGTACAGCTGATATAGCACTTATGTGAAAAAATTTAACGCTTTCGAGCTCTATTTCAGCGCTTTCGATTATAACGCATATGATATAAACTATAGCGTTTTCATACTTTGTTTTAGCGCTTTGATAGTCAATCTTAAAATGGCCATATCTTGGTCATACAGAGGTCTTTTTCGAAACTTTTTTTTTTTAAATGGGGTAGAATTTCATAAGCTATGCAATAGTATAGGTATTTCTCACTTTTTGTAGAGTTAAAATTTTAAATTTTACATTTAAAGTCAAATCACGTTGTAACTTGGTCTAAATTTTAGGGTTTTTATGCTTAATCATTCATCTAACTTTTATATCTTCTTATTTATTGATCTCATCTAACATTTTGAGCATTTATTACAGGTTTTAAGATGAATATGGAGCATTGAATTCAAAAAAGTGAAAAAAAAAAGTCATTTGATATCCATTGTAATAGTGTTTTCAAACACCCATGGGAAAATAACCCATCATATGTTATTTTTCATTCATGCTTTAGGAACAAATAGCATTGCTTTGGGCTTAAAATTAACCATCTGCACAAGCTTTGTCAAATCTGGTTAATAAGAACCAATCCTAGGGTAGCCATTTGGATTAAAAAGAGCCAATCCTAGGGTAGTCATTTGGTTTAAAATTTATCAATCCTAGGGTAGCCATCACAATTTTGCTATATCAGTTAAAATGGACACCATGACTTTTGTGAAGCAAAATCTTCACATAGATTAGCAAAATTTTTCTTTTTGGGCTTAAAACAAATAATTTATTTATTGTTCTTGTGTGGTAAATAGGCTTGTGCTCTCCCCTTAATTGGGTGATCAAAGTGCTAGACTCATCCTTTATTTTCATGTAATTTTTTGCCTTTATTAAAACCTTTAGAAGGCTTGTCGTAGTGGGAAAAAGTACTCACCCTACGGGAACGACCTAAGTGGGAACGCCTAAAGCCAAGGATTCCAACCCACTATAATAAAATGCAAGTTGTTGATGAAAGTCCAACTTGACGGTAGTGTGCAAGATAACCATCCCTAAAATCTTTGTTCTAAAGATTTGGAGGTCTCCTGAGGGAGTTTATCATTTGTCGCACTAAACGAAAACCCTATCTATGAACCATAGTGTAGAATCCAGCTAAGTTAGTAACCAGACATTGTAATACTCGTAGTGCAAGGGGAGGGAAGAATCTACCCCCAAGACACTCACCATATAATTGCCAAGGACTGTTTGCTCAAGGGATTGAGAAATCTAACCTTGAGTACACACCTGGAAAAGACAAAAACACGGGCGCCCTCTAGGGGGTGACACGGTTGTGTGAGTCGACGCAATTTTAAGATGTGGGCTGTTGAGTTTAACGATGACCTTTTTTGACCTTAAGAGTGAGTCTATGTGAAGTGTATTTTTGTTAAACAAACTAATGGAAATCAAGGAGGATCATGTTTGATTCTTGAACATACACTTGTTGTTTAGACTCTAGGTCTTAAAGAAACAATTGTTTTACAAATGCTTGTTGTGTTTTCAAAACATTAATTCAGATAAGATCATCCTAAAAAAAATAAAGAAAACAAGAAAACATAAAGCTATGGGAAACCCCTGTTAGACAGTTAACATAAAAATTTGGATTTTTATCAGAACATAAACTTTCCTAAATCAAAACAAAGTCTCAAACTTGCCATAAAATGGACTTACAATTGAATTTGTTCAAATCAAACCAAGATCTACCATCCAAAAGTGTCTCAATCAAACACATTTGATTAGTAAGTTAAGTTTCAGGATCAGTCATCCTAAATCAAAGAAACAAAACCCTATAATCAAACTTGTCAACTTAGTCTAATCAATAGAATCTATCATTTTATTTGACTTAAGTTAATATCCTTGACATTATACCAAACTAAGATCAAAAGTTTATTAAAAACAATAATGTTCGTATGTCCATTTTAACAAGGTCACAAGGACTAAAAATCCAAAGAACAGGAAATTGAAATTCAAACCACCATGGCTGAAATAGATGAGGATCAATTAAATGATTTAGCTCATTAAATGAAAAAACTTCAACAACAAATCTGGGATATGCAAAGCGAAATAACCACATAGAGATGTTTGCTGCTAGACATTTGTTCTTATTCCTCTAACAAAAATCTCGACATGACACCCTCTCCACCAACAACTACATCATCCAAGTTCGATATCTTTGAATTTTTGAAAAAAATCAAATCAGAAGCCCAAATCTCAGTCCTCAAACACAAATGATATTTAGAAATCCTATCATGTCATGCATTTATCTCCATCCACCATAAGCCGAAATAAACCTCAAGATTCTTTCACTCAAGCTAACAATTCCATCCAATCATCCTCTTCTATCATATCTTCAACATCCAATGATTCATGTCAATCTCTTAATCCAAAGCATGCTAGGATAGACTCCCCTACACATCAAGATCAAAATATTCTTTCCACTCCATCCAATGATATCAACATTCCACAAATTCTTCCAATCTTTGATCAAGATCCCATTTCTCAAGAATCTTATGATGATCCCCTCCTTTCACTTTTCATCCAAAATAATTCCCTTCCATCTCAAGAGACAAATATCCTTCCAGGTTCTTCTTCCACATCATCTAATCAATCCATACCATCTCATGATTCTATTGTATCACAAGATCATGATAGTTCTTCCATCCTATCTAATGATGTCTTACCAACTAATGATCAAGACATTCTTTCTACAAAATCTCATGATTCCCTTCCTCATCAAGATCAAGATATGCTTCCATTCAAGGATACCCTTTCATCCATGAAGATGTTTATCCTTCTCATGATCAAGATATGCCTTTCATACTTCATAATTATTTTCCAAGTCAAGATCAAAACACCCCATCATCCCCATGTCAAGAGCCTATCACACCTATTCAAACTATCCATGAACCCCACACCTATAAATTGGGATCCTCCACCTTTATCCATTCCAGTTTACTTCCAACACCTATCCTCTCATCCATATCATATCCTCCTCAAAATGGACTCGCATATTGTTTCACAAACAATACATATCCCATTGGTAAACAAATGTATCAAAGTATGAATTACAAAGGAAAAGGATTAGGCCTTCATGAACAAGGTATCCTAGAACCCCTTTCTATTCAAAGAAACCCATATCACCACGGCCTTGGTTATACACCTAAGTGTCCTAGTTCATCAAACCTACCATCTATCTTAGGTCCTCATCCTAATCCTCCAAACATACCATCTATCCTAGGTCCTCATCCTAGTCCATCAAACCTTCCCTCTATCCTAGGTCCATATCCTATTTCTCAAAAATAACAAAGGCACACATCCTTGATGCCTTTTCAAAATTCTACCCACATTAACTCTTCCATAATACCTCCATATCATTCATCTCAATCCACCCCTCCCATTTCTCTTGGAAGCAATTTGGGTGCCAAATATTAAAAGCTTCTATATCAAAATCCACATGTATCAAAGGATCAACATGTCTCCTCGAAGAGACATGCAAAAATAAAAGAAAAATTGATCCAAAATCAAAAGAAAAATCTAAAAGGCCACAAAGGCCCATCAAATAAAAATCCTCAAAGACCACAAAGGTCCATAAATCAAAAGAAATTTCCAAAAGTCCACAAAGGCCCATCAAAGCAAAAAGGAAATTTTCAAAGACCACAAAGGTCCATAAATCAACAAGAAAAATGTCAAAGGCCACAAAGGCCTACAAAGAAAAAATCAAAGTCAAAAGTCATGTGGATTCCTAAAAATCTCATAGAAGCAATAAAATATAAAATGACATCGAAATTTTCTAAATCAAAAGCTTCCTCCAATTTTCCATCTAATAACCTATCACCTTCCAAATCCATTTTTCCTCCATCACTCCACCACCCTTCAAGGTGTGTGCCAATGTTGATATTTCCATCCTTTCCATCTATCCATCAACATGCATTCCAACCTCCTATCCATTATCCAACATTCATCCCCCATCATTCTCCTTTAATCCAAACCTTTGCATAAGTCCTTAGATTCTTCCATCATACCATTAATCTGCCAACATTTAGGATTCTAATTCCCATTTTCCATGGTTTATTAGAGGGATATTTGGTTGTGAAACTTGATCTTAAGTCCTTCCTCCATTTCCCTATCATCCATATCTTATCTTCCATATTCCTCTTGCACTCTACACTTAGGGACAAGTTTCGTTCATCTTATCATTCATGGTCATTATCCTTTCTATGCTCATTCCTTACATTTCCACCTTTGATCTTGACAAGGTTAAGGATCTTCTTGAACATCATATATCTTATCCTATACGCCTTATCCATATCTTCCATACCATATCTTTCATCTTATCCATATTCCATCATTCTTACTAAAATACATCCTTTCTTCCTTTCCTTGGTCTTGATGAGGAATAGGGGCAAAATACTTGCCTTGTGTATTTATCTTATCTAGTTGATCTTGATCATCCCATTCATTATTTTTATCCTTGCTTTCTTCCATTCCATATCTTCTAGCTTATCAAAATCCATGTCATCATGTCCATTTGCAACCTTGAATCTTATCATGCAAATCATATTTAAGCCTAGCTACAAAACATTGTCCAATCCTCAGATATTTTGTCAATCAATCATCAACAATCATCAATCTTATCGTACTTAGAGGAAATTAGTGATCCTAAGTACTTATCATCATCATGTCTTATGGAATCAATCATTCTTGGCATCTTAATCAATCAACCATTATCATCTTTTGACAAGAGATATGTTGCTTGTGTGACATGTTTTGCAGTGAATCTTTCATTTTGATCTATCATTTATCCATGGTTGCATTATCTCTATTGTGGGGAATCTTGTTCCTTCAATCAGTCATATCATCTTATTTCATCTTAAATATCCTGAAAAATGCAAAAAAAATAAAAATACAAAATACAAAAAAATCATAAAATCTGAAAAAGTGCAAGAAAACCTCATGTACATATCTTGGAAATGTAGTTGTGTCTCACCCTAGCTTGGGGAAAAAATCCTGATCTCACTGGGGGCAATAAGAAAATCAAGGCTTAATCAAATAGACAAACAACAGGAAGACAAATGCAACCCAACTTTGAACATCAATCACCATCAAGAGCACATCAAACATCCATATCATATCAAAATTCAAAAAAATAGGTCAAAAATCACTCAAAAAGTCAAAAAACAAAGTCATCCAGTTGAACTACGTGGTCTCTACATGTGCAACATAGGCAAGGCTAATCTTTGATCAATCCCCGAGGCCCCTAGGATAGGTCTTTAGGTTAGGTTTGATCCAAAATCTTAGAAAATCACAAAAAAATCATAAAATTGAGATGAATGATCTAATTTGAATAATGGTTGAAATACTTTAAGAAAAAGTTAAATTGTTGTACTTTGATCATTGTTATCATTTATTTGGACCAACTCGATGATGTATTGAACTAGAGAAGCAAGGAAGGAGAATGGTATTTTCTTTGTCTGCTGTCTGGGAATTCATCACAATTACTGTGTGAATTATCACGAGAAGTGCTCTACAAAGTATCATGGATGACATTCCAATTCACATAGGAAAGTGATTGATTCTTGTTTGTTTATGCAAGAAATGCTCAAGTCATCTCGGTTTAATTATACCTCGATGTTTATGTTCACTTGCAATATCAAAAATCATGGAAGTAGTACTTAGGTCATCATGGTCTAACTCATACCATCGATGCTTGTACTCACTTTCAACATTTTAAAGGCTCAATGATAGTAAAAAGCACAATAAATGTACTATTAAGATGTCAATGCTTGCATATGTAGATTTGCATGGTTAAATTAGACTGCATTCATATTAGTTTTGCATCTGCATTACAAATTTTCCACATCGACTAAAGATATCTATATCAGCCTGCACTAGATGCAAAATCATATCCCACATCTTTGGGAAGAACTCTAAAATCGTCCTATGATCATAACCTATCGCAAATCAGCAATATTATCAATCAATCAAAAATCAATCAACCTATCAATCTATCATTGATCCTCGCCTATCATGAGGTCAATCAATCAATCTATCATTGATCCTTGCCTATCATGAGATCAATCAATCAATCTATCATTGATCCTCGCCTATCATGAGGTCAATCATCAATCTATCATTGAACCTCACCTATCATGAGGTCAATCAATCAATATATCATTGATCCTCGCCTATCATGAGGTCAATCAATCAATCAATCATTGAATCTCACCTATCATGAGATCAATAATCTTCTAATCTATCAGGATCATCAATCAATATCGAATCAAAGGTTGACACGATCGAAAATCGAAAACATAAGGAGGCTTAATACAAATTCATCTAGTGCCAAACTTTCTACATATTCTATATCAGGAGATAAATTATTTCACCAATGAATCTTCATCAAATCATTGAAAAATCATAAATCATTGAAAAATTCTGAAAAATCCAAAAAATAATAATAAAATCATAAAATCATAAATTTATCTCTTGAGGGGGCATATATCACCTGAAAATCAATATCTGGGGCACGTCTAGGGCATACTAAATTTTTTTCGTCAATACTAGCAGTAGTAGCAAAATTTTCTTTGAAGCAATGTGTAAACACATCACTTCAGAGAGGGGCAAAATGTATACACCTAAAATTGGTCTGGAGAATCTGATTAATTAAATACAAATTATTTGATTAATTATCCTAAATTCCTCTACTATTGAATAAATAGAAATATTTATTTATAGAGTTTACGTTCACATTCACATTTAAATTCTTCTAATTCTTCTATTATCTCATCTTAATTAAATAAACAAAATTAAATACTTTGTTTGATTTAATTATCATTTCCCCTATTTCATTCTATCACATCAAATCTTAAATTAATTAAATAAAGATTAAACACTTTATTGATTAATTACCGTATTCTTCTATTTTAATTTAATAAACAAATTCCATAGTTTGTTCTATTAAATTATTTATCCCTCTTTGGCTAACTTAAATAAATTGAAAATATTTAAATAAAGGCATAAAGAATATTCCTCTATATTTCCTCAAAATCAAATTAGATATCCTATGTCTAAATTATGTCAAAAATATGTCAAAATTAATTGATTCAAACTTCACGGGAAGTTTTGGAGACAAATTGGAGACAAATTGGAAATTCATCTCTCAATCCTCTTCCATAAATCCTTCCTATTCTCTTGATTCTCTTGCTTGGTGTTTTCATGGGTAGAGACAAATCCCAAAATCTTCTCAATCTCCTCCATCTCTCACCATTCAATCCTCCAGATTGAATCCAAGCCTCTACTTTGCTGCCCCTGTACAAAGCTGTTGTCGGGAAATCTATAAATACAACTTCATCAACAAAGAAAGGATCCAGATTATCAAGTTTGTGCAATCTTACTCTACAGGAAATCATTCAAGCATTCAAGCAATAGCATCATAGCTTTTATCTCATAATCATGGCTGTATTTAGTTTGTTGCAGCTTTCTTTTATTTGAATTCATGTCAAGTTTAGTAATCATCATATATGATTAGTTTCCTGTATTAAGCATCCTTCTCATTCTTCAAATTGTCATTTTAACAGTCACATTGCTTACACGATCTGAGAGCCATAGTGGTTTAATAAATCTTTGGAGATAGAGAGCAATATGATGCTTTCAAATAAATTTTTGGTTTTAATAACTTAACTCGTGATTGAATTCTTTGATATAATGTCATATTAAGAAGTGTTTTTAGTTGTTTTACTCTTACATATTTCACACTTACATAATGAATTCATTTTCAATACTTGAAAATGGATATATAACAATGATGGAGAATATACACATATCTGAATGCATTTTTGAATCCACGTATCTGCTGAACTGTAAAGGTTGTCTTGAAAATATATCATTCCAGCAAAATATAGAATAGCAGCTTGAGAATTTGTGCTTGATTTAATTTGCATGAGCATATAATTTAAACATATTTTCTGTAACTTGAGCCAAATAGTGAAATCTACTCAACATAGCTGCATTATTTGCTTGAGTCCTTATTTTTAATGCTAGTAGAACATGTAGCTTTGCTGTTTTACATTTGGAGCCAATACCAAACATGGTGTAAATAAAAGAGATACTTAGTTTATGCTTGATTAGATAGTGAAAGAGAAAGTTTCCAATGCCATAGATTTTCTTTTGAACTAGGCTGATTATCTTCATGAACAAATATGAAAATTTAGAACTAATGTCATAAGGTACAAAGTTACACTTTGTAGGTTTGTGTGTTTTCATTGAATTATCCTCCAATTCAGACGATCATTTACTTCTAGAATTAAACATTTCCAAGAGGAAATGTCATACTTTTGAAACATGATTTAGATTGCTTACTCGTTGAGTTAGAACCTCTTTTAAGAATGAGTCAAATTCATAAACCTCAAATCTGATTTTGAATTCTTCCTTCATGAATAATTGTGGCAATTTGGTAAATTCTTTATGCATTCATGCAAAATGTGAAAATTGATAATTCCTTGAATTTTATGAGATTTTTGTATGAGATCATGTGATGTTTTATAATGTATTATGGAAACTTCTGGGTCAGGATACCGAATGTGGATACACAAAGATAATAGTTTATCCTTTTCATAAATTATCCTTCTTGTTCTTTATGCTTGGCCAAGCAATGTACCATTGAAATAGATGGATTAAAAAGCCTAGATTCTATGTATTATGTCTCTGCTACATCTTATTTGTAAGAAATATATTTTTCTAGTTAGGAATGCATATAGGCAAATGGGCATGCATCGAGAGTACCATCCTGCTTTATTGTTCCAGGTTGCTAAGCTCCTCCTATAGGGTCGGGGATTTCTTCGAGTTAGGAAGAAACCCGGGGAAGTCATGTGCTTTGTGGTTGGGTGGAAAAGGCACCTTAACCACACTCTTGGCCTCAACGCGAGAAGACCAATGGCATCAAGGTGATTGAGGTTCAAAGATTTTATTGTTGGATATGTTTCATATATTTGCATGGCTTGATAGCCCATTATAAATTGAAAATTATGTATCGTGAATGTATTTATTGATATATTACTTGATGATGTATCATTGAAACAGATGTTTGTAACACCCCGTTGAGGTGTATGTAATTTCAAAATTGCCAATTCGTTAAATAATTAATATTTTGGAAGACTTGTGCATGTTTATTTTAATCTTGCTATCTCTAATTCTCACTTGTAATGTTCAATGAACATGGGAATGATTAAATTTGAAATGAGTTAAATTTTTTCAAGCTTTACAAATTCAGTAGATAATGGTCCAGTAGAAGAGGAAGAGCTAAGGGAAGATGAAGTCCAGATGTTTCACCAAACAACTACCCCTTATGACCTTAGAAATAGGCAGGCGGGTGGTCCTTTCACTACCTCCACCCCACCCAATAACTTCAGTACCCCGCCTGACCTTCATGCTAGCAATAACCCAGGCTGCCCTCACGTACCTACGCGGTACTTCAATAGGAGTAGGCAACAAAGTCAAAACCTGAGCCAACCCACTAACTCCTCCCATAATTCCCCTTATGATACTGAAATTGAGAAAATGGGAGAATATATTACGGAAGAATTCAAGAAGGTTAAGTTGAGCATGTCTGCCTTTGAGTTGCTCAAGGTCCCAGCTGTTAGGAATACCTTTTTTAGGATGTTCAATGGGACCCCTTCGTCCAAGGAAACCCAGGAAGCACCCACCAAGAGAGTCTCCTTTGAGGACTTGCAGAGTGAGCTAGTCGTTCGACAAGTCCTCAGTAAGAAAGTAGACCTACCCTCAAATCATCAAGCAAGCAAGCAACCTGTCGAGGAAATAGAATAGACCCAAACTCAAAGAAAAAGCAATGATAAAGACAAAGGTCAAGTGGCTCAAGTGAACATTTTTGGAGGGCTATTTCAAGGGAAGTTGGAAAATCCTCCCTTCTTAATCACCATCAGGATATTTGGCAAGAATCTTCATAACTGCTTGCTCGATTCAGGAGCCTCCATCAATGTCATGCCCCTCTCCATGTGCAAGGCCTTGGGGATAGTCCCGACTCCCTGCAAATGCAAGGTAACACAACTTGATAAGACTGAGATCAACATAGTTGGTGAGGTTAATAGGATCCCTATGAAAATAGCTGCTGACCCAAGGATACAATAGACGATTGATATCCTGGACACCTATGGTATCATCTTGGGAAGGGATTTCACCTGAGGCCTGAATGGGTATGCTGCCATGAACTATTCCCACTTATGGCTGTCATGGAGGGGATTTCCAAATCAGATTCACATAGATCAGGAGCCGCGCATGAAGTTTATGATCACAGAATACAACAACACGAATGAGGTATTGTTCATTGAAACTAAAATAGGGAATTACTGCCCTGTGCCATATGCAAATGAACAAGAGTGCTATGAAGACAATATCGTCAAGGAGGTCCTTCTCGTATTGTGCAGTCCACCCGCTGGCTTGGCTCATGCCTCTCAAAGCATGGAAATGTTGATTGAATCAGACGATGAGGATTCATGTGCAGATGATGATCTCAAATTGCTAGAAGGCTTCTAGGATTTTATGAAGAGATATGTACAAGATCAACTCAGTTTAGGGGGAAGGATGAATTTTTAGGAACTCCTGTTGCCTAGTTGTTGCAGGGTACACAACACCGCCCATTCAGAATTCAAATGTTGTTTATGCCAAATGACAATTGAGCACATTAAGGGACAAGTCACCCTTAAAGAGGGAGCTCACTGGACATCCCTAGATCAAAGCCACTCCAAACCAATGTCGTTTCCTAAGGGGACCGAGCAAAATCCACAATCAAAGGTAGAAGTCAGGATTGCTAGCTCCTAGATCAAGAATTCTCCTAAGTTTTGGATGTTGCGCTTCGATAGGTCTAAATCTAAGCAAGGAGTAGGAGCTGGCTTTGAGTTGATCAGCCCCACGAGTAAGTCATACCTTACCGCACATAGACTTCAATTCTACTATACCAACAATATGGTGGAGCACAAGGCATTGGTGCATGGTCTCCTAATGGCCCTAAGGAAGGATGTTAAAATGTTGCAAGTTTTTAGTGATTCAGAATTAGTGGTAAAACAAGTCCGAAAATTGTATTCCTGCCATGATCGAAAACTAGCTAGTTACAGGCATAGGCTTTGGGATTTTTTGGAGAGTCTGGATGCCTTCAACATACAATTGATCCCGTGTTCTCAGAATCATACTGCCAATGTTTTAGCCCAGGCAGCCCGCACCCTTCAACCCCTGTCCCTGTCTGGCCTCAAGAGATTTACGGTCAAGTTAACATCCACCCTGTTTGTCCCAGATAATGTAACTCATTTCCAAGTTTTCAATGATGATAAGCACATTCTTGAGTTCATTACTAGTTCTAGCGTATTCGTGACACAAATAATTGATGAAGCCGACCCCGAAGAAGTGGAATTAGACATAAAGGGGATCATCAACCTCAAAACCAATACAATCCCCAAAGGCATGGTTCAACTTGAATGTATATTTGACCTAGATCAGATCAGAGATCAGGACCAACACACCAAGATGGATTCCATAAATAACCAGTGCGACGTTCATAACCTCGGGACAACCGAGGATGCAAAAAATGTGTTTATTGACAAAGTATTTACTACACAAGAAAATAAAGGAATCATCAGTGCCCTATAAAAGTATCACGATGTGGTCGCATGGAGCTATGAAGATTTGAAGAATTATGATACCTCCATTATCACAGATACCATTCCCCTCAAGCCTGATGTACGACCATTCTGACAAAGACAACGTCCCATCAATGCTCTGCTGGAGCCAATCATTTACAAGGAAGTACAAAAATTACTGTCATCTTGAATTATCTTTTTGGTTAGGAATTCCACGTGGGTGGCCAATTTGGTCCCGGTTTAGAAGAAAAATGGAGAAATAAGGTTATGCGTAGACTTTCAAAACCTGAACAGTTCTTCAGAGAAGGATAACTATCCGGTGCCTTCTTTGGATGAGGTATTGTAGATTATCAACGGTTCAAAGATGATGTCCTTCCTTGATGGGTATTCCAGATACAACCAAGTCATCGTGCAATATGAGGACCGACATAAGACAAACTTCACTATGAAATGGGGAACCTTTGCATATAGGAGAATTCCATTTAGGCTCATCAACGCCAGTGCCACCTTCCAACTTGCCATGGACATCACATTCAAAGATTTGATCAGAAAATGCATAATCATCTATATGGATGATTTAGCTGTGTTCTCAAAAAGGCAAAGTGATCATGTCTCTGATTTGTGCAAGGTCTTTCAAAGGTGCCGAGAGTTTGGAGTTTCCCTTAATCCAAAAAAGTGTCTTCGGAGTCACTGAGGGAAAGTTATTGGGGAATGTTATCTCAGAGTGAGGAATCTCTATAGACCCTGAGCACATCCAATCCTTGCTGAAAATCTAGCTATCGGGCAGCAAGAAAGAAAACTAAAATCTTTCTTCAGAAAGATAAATTTCGTTAGAAAATTCATCACAGGGTTCGTTGAAATTGTCAAGCCACTCAATGCCATGTTGAAGCAAGACGCCAAGATTAAGTGGACTCCATAAGCAAAATAATCCTTTGAAGAGATCAAACAAGCTATTGTTGAGGTACTGGTACTAGTCAGTCCTGATTAATTGAAGCCCTTCTACATCTATTATTTTGCTTCAGATCATTTGTGTACCAACATCTTGACCCAAAAGGATGATAAAGGAAGCAAGCACCCAATTGCCTTAATGAGTGCTCCATTAAAAGACGCTGAGCTAAGGTATCACAATGTAGAAAAGCAGGAATATGCGCTTTTCAGAGGAGTTAAGAAGTTTAGGCATTACATCTTGCGAAATAAGGTGTTTGCCATTGTCCGTGACCCAACAGTAAAGACATTGCTCATGCAAAATGAGTTGGGAGAATGCAGAGCTAAATGGGTGACCCTACTACAAGAGTATGATATGGAAATCCAACCAATGAAGCTGGTTAGAGGGTAGACACTTACTCAAACAATAGCTGAGGCAACAGCTGGAACGAGACCTGAACTTACAGCTCAACAATACCGACTGGAAGACGTTTCCCCAAGGGAATGGTATGACAACATAGTTTACTATTTACTGAACCACAAGTGTCCACCCCACTTGCAGGGAGTTCAAAAGTGGGCTCTCAAAGTGAAAGGAAACAAATACATGCTACAGGGATCCATACTGTACAAGAAGAACCACAAAGGCATCTATTTGAGATGCCTTGGCCGAGAAGAGGCGGATTGGGTTTTGAGGGAGTTTCATGACAAGTTTGGTACAGGGCATGGTTCTGGCCCTTCTACCGCACATCAAATCTTGACGGTAGGGTACTATTGGTCAACAGTCTTCAAGGATACTCATCACCACGTACACACATGCCGCGTATACCAAACCACGACAACCAGGGAAAAGAACGTTGTTGTCCGGTCGCAACCAGTTTTGGAGGTGAGACCGTTCGTGCAATGGGGTCTTGATTTCATTGGTCTAGTAAGCCCTCCTTCATCAGCAGGACACAGGTACATCCTAACCGCTTTCGATTATTGTACTAGATGGATTGAAACCATTTCTTGTAGATAATGCACAACAAAGGTAGTTATTAATTTTCTTGAAAGCTTCATTTTTAATTGTTTTGGTTGCCCATATGCCTTGGTATATGATAATGGCCTTGCCTTTTCCTCACTTCAATTTTCTAGTTGGGCCTTCGATTATGGCATTGTCCTCAAGTTATCGTCTAACTATTACCCCCAAGGCAATGGCCTTGTAGAATCCACCAACAAGAACTTGATCACCATGATTAAAAAACTACTTGATAGGAATCCTAAGGACTGGCACACCCAACTCCATTTTTCCCTTTGGGTAGATTGCCCATGCCATAAGGCTACCCTTGGTGACTCCACGTACCACCTCGTCTATGGTTTAGAGCCTATATTCCCAATCCACTTGAAAATCCCTACCCTTCAATTCATCAATGACTTTTAAGAAGAAGGGGATTGTAGAGAAGCTCACTTGGTTGAGCTCCTCCACTTAGAAGAAGTCCGCAATCATGCCATTGAAGATTTTTCCAAACATCAGGGCATTGTCAAAAGATGGTTCGACCGTCGAGCCAATATCAAGGCCTTCTAAATTGATGATCTAGTCCTATGCTGGGAAAAGGCCCATGAGAAGAAATGGGGACACAACAAATTCGACAAGCTTTGGCTTGGCCCCTTTCAAATCATTGAAATCCTTGGAGATAAAGCTTTCCGCCTAAAGACCTTAACTAGTGAAGACGTCCCTTTGACTGTTAATGGGTAACACCTTAAGCATTACTTCCAAGCTTGAGCTCTTGTAGAGCTGTTCCTGTAAATACTTGTACGTAGGTTGGTTTAGGTTGTTTTGGTTCACTTCCATCTCGCTGTTTGCATCGCTCTCATTTTTGCTCGTGTCTCAGTTGTTTTGATTTGATGAGAGTGTTTCTTTGTTTCGGTTGCGGTGGCTGTGCTTAGATTGACGAACGGTTCACCTTGTTGCCCATTCTTGTTTGTTCTCTAGATAAGCCTTCATTCCCAACTCTTGATTTTTGAATGCCCCAGGCATTGGTCTCCTCCTTTGAACCTTGGACTAACCTAGGATTGCATCCTTATTTGAATCCTTTTACGCTTATCATGGATCATGGACAAAACACACTTTAAAAGTTTTCAAAGAATTATGTGATAATTGTTGGGAGGGCTGGACAAGTGAAAAATATTAAGTCCACTCCAGTAACCACTGTGACTTCCAAACCCATAGTGAGCTTCAATGCTTACACGGTCGAACAAAAGAAGAAAAGTATTGCAAAGAAGCATCAAAAAAGAAAAGAGAAGAAAAGTCAAAATTACGCGACCGTATGGGTGTACAGATATCTCTACCGGGGCTATGGATGCCTGACTGGAAGTAGAGCTATGTTCATGGGGTCACAATTAAAACTCCGTCGAGGCTATGGATGCCTGACTGGAAGCGAAACAATGTCTAGGTTACTTTTGGGGTTGGGCAACCTACATAGCTTGTCCCTACCGATCAATAGTTGTCTACATGGTTTCTAAGGAAAGGAAAGGAACTCACCATGCACACACTTCCATGATGACCCTGTGATGTGATTCAACTTAGGATCCCATCCTCAACTTGTTTCTTGGTTCACTATTGGAAACTGGCCTTTGGTCCATGAAACTAGAGATTCTGGGTTCAAAATGAATATTTATCTATAGAACGCCAAGAGTGTTCTCTCAGCATAGTCACCATTTGTTGTGCCTATAGCACACATGCCCCGTTCGAAATGGGGACCCTCTTTTTTCTCTTGTGCCAGGTCATTTTTGTATCACCTTGTTTTGCATGCCCCCTATTTTGAGTTCTAAATGGTCAATGATCCTTCAAGGAGTCATCTTAAATTGACCATGTTTTTCACCCCCTCAAATTTTTCTAAGTTCTTGGTCTTTGCAGAATCCCATTGGCTATTTGACTTGGCATATTGCTATTGACGTCCATGGGGCCCTTCGGGCCCGCCTTGTTGGGTCTCCCCTCTTGAGTTTCTATTGCCTTAGCACCATTCCAAATGGCTTTCATCTGGCAACTTTCCGCCCAACGGGTTCCAGAGCTCTCTTCGCCGTTGGTTCATCATCAGATTCTTGGGCGGTACTCAACTTGCTTCCGCTCGCCTTTCAGAACCTAGGGAACCTGGCATTGTTCATCCTCCTATCAGACTCCACCGTCCCAGTGACCACTTTTGAAAATCTGACCAATCACCAACCCAGAGCGTCGTTGTACGAACATTAATTACAAACATTAAATGCTGAAATTCCTTATAAATACCAGGCCAGACCTATCATTTTCACGAAATTATTTCGTAGGAGTAGTGTCAGAGCCCTCTACGATTGCCGCCTTTGCGCTCGATGAGTTCCGCCACTAATCAAACACGTTCACTAGCTGATATTTTGCCTACTTCATCCGGTTCTTAAGGTAGGTTTTCCACCGTGCGCCCCATATTGAGTTTTCTTTGATTTCTTGAAAAAAATAATAAATTTAAGAAAGAAAACCTATGAACTAAGTAGGGGAAATCAACATGCACCAAACCCACATGATAAATCTTGATAAACTTCGAGAATCACCCGCATGATGCCTGTGAAATCTAGTCCTCCCAGCGTCGTTCTTCAAACCAAAGTGTTCATTCACTCCCAACCCACGAGCTACCATTGCCATTGTCATCGTTAAAAAATTGATTGAAGCTTAAATGACGAACCCTTCATTTGGGTCTGCCTTCGCGGGGAACCCTGTCCTTTTTCTCTTGTCGATAAGTTTGCTAATTGAAGGAGTATCATGTACCCATCTGGGTCTGCGCCTGTGGAGCTCCATCCTCAGGGTGATGCTCGTAACCTAACGTCCCAAACAAAATTTTGGTCCCTGCATTCCAACCTTCGGACCCCACCCTATCGGTTGCCCATTCATCACAAATTCGCCAAAGTAACTAAGTTGTGCTCGATGCGGGTTCCTCCCTGCAGACTTCTAATTTTGGAGTTTCATTTGTGGTTCACCCTTTTCAAACTGCCGTTATGGCCCGTCCTCCCGCCTAACGAATCCCGCATCTGTGCCCGATGTTTGAGAAGTTTGTAACAAGTTTGCGAGGGAAGGATCCACCATACCTCTCGAGCCCACTGATGTAGACCTCCGTCCACTGTTAGTCGTTGTCCCCTCACTGTTCCAAATGGTCGTTCGGTGTCGTCCATCCACCCACCGGGTCCCGCCCCAAAGAATGTCATCCGTGTTAAACATGCACTAAAATGACTAAGTTTTAAACTCTGCGGGCCAGGTCTTATGAAACTCCGTCCGTGGGACTCCGCTTGACATTTGTCGTTCTCACTATGTTTCGGCCCCCATCTTCCTACGTTGTGAAACCCGATGTTCTATTAGCCAAACTAAAGCAAAACAAATGAAGAAAGGGATAGTCAGCCATGGCCTTCCATGGGCCCGATGTCGCGAAATTCCGTCTGTGGGCCGCCTTGCTCTCTTCGTTGTTCCGAACTGCCAGCTGCTTTTGTCCTCCTGGAATTCAGAGCTTGACCTCTTCCCAGCCATAGAACTTTCAAATGACAAACACGAAGCAAACGACCTTGTCTCCATCTGGACCCGATTCCGCGGGTTTCCTTCACCAGAACTCCATTCGACCTCCACCATTTATAATGGAAATCACCTGATAGTTATGTGCCTAAGTAAAAAATTAGTGATGCCACCATCCTCCAGAGCTTCGGGTCTCGCTCATCAGAACTCTGCCCCTGGAATGATGTCCTGCCAGAGCCGTCCTAACGACAAACATAAAACGACCAAGTCTCCTCCTAGTTTCGATTGCCTAAAGGGAATTCAAACACCCTCCACTCATTAAACTGACTTCGACCCACATGTCAAAATAGGGCATTCCCCTCAATGGACCATTCAAATTGATCAAACATGAAGGTGGGTCAGGACAGGCGGGCCGTCGTGCCATGAATGTCGTCCCCCCTGTAGCTCTTCCCAAAATAGAAAACAACCTAGGGAAGTCTGGTCCTTGGGGCCCGAGTCACACAAGCTCCTTCTTGTAATATGTAATGACAACCTGGATCATATGTTAGGTTCCTCAAATGATGATTTATCCTATCTAACACCATTTTGCAGGGATTTGGGCTAATGTTTCCGTGTTTTCATGCTTGATTGTGCTCACCTCCCTTTTGCCCACAGGATATATGGAATCAAGTGCAGGACCCTCGGGAGCGGCCGCGGAGAAAGATAAAGGGAAGAAGGTTGAAAAAGAACCACGGGGCAAGGAAGACAAGGACTGGATGAAGTACAAGTTCCAAGGGGATCCCCTTAACTCCATGGTCCTCACAGCTTGGAAATATATCTTAGATACCAATCTCAGACACATAGATATAAATAAATTCAAGCAAAGGGTCAGGCTTAGCCCTAAAATGGAGAACGCTAGGGAAATCAAGAGTAGTGGATTGGCCAAGGCTGTAGGATTCCTGCTAGCTCTCATTGCTCCCGAACTTGTGATGGCTTGTAGGGAGGCATACTAGGAGGAAACCAAAACGATAGTGGACAAGGATGGAAACATATTGGATGCATTGTCTGCCAAATCAATAGGAAACGCTTTTCATATCCCTACCTTCAACCAAATGGAACAAAAACCTAAGGAGTACAACAAACAGATGTGGGATCAAGATCCCCTTAAATGCAGAAAGATTATTAATCAATACTGGTTGAAAGAAAAGAGGGATAGTGCTAACAAAGTGCCCCATGAACTCTTCTGAAGTGACTTTTTGGAAGATTACCATGACTTGGTAACTGTTCTAAGAAGAGTTATGGACCTCCCAACCATGGCTTACTTCTAGGAATGGATGCTGTACTTTATTGAGGAGATCATTTGGGGAAATGCTAAATTATATTGGGCAGGAATGATCAGTGACTGCTTGCATGAGCAATTTTTGGCAGTCAAGAAAACATCCAAGTTTTATATGACATCATATCTTGTGTACTTGCTCGCTGACCGTGCCCAATACAAGGGTCTATTTGTAGTACCAAATCCAAATCTGCAAACATAATTGAAAGTATATGACAAGTACCCTCAATTTCAGTATATAAATTTCAAGAAACATTACTGCAGGGTCAATGATGCCTTCACAAGTTATATCATCAGAATGCTTGGGGGTGACCCCGAAAGGAGAGTCTCACATAGTGCCCATGCTTTCATCCGCTAGTTCGCTTTCTTGTTCTTACAATTTCTGAAATTTACTTATATACGAGCTGAAGGATTCTCTGACAAACCATACAAGTTGCCCTGGTACCCAAACGATCGGATAATATTGCTTGAACTTTCACGACAGCTACACCAGGCACACACTCTCTTGAGTTGCAAACATAAGGAAGGGATTCCCTATGCTCTTTCCTTTGATTGGGGGCAGCATGAACTCCACACCTCTCAATGTGATGATCACTCAGAGAAGGAGCTCGTGGAGTACAACCTCAAATTCCATACTGCCCGACCATAGATGGATCCCTATGGTAAATTGAAGAAGATGGTCGTAGCCGAATATTCCCACCTGCATAACATCAAAGAATTTTGGGCCAATTGCAAGGACGACAAGGAGGTTCGTATGCGGCATTACATGTGCATGATAGCCTACTTCATTAAGGTGGTCAAGTTGTTCCGAATACTTGAGCAGGTGGTTGAAGAGGAAAGCACAATAATGGACCTGAGATATGATTCCATCACCAACTTTCCACTACCAGGAATATATTAGAACGAAGAGGAGGTCAATGACCTTGATATTATTAAAAAACTTGTAGAGGAAAGAACCAAGCAATGGGTTGATGGACAAGTTGCTTAGTTGAAGTGGCAAGGAGTAGAGTTAACATTTGTAGAACCCGAGCACCCGCACGAGGGTGAAGCTAATAGTGCCGCTGTTGATGTTACCTCGGTAGGGGAAACCTTGAAATCCCCTCCAAATACAAGATCAAAGAAGAGAAGAGGCGGCTGGGCATCAACCTCAATCTAAAGAATCATCAGGAAAGGCTCCGAAGGTCGACACTCTGAAGAAGTCAAGAAAGTCAGACAGTTTCACGGGAATACCCACTATTCAAGAAGACCCACTCCACGAGGGAGAGAAGCAATCAAAATACCCACCTATTACATCTACTGCCCCAACTGCAACCATTTCCGCTGTCACTCCGTTGCCAATTGCACATACATCAGTTGCCTCCTCTCCGCCCACGATGGACATCTCTATTCACCTCACCTCTACCCCCCCATAGCACAAGTCATAATTGTGGACTCTTCTTCCGCCACTACGTCCCCATTCTCTGGCGCATCCATGTCCTCATTGTTGTCTCTTTCGACAACCATTGCAGCACCTACAATGCCTGTTCTTTCCCTTTCAGAAGAATTCACTAAATATATGCAAAATGTACCATCAGAGCTTTCTGGAATGTTTGAAAACCCCGCAGTGCAGACCGCCCTTGCTCACACCATAGCTGGTCTTCTTGTTCCTCCTCCTACTGAGCCCCCCTCAATGGAGGCTACAATGCAAATTTTAGAAGAATTGGATAGGAAACAGAGGGAGATAGCCAAGAGATTGAAGGAAGATACAAACGATTATCATGAGCATCCTATATTCGAACATCATGTCATTGACGAGGTCGTCTATGAATCCTCTGGGGAGGATGAGGAACAGTTGGGGACTAAATATATCGTGGAGACCATCGATCCATAACTCAAGGAAGAGATAGCATAGCAACTTAAGGATGGTGGGGAGGAAGTTGAGAAACAACCCACTACAGAGGAAGGAAATATTGATGAAGAAATGGAGGACACTGAGTCTCCAATAGGGGAACATGATCAAGGCCCCAAGCTGGATGAACAAGTACCCCTTTCTGAAGAGCAAAAGGAGGAAGAAAAAGAAAAGGATGAGGAGGGTCAGCTTGAGGAGGAGGCTGAAGTGAGGAGCCCAGAATCAGAGCATCATGAAGAACACGGGCTTGAGCAGTAAAAAGAAGAAAATACTTCTAAGAAAGAGGATAGCCCCCAAAAGCATGAGGCTTCTGAATCCCCAAGGAAAGTGACGGTAGTTATACATGATTCAAATGAAGAAAAGGGGATCGGCTGGAACAAGAGACCTCAGGCAACAAAACATTACAAATGCAACACACTCATGAGGAACAAGGTGATCAGGAATCACCAAAAAGGGAGGCTCATTTGCCTGAGTGGCTTGAAAAGCAATTGGAAAAGAAAGCTCCACCCACAATGGATCCTAAGGCAAGACTAGAAGCCATCTTGGATCGAGCACAAGTCAACACTAAGAAGAAAGAGAAGAAGCTGAAGGGTAGATCTCAACTAACCATGTACGCCTCAGGATCAAGGACAATACAAATTTCCACCCCGATAATGAGTGAGGGAGGGGTGAGCTATAATATTTCTACCATCGACCTTGGGACAACGACATGGGAACAAAAGATTGATCATCTCTAGGGATCCATCGCCACCATTGTGCATCAAATGAACAAAGATAAGACCTCTAAGGAGGAGCTGAAGGCATAGGTGGTGGATTTGACCACATACATTCAACAATGGTCCTCGGTGGATGAGCTCCCAACCACATCAACAGACCCCCCATTGCTGCTATCTGAGGAGCATATCAATAAATTGGAAAAGAGAAAGAATTGGACTAAGGCCACTAAAGATTGGTTCCAACAAGTCCTTTACAATCGGAACATGGGCATCAGACATGCAGTCAGAACAACAAATAAGTTCATGGAAGTACTTAGGGTGTTGGAAGGCACAAGGAAGTTCTGCACTGATTATCCCAACCTGTATAGAATCATGTACCCCAAAATCGAGGCTATCCTCAGGAAACCAAACAAATTTTGGGAAAATGAGCTATATTTGGTGAAGGATGACCAATGGCTCGTGGAAACATGGAAGCTAAGCTTGGATCATTGGAAGGAGGTACTAGAGCAGGTGTTCCATGAGGTGGGAATGGAAATTGATTGGGCTAAGGAGGTCCGAGCAGACTATACCGAATATGTAAAGTTGCTGATAGATCTTGATGTGCCCGCAAGCGAGCTGGATACAGATAAGTTGGAACCATATTTCCAAAAGTTGGAAAGCGGGACCACATACACATTAATGGTGGAATTCATGGGGTTCACTACACGAGTCTTCAACTAGTCTGAACATATAGTGAAGAATACACCCAAGTATGAAAAAGACTGGGATACCCTCACCAAGAAATCAAGAAGCCTGAACTTCCGGGTACTCTAGTTTGATATCATGGAATGAGACAAGCTTCAGGCGCTAATCCTGAAGTTCATAGAATATGCCACTATTAAGAAAAGCGAAGGCAATCCTGTTATTGATGATGAGTTCCTCACAAAGTAGCTACATCAAAAGGGAAAACAACATTCTACTACAAGAGAAGATGCTATAGTGCTGCCACATGAGGACAAAATAAGGAAAGGACAAGAATGCAATTTTAAATTGCAAAATATTTGGGGGTAGGTGAAACCCTAGTGTAAAGTGAATCCTGGCCACACAATGTAAATTAATCTTGACCACTCATTTTTATTTTTGAGAACTATAAATAGGGGTCTCCTCCTCTCATTTTGAGAGAGTTGAGTTGTTGTAAAGGCATGCTATAGAAATATTAATAGAAGTTCATTGGATTTTGGTGGACTCTTGAGTTTCTATTGCATGTTGCATGGTTCATCTCCCATAGTTAGCTGATTTAGAAAGATTTACTTTGCTATTTAGAATGTTTTAGTTTGTTTTGATAGAGTAGTTGATGCTGTTCAATGATTGTGTAGCATTTTGTTGTGTTGATGCCTTTCTTGTCCATACTTTTGGCTATTTACTGATGGTAGATAGTTGTGTAAAGTTAGTCTGGGCATAAACTAAAAGCTGCTCCAAACTTCTATCTTTTGTTCATGCATGTTTATGATGAATGAATGGTTGAATATTTGCAGTCCTTAAAAGCTTACACAAGTTTCAGGATATTGTGAGTTTATCTGGTTAAGTGAAATTCTATTTTAAGGAAGTTGTCCGTAGTAGAACCCTCCATGATCACTGTTCATTGCTAATTTCAGATTTGGGAACTCCTTCCTTTCCCTGCCCTTTTTCTTTTCTTTTAATAAACAACCTATGCTAAGGTTCATTGCACATTGTAAAGCCAAATCTCAAGATAAGACAGGAGTTTAAGATTGATGTTCGAAGTTGCAACAAATTACATACTAACTTCCCATCTCAAGAACTCCATCCTAAGATCCAACTTCTTTGCAGCCCAACTTCCGTAAGTCTGCCCTATGATTACCAACAAAATCACATTTAAACCATTGAGATATTCCATACATGTCATGAACTGACACCCAAGAGACCTTGGGGTGATTTTCAACAACTTGTTGTTGGAGATTACCTTTCAAGAGAGGTGATGCACCCATGTGTTACATGTGTTGAGAAAGTGCTAAAACACTCATCAACATGCTTTCCCCTTGAGTTTATTGGACTTTGATGATTAGAAGAATTGATTTGAGCCTTATTAAGAAAATGCTTCAACTCATCAATCTGTTTTGAATAACATTTATGTTCATCATTTCCTGATTTATTGCAACATGCACAAGTAGGCCTCTCCTTCTTAGATGATTCCCATTTTGAGGGAGATGATTCTGGTTCATTATGTGGCTTGTTCTTTTTTTTTTTTATAGGATTCATTGATTAATTATATACCTTTGACTCACTAGCCAACAATGCTTGTGACTTGGAAGACTTGATTATACCCATGTGCATTAGATTCACTTCCTCTATAATTAGGAGATTTGAAAATTCATCAAACTTATGATCAACATATGATTGTCCCATAGAAATTCGATGGGTATGAAATCCATAAACGAACACTAAATACTTAGGACCAACCTTGGATAATACATTCAAAACTAATTGTAAATCCTCTTTGTCAATGTTACAATATTTTAGCTATGTTCTTAATTGTTTTATCTTGGAGATGTAGTCTTGGATGTGGTAACAAATTTAGGATCAAGATTCATCAAATTATTATCAATTTGATATCCCTAATCTTATCAATTTTACAATACAATTTCTCAAGTCTTCCAAGCATCTTTAGCTGTTTTGCATGACTCAACATGAAATTGTAAATCAAATGAGACTAATGAACATATGCATCCAAGTGTTTTCTCACGAGCAATATCCCATTATACCGATTCTTTAGCATTAGTAGGTTGAGAAGTAGTTTCTTTTAGATAGCCTATAAGACCCTTCCCCATGAGATAATTCCACACTGATTTTTTGCAAGAAGCATATTTATATGGAGTTAGGAGATCAATTTGAGATCCCCCATTGTAAGAACACAAAATAAGAAAAAGAAGCAACCAAACACTACAAGATTACCCTCCCAAATTACTCAATCAAGACACCCCCAATAATATATGATTTGTGGAATTTTATAGTTATTGCGATTATATGTGCCACTTGCAAAAAAAAATAATGAAGTGGACTTGATCTTAGAGCATACAGATGCAAAATTTGGCCATAATCTCAAAGAATTTTTTTACATAAAATGAGATCAATTTGATCACACCACTATAAAGTACACAAAATTATTCACTTTAAAAATAATCACCAAAAAATGTTACCATAGGAGCAAGAATAAAGTCCTAGAAGTTCCCAAAACAAAAGCGACAAAACACTTGCGAGAATCTACAATTTTTGGAAAAACCAAGCACCAAAATAAAAAACAGTTGCACCACTATGAAGAGCACAAATTTATACCCCAAATAAAAACATATTGCTTGAGAAAAGGAGTTTGTATGACCAAGTTATGGCGGTTTGGAAATTTCCCTTCAAAACTAAAATGCAAATGGTGAGGGGGGAAAAAAATCTTTAAGGAGTGTTGGCGTTATGATGAAGTTAGCAATCCATGTGATTAAATTTGATAGTCATTTGGCCATAATTGGTGGAATATGCTCTCTATCTAGACAAAATATTCTTGATTGATTGAATATGTAGAAGGATTTTTTGGTCGATGATCACTGGGCAGAATCTATGGTAGATGCCGAAATATTCATTTGAATTCACCATTTTTTAAAGTTGCCAGCAGTATGTGGGGGCTTGTAATTGAGGCCAAGTTGTGTGGCAGGTGGGGGATACGCCATGTGGCTCCTGCGGTCACTAGGTACCTGTGTAGGCAGGTACAATCAGACTACCTTGCCTATGTAGGGTACTATTTTTTTTATTTTTATAAATTTTTTTATGAAAAATAATATAAACTGACTATATATTTTTAAAAAAATTCAAAAAAATTGAAACTAAAATATTTACCGACTACAATTTTTTTTTGTTTACGCTTGCAATAATGACGACTATATGATCAGCGAAGGAGGGGAATTTTTTCCTCAAGCCTCGAGAAAAGTGCTCTAATTTTCATGATTTGGCAGTCGATCTTGGGGTTTGTGGCCCTTCCAAACACAACTGTAAGGGTGATTTTGGCCCAAAATGCTTCGAAAATTCAGCGACCTTCTAGATTTGGTGACCCTTGCCAACTTGAAACCCTTGTAAATTAGACAAAATATGTTGGTATTTGACAAAAAAAGGAAAAATGTTTTTCTTTGATGCCTTGGATTCAATGGTGAGGTCCTTGAAACCTCCAATCGCATCCAACAAAATTTTTACGCCAAGATTGGTTCCTCAAATATGGGAAGAAGTCTACAACACTGAAGCTTTGATACCATGCAGGAGTTTATGGTGAACTCCTCAACACCCTAAGATCACCTGCAAGTGAAATGTCAAGAAAATGATGATTATGATGAGGGTTAATATAATAACCTATTTCCCTAATTTCATTCAAGGAAATGAGATCCACACAATCAAATGACAATCAACCAAGAAAGTGAGTCAAATCAAGGCATGAATCAACAAATTTCCTATCAATGAAAGGACGGGGGTAAAATCTAAATAACACTTTGGAGGGAAAGATCAAAACCATCAAACAAACTCTAAAATGCAAGCTATAAAATGCGAATGAAGAATAGTAATCAAATCTGACATAAACAATAATCAAAAGGAAAATATGGAAAAGGGGAAAAGGATGTGTACCTTTCACCAAAAGTCACCTTTTGAAGCTCATTGAGGACTCATTCGATATGAGTAATCAAATTTGACATAAACAGATTTTAAAAGGAAAATATGAAGAACAATAATCAAATTTGATAGAAATAGTAATCAAAAGTCTTGGCTAGGGTTCTCTGAAATCTGTTTTTGGGTTCTCTTCTACTGTGTCTGCACTCCTAGATTCCCAATTCTCACTGTCATACAGTTGGAAATAAATTCTATAGAGGAGTTTTTGTGATATGACAAATTTTCTTGCAACTTTGACAACTTTGTAACTTTCTCCAATTTTTGTCTTCATAGGATCTTCACCTAAAATTTGCAATCACACATAAAAGAGAGAAAAATGTTGTTTGTTAAGGAATGGGGGTTTGCCTTGGTTGAACCCCATTTTGGTAATTAAACCTTGAAATGAAATTGAAAAATATGAAGTAATGATGAATGAACAACAATATGCAACTACTCACCAAAATTTATTTGAACCTTGGAATACAAATCTTCAATTAACATGAACTGGCTTCAATGGATGTATATTTTGATCATGAAACTTGTCTTGAAACAATGTATTTGAATACTTGCATAGATCTTGAACACTAAATCACCATATTAGCTCAAACAACATGCATGATGCAAGAAATCTTTGACATGATGATATGAATCTTGATTTTTGCAATAATCTTCAATAATTCTACCCTTGAATGCCTTGAAATTGCGCTTGAAATGCTCTTAATCACACTTTCTCATAAATTTTCTAGAATGCTTGAAGTCTTAGATTTTGCTAGGATGAAAGATAGTGAAATGACCTCTTATTTATATATATTTTAAGATTAATTCCCAAAATTCAAATATTACAAGCCGACATTTGAATACACATTTGAAACCATTGAAATAATACCAAAACATAGTTTGAATTTAGGTCTTAAGTGCAAGTGAGGACCCATTCGCTCTATGGAAAATGGGTCTTAGGTCACTTGCCTAGGACACACATTACTCAATGTTAAGCATAATGTTATGGAATTTATGAATGTCGGGTTTATCCCTCAAAATTTGCAATTAATTAGGTTTGGATTTGAATTAAAGGGGCCAATTAAGATAAATTAACCTCAATCAATTAATAAAGCCCTAGGTTAGTGTGAAAGTGTAAAGGTACACCTTACAACACCAAAAATAAGGCACAATTAAGTCCATTTTAATAAAAAACCCTAAACTTATGTGAATATGTAAAACATATTACAACACTAAATTAAGGCATCATTAAGCTCATTTTATTATTGATTATTCATTCCCAAATTATGTGTGAAAAAGGAGTACTTTTTCCTACACTATAACAAGACAAAAATAACTTTCATAAGAGAGAATTGGAAGAAATATCATGTTATGATTATGGATGCAAGATTTCTAGATTGAATTATAGTGTACATATGATGGCTTGCTGATAAAGTCAAGTTATGAGATAGGATTAAAAAATATCATGACATGTGTCTTAATCTTGTTGAATGAGACAACTACCTCAACAAATATTAAATGACCTAAGACACAAGCATTAAATGCTAAAAGATAAGATAAGCTCTAGTGACAACTAACACTAACTAGAAAGATTTCGTCCTAGGACCTAAGTGGACTTAACATGTAAATAGGACCTAGATAGGTAAAATGCCTATTTACACCAACAAGAGTTGGGGTGTCGAGGATAATCTACAACACATACCACAATTCAAGGATTGAGGTTTGAAAGGAGGGCATTCTAGTGAGAGTAAGTTAAACTCTCCAATAAAAGTTTGCAAAGGAACAATGTTCTGAGGAAAGAGACGACATAATGGACAACTTCAATAGGCCAACAAGATAAGGGAATAGTCATGAGGTATGCATGAATGGGGAAGTTTGAAACCCCAATGAAAGTATAGAAGAAAGTATGATTGGGAGGAAAGTCATGAACTAGGAAGGAAAACCCCACAACTCCAAAAACTTGTACTAACTTAGAAAATTGGTCATAACTTTATACTTAGAAATTTGGGAATCTTATGTAGGTGCATGGCGGATGAAGGGAAAGAACTCATATAAAAATTTGAATTAGGGGAATATTAGGGATAGGAGATGGGAATTTTGGACTGCAATGTAAATTATAGAAAAAAGAGGACACGACACACTTTAAGCTTGAGTTAGGATAGACCAAACTTTTCTATATCTTCTCTTCCCAATGTATCTGTAGAGGAGGGAATTTTCTACCCTCAAGTCTCAAGACAAGTAGAGTCTACAAGGAGCAAGTGGTCCTCAACTACCTCAAGGAACAAATATTTAGTGACAAAATAAAGTGATGAGAGTTCCAAAAACAAAAAGAGTAGGTCACAGAGGTTTTCCAAACAGACCGAAAAGCTCTCGGTCAAGGATGACAACATGACCCAAGAATGACAGTGCAACCCAAGGATGACATCGTGGCCCAAAGATGATAGCGTAAAATGTTGGCATCTCAATGACACACTGGAATCTCACATGAATTGAATCTCTAGACTATCATAGAAAACAACAAAATGACTACTATTTTGATTGCTAAGAACTCTTGAAATACGAGAAAATAATAGTATAACAAAGAATAAAATAAAATAAACTAAGTGAAATATAAATGATAAAGTGAGAGAATAAGAGAAATAAAATGCTGATGATGGACCAAGAAATGAAGCCTCTAGAAAAAAAATATATTGAATACCTGAACACATAAGACCGAGAAAAAATATTGGGGTTTTTAAGGGGCTTGCCTCAGTCAAACCACTGTTTTAGTGTTTCCACCTCAACGAACAACTAAATAGATAGATAGATAGAAAGATAAATAGACAAGATAGTAAAATGCATAGATGAGGGATGTAAGAAATCTGAGGATGCTCAAAGACATAAGATAAGAGATAGATATCACTTGCAAGGCTTGAGGAAGCCAAAGAGAGAGAGAGAGAGAGAGAGAGAGAGAGAGAGAGAGAGAGAGAGAGAGAGAGAGAGAGAGAGATAGTTGTGAGAGCCAAGATAGTTGTTGAGAATATTGTGAGAGCTTGAGACCACTGTAGCAAGCAAGAGAGTTGTGCAAGCTTGAGAGAAAGAGAGAAAGAGAGATTTTGAGAGAAAGAAAAGAGAGAGTTTTCAAGAGAGAGACCAAGTGTAGAGAAGGGGGATTCTCTACCCCTGAGACTCCCAGATCATGGAAGAGCCTAAGGGAGTGAACTTCCCTAAACTACCTCAAACTACCTAATGAGTTGAATAATATGAAAGAGATTGCAAGAAACAAATTAGAAGTGGAGTTTCAGGAGTAATAGAAGATAGCTTCAAAGATCGAAAGAGAATGTCATTGAGATTTTTGTGACAGAAGGAGGGGCTCTCGACCAAATGACGACATCACAGGAGTGGGATGTTAGTGTGGTGTACTAAAGTCCTAGGGACGCACTGGCATCTTGTATGGGAAAAACACTAAACCCTCAAACAAAAATTCAAAGGATCTGCTAACTATCCTAGATCCGAGCTCTGTTTAAGCTATCAATTTAACAGAAAGCAAGTATGTAGATAAATGACAAGGAAAGCGAGAGACTTACTTACAATAAGTCTTGCGCTTTGACGCTTCCCACAAAGCTCCACACGATCAACCTGCACACAAGGCGAACGAGGAAAAACATTGGGGCAATTTTGAGGCTTGCCACAGTCAAACCCCCATTTTGTTGTTCCCACCTCCATGGATTTCCAAATAGAGAGAAATAGACACAAGACTGGTAAAAGAAAACCTTGCTACGAAGGAGAACACATAACACGAAATATACACCAAAGTGATAAAAAAAAACCCCACTATGGAGGAGAACCCATATCACAAAATAAAGACACAATAGATAATATGTTATCAAATTTACAAGAAACAAGAGAGCATTACCAACAGTCTGCGACCCCCTCTTGGATTGATAGACACAATGCTAAGCACTTGCAAGAGAGATTTGGTTGTTGGAGAGACTTCAGTCTGGCAAAGCTTTTCCATAAGAATGAGATGGAGAAGAGAAGAGTAATAAGAGCAAGTTAGAATGAGAGAATGTTACCAAAAGTGTTAGAATTTTTTGCAAATGAGAGTGAAAAGAGGTTTTTTTAGCTACGTGGGCGAGAAGAGTCGTTACTCTTGGAATCCTACCACATAGATGTGTGTCACGGGTCAAGAATTCCAAGATTACTTGTTTGAACTCATGAAAGAACTGAGATGATAGCATGCCACATGAATTTCTATGTTCCACACAAGCATCCAACTCACTGTTTCATGAGAAATGAGGTGACAAACTGTTGTTGCTTTATCATTGGTCCTTATGGAGTTGAAATGCTAAAATTTTGACTCATAAGGTTCTTGTCATAATGCAGCTAGGCACCATAAATGCAAGGGTCGAATGCACAAATATGAAATTTCCATGGGGTGTAATTTTACGACATTATACCAAGAAGACCAAATGAAGTGAAAAGATGGATTATAAAGAGATAATAGAGGGAAAAGAAGGTTCTTGAGCTGTTACAAGGTGTCCCAAGTTGTTTCCACTAACAAAGGTAGGTGGCAAGTGGCAAGATGTTCATAAACAATTTTTTTAACATTGAAATATCATGGTACATCCGCGCGACGCGTGGACATCCAGACAAATCACACTAAAAAATGATAGGAACGAGGAAAACACAAGGTTCAATGCGAAGCTGACACTCAAAGGTAGCTGTTGAAAAGGTCCTGAGCATCCTGAGGGAAAAAGGCTGATGCAAGGGCTAAAATGAGCCTAAGTGAACACTAAAGTGGCTGCAAAAGTGTAGGTGAAATTGCCATAGGGTGCAATTTTACGACACTACATTTTTCCCCCACTTTCACGGGCTTATGAATTTACATTAATATGCATGCTAAAGGAAATCTACTAAAAATAAATATCATGGTGCCAAAACGATATTGTAGAGGAAGTAGATAGTTCTTTGAACCAAGGAAGCATTTCCCCAAGGTGAAAACTTACAAAAAAAATGCATTAGACAAGAAAAATATGCACAAGACAACAAGGATAGAACATAAAAAGCTACTAAATCATGGGGTTAGAACATAATGGACATATAAATATTTAGAAATAAAAACATGGATACCACATACACAAAGGTACATAACAAACTCTAGTGCAGGAAAATGCATATCCTTGTATTTTCACACTTGTTTGGGCCCCCCTTGCTTTGTTTATCCTTATTTATGTCTTAATTGGTCCTATTTTGCATCCATAAGCCTAATAAACTATATCTTTTTATGGCTAATCTCGACAAACATCAAAGGATAAATGATAATTTAATGATTCTGATTGTGTGTCCCTAATTTTTGGGTCGAGAATAAGATGCCACCTAGGGCGTCTTTGTCCCCGAAAGGTCTTGGGACCTTGATTTCAAAAGCACCTTAAATGAGCCCCTTTTTGGAGTCTTGGCTCCAAGTTTCAAGACTTGGGACTAAGACACCACCTAAGGCGTCTTAGTCTCCCTTAAATAATTTTCAGGATTTAATTTCAAATCTTGGCAAGGTTTAGCCTCCTTTAATTAATGATTTCATATGTCGACTTGTTGTGGTGTAATTTCAGGATATTAAGCAGGGATAAGTATAAATACAAGGTTCATTCACTCTTTTTCATTCAAAGCATTCAATTATTCATTCCTAAGGCAAGTTTATGAGATCAAGAGCAATTATTCAAGCATTTGGAGCCATCATCAAGATTCAAGCATCATATCGGGGATATTGTTACATCATGTTTGTTTTTGTGCTAACATTTGTGATGTAGGGTTCAAAAAAGTGTTTCATGCAAGATCTATATCATTCAAGGAGTCAAGAACCACATCCATTGCAACCATTTCAAGCATATTTGTAGCACCTTGTCACAAGGGTTTAGTGAGTTGCAACATAGTGTTTTGTTCATTCATCATTTCCCTCCATTTTATTCTATTTCAAGGTTTAATTACCAATAAGGGGTTTGACGAAGGCAAACCCCCATTCACTAACAATCAACAAGTTTTTCCTCTCTTGCATATTTGTGTTTATAGATTTAGGTTGAAGACTTGAAGATCATTTGAAGTACAAAGTTGTAAAGTTGAAAAGTTGCATAGAAAAGTTGTCATCTTCACGAAAAATCACCTACAAGGCTAGATCCGAAAGTTTCAGTACCTGAGATCAGAGAAGAAGGAAGTGCAGACATCAAGCCTCAGGACCACATTCAAATATTTTAGAAATTTAGATCAAGACTAAGATGGTAGCAAGGGATTCTTAGTCCTATAAGTGGAATTTTGCAGAGATTCTTTCAGATATAGTTCCGACATCCAAAGATTTTGCATCTACCTCAAAAAATAGCAATGAGACTAATAAGATAGTAAGGGCATCCTAGTCCTCCCTAGCATATTTTGATAGCTTCTTTGCATTTCTGGAATCCTCATTACATTTCCAGAACTCCCAAGTACACACATCCTAACTTGCTATTGCATAATTTCATCATTTACACTCATTATTTGGCTTGCATTACTAGGTTTTGTGAGTTGAATGTTAAGTTGCCTTTTCCAAGCTTTTGCTTGGTGGTGAACCCCTTTGAGTTTAAAGAAACCTCTCCTAGGTATTTCCTATTGAGAATTGACTCACCCTTTGGGTTGATAGTCAATCCAATTTTTGATCCTAGGACATTCTTGAATGACCATAGGAGAAAATTAGTGTTCTATGACCTAGGTTATAGGGCATCCATTTTCTTTACGATTCATTTTGGTGAACCCAAAATTTTGGACATTCATTTTTCTGATTTGGAGTTCATTAAAATCCTAGATCTAGATTGTATTCATTCTTGCATTGCATCTTGCATTAGTGAAAGTGCATCTAAGGTTTCTCATATTTGCATTAGTGAAAGTGCATATAGGTTGAATTTTTTATTTCTTGCATCATTTTATCTCATTGAAAAACTAAAAAGTGCATTATCAATCATCCTAATTGCATTTAGGAACATTGTTATTGCATTCAAAATTGAAAACAAATGCATTCAACTTTGCATTCAATTGCTTGTCATTAGTTACTTTTTCTTGCATTCATTGGGATAGTTTTCTATTTCTAAACATTAGGTACCTGGGTGGGCAACCTGGGAACACTTTTATCAATCCATATTTTGTTGTCTTTCTAAACAAACCCTTATTGGGACTAAAACGCCCTTACTGGTGTCTTAGTCTTTCTCTAGGTTTTTACCTTAGAATCCTATCTCAATTGATTGTATTTTGTTCCAATTTTTGGAACCTTCAAATTCCTTCAGCAGGACCAAGACGCCCTTGCTGGCATCTTAGTCCCTATGGAGTTTGAAGTTGTAGTTTTCAAGGTTTAAATTTTCTTTTTTGCACTTTTGGTTGTTGCCATTAGTTAGCTACTTCAATTGTTTGAGTTTCTATTACATGCATTTCACTAAATCTAGCTTAATTGGTCTACATTCACTACACTATCAAAATTTAAAATGACATTTACAACATCTAATTTTCAATCTATTGCATAGTGTAATCAACAAATTACCTTGTTTTAGGTCTAAAAATCTGAAAATGCTCACATTTCTGAAACTTTGCATAATATGGATAAAAACACTTTCCACTTTTGCATGCACAATGTTTACATTCATAAAACTTTGCATGAATTTGATAAAAGTGCTTTTCATTTTTGGATATACATTGTTTGCATTCTTAAAGTTTTACATACATTGGCTAAATGTGTTTTGCATCTTTGGATATACATTGTTTACATTATTAAAACATTGCATGAGATGGTTAAAAGTGATTTTCATTTTTGGTCAAACAATGTTAGTACCTTACCTTTCTAGGCATGCTAAGAAACAATTCATATCCACTCCTTATGAGAGTGTTTTAGTGAAAGAGACCTTGGACAATCCTAACGATCATATTTGTTCTTCTCTTAATATCTCTCCTATTGGCGAAGAAGATATTTTGGTGATAGAAGAATCAATCAATGAGAGTTTTGAGAATCCTAGTTGTTTCTCTCCTTCTATCTCTTTCAATAGGCAAGAAATTGATGAACAAGAAGAAACAACCATAGGTAATCATGACGACCACATAACACAACAAGAAACCATTGAAACTTCAACTAGATTACATTCATCTCCCAAAATCTTCCCCTCTTGCGATAATGTTCTAGAGGATGAAAGTGTAAGTGAGGAATATATGTTGGTGTTGGATGATCAAACCTTTAAGATATATGACAACCCTCTTTATGTTTCTTCCCCTGCCTATCCTATTTTGGAAGACACTAAGGAACAAATGAAATTATAAATGATCATGACAATCACATTTGTTCTTCTCCTAGTTGTGAAGAAGATACTTTGATGTTAGAAAATAAAACCAATGACATTCATGAGGAAAAAATTATCGAGCAAGACAATATCATCATTGAAAATCAAGAAACTTCAACTATTGTTCATTCCCTTACTTGTGATGAAGTAATTTCGGAAGAACCAATCCTTGAATGTCAAGAACATTTGGTTTGTAGTTCTAATAACTCACCAACTAGGAAAGATATCATGGTGGAAGACAATGAGAACATTGACAATAGTAATTCCTTAGATGAAGATGATGAAGTGAAATTAGAATCCCATTCACTAAGCGATCATAAAAATGAGGGTAAGCATTTTTAGGTTATGCACATTAGATACACCTTGGAGTACTCTCATGAGCCTAAACTTATCATTTATCCACCCTCTCAAAAACGACGAGTTCAAAATAATCCTGTCCTCATCTTTGAATCACCTAAGAAAAATGTGTCGTAGCAATTGAGTTACAATACCGTTGCTCATACATACAACACTAGGAACAATCCAAAACCAAGACAAACACCTTCAACATCCCTCTCATTGCCTAACCCTATCTTACTGGGTCCTCCTTGTTTTCCCCCACAAAGTGGAAAGGAGTATGATCTTGTTGAACAACTTAAGAATACTCCTGCTAAGATATGCCTATGGGACCTAATTTAAAATTCACCTAATTATCAAACCATGCTTCAAACAACCTTGCAACAAGTTGTGGTTCCCTCTAGTGCAAACCGGAATGACATAGCAACTATGATTCAAGGAATAAATGCTGACATTGTTTTCCACCAAAGTGAGCTCCCTCATTTGGAAGTGCAAAAACAACATGATGGTTTCATGGTAATAGCTCAATACAATACGATAGGGATAAAGAGAACCCTTGTTGACAATGGCTCAACCTTAAATGTGTGTAGTGTAAACCTTTTGGATAAGCTTGGTGTCAATAAATCAAAAATCCAACCCACCTCTTTATCTATTAATGGCTTTGATAACGTTCGAAAACAACCGCTTGGTGTAATCACTTTACCTATTAAAGCTGGAAAGGCCACATCAGAAACACTGATCCATGTTATGCCTCATGATCTTTCATATAATCTTCTTTTAGGAAGACTATGGATTCATGCAATGATGGGGTGCCTTCCACTCTTCATCATAAAATGAAGTATATCTACAACAACAAAGTGTACACACTTGAAGCTGACCCTGAACCAAATAGTTGTTTGAACATTGATAAAAACAAAGAGAATACTTTAAACACATTGACACCGACTACACAAGTAGAGCCCATGCAAGAACAACAAACATAAAGATTCCCTAAACCATTCAAAATGATATCGCTAGACGATTTGGGGTCATTGAGTTTTGAACCAACATTCATGGGAGACTACAAGGGCATAAGCAAAGACTGTGACAAGGGCAAAGAAAAAGCATCAATGTCAACACAAAATTTGAAAGACCATTATAAAGCATCCACCTCAACCACTTTAGACGAAAAATAAAATTACACAACAAACTTTGACGAGATAGACTATCAACAACCACCTAATCCAAAAAAGATGAAAAATCTTTATGGAAAAGGTTATGAAATGATGAAACAACTTGGTTATAATGGAAAAGGATGTGGTGCTCAAGAACAAGGTATTTGTGTCCCTATAGAGCCTAACACGCAAGAAACAACTCATGGTCTTGGTAATTGTCCTATTATAGAAATCAAACCATCAAACAAATCTTCACTCAATATCAACACTCTTACAAAAGATTCCTCTAAGTTGACTTTAACAATAGTGCATCCTAAATTGATAGACACTAGTGGTCTCGATTGTTATCGTTTGCAAGAAACAAATAATTCCTTTCTAAACATCAATGTCATAATGCAAAACACTTACGATTCTAATTCTATACATTTTACATCTTCCTTTAAAGAAGAGAACAAAATCTCACAATATAAAGAGTCTTATGTAGGTATGACAACTAATACTAAGCAAGATATATCTTTGCCGCAAAATAATGAAACATCCTTTACTTTTGATCAAGAAAGTATCTTGTTGAGACTCCTCCAAGATCATTTGATATCTCTCCCTCCAAGAACATGAAAGAAATTTTACTACAAGAATTCATTTTGTGCATATCATAGAGTTCATGGTCATTCTACTAATGAATGTAAGGCTTTAAGTGATAAAATTCAACATCTTAAGGAGTGTGGTGCTCTTCCTTATGGAGGAGTACCTAATTCCTCTAATTGATATTGATTTTCATTCGATCATGTTTCTTATCAATCATTTCGGCTCATCCTTGTCCTGCACTAAGTGGGGGCAAGGGGTTAGATAGCCTTGTCCTCATATGTCACCTATCGTTGCCTCTTCTGGCTAGTTGACCGCCTTTCATGTACATGTAAGAGCAAGCTTGGGATGTGGACGACATGCCTTAAGTTGGATCACATGTGATGTACTGAGTTATACATTTTGGGGGCAACCCCTTCCCTTCTCATGATGTAGCTTATTGGAAACATATGACTTGGCATAGGGCTTTCCGAATAAGATCTCATGTCTCTTACTTTAAAGCAATTTCTCATAGTAATGGTGTTAAAAACCTCTTTAAAGTGGGGGCATACATCAACACTCATGTTTCATTGTGCAATTTTCTTTTTTCTTGCGATGCGTCCTTTTCTTGGTGGTTTCATTATGTTTGATTTCCTCCGAGAGTGTGATATTTTTTTGATTTCTCCTCTCTTGGAGACGTTAAGAACAATGTTCCCTAAGATGAGACCTTGCACGAACTAAGAAAAATCCCTTCGAACATCTCTCTCTCTCTTATTGTGTTACATCTTTGTACCTTATTAAAGTCATGGAGGTATGACTTTGATATGGTTCCTTGGGGTTCACCTAGTGAACAACTAGCTTCACTACCCCTTGTGAGCATGCATTTTTCTTTATCCTTATCATAGTCATGGGGGTATGACTTTGGTATGGATTTCCTGGGGCTCACCTAGTGAACAACTAGCTTCACTAGCCCTTGTGAGCATGCATTTTTGTTTGCATAGTGGACAACGCGTTCCACTTGTAAACCTTTTTGGACAAACAACGTAGACCCGATCCACAACGCGTTGGACGACCAATCGAAGCTTGATCTGTTGCATTTTTTTTCCTTTTCTGTCTTTGATGGTGTATGTTTGTGATCTGGTTTTGGCTTCATATATCATCCATGAGTGTGTTCCTTTGTGACTATGTTGGTTTGTCATAGGATCTTGATCCTGGGGGCTTAGCCACCCTCTTGGTTATTGTCAGCCTATCTTACTTGCATTCATACATTTGAACCCCTCTTAATTGCGTGGTTGGATACTTTAGTGTGAGTTTGAAGCAATTTCACCCTCTCACTAAAGTGGGGGCTAAATGTAGTGTAGGAAAATGCATACCCTTGCATTTTCACACTTGTTTGGGCCCACCTTGCTTTGTTTATCCTTATTTATGTCTTAATTGGTCCTATTTTACATCCACAAGCCTAATAAACTATATATTTTTATGGCTAATCTTGACAAACATCAAAGGATAAATGATAATTTAATGATTCTAGTTGTGTCCCTGATTTTTGGGTCGGGACTAAGACGCCATCTAGGGCGTCTTTGTCCCCTAAAGGTATCGAGACCCTAATTTCAAAAGCACCTTAAATGGGCCCCTTTTTGGAGTTTGTACCCCAAGTTTCAAGACTTGGGACTAAGATGCCACCTAGGGCCTCTTAGTCCCCCTTAAGCAATTTTTTCAGGATTTAGTTTCAAATCTTAGTAGGATTTAGCCTCCTTTAATTAATGATTTCATATGTCGGCTCTTTGTGGTGTAATTTCAGGATATTAAGCATGGATAAGTATAAAAACAAGGTTCATTCACTCATTCTCATCCCAAGCATTCAATTATTCATTCTTAAGGCAAGTTTATGAGATCAAGAGAAATTCTTCAAGCATTTGGATCCATCATCAAGATTCAAGCATCATATCAAGGATATTGTTGCATCATGTTTGTTTTTGTGCTAAAATTTGTGATGTAGGGTTTATGATTCAAGCAAGTGTTTCATACAAGATCTATATCATTCAAGGAGTCAAGAACCACATCCATTGCAGCCATTTCAAGCATATTTGCAACACCTTGTCATAAGAGTTTGGTGAGTTGTAACATAGTGTTTTTTTCATTCATCATTTCCCTCCATTTCATTCTATTTCAAGGTTTAATTACCAATAAGGGGTTTGACCAAGGCAAACCCCCATTCACTAATAATCAACAAGTTTTTTCTCTCTTGCATGTTTTTGTTTGTAGATTTAGGTTGAAGAATTGAAGATCATTTGAAGTGCAAAGTTGTAAAGTTGCAAAGTTGCATAGCAAAGTTGTCATCTTCACGGAAACTCACCTACAAGCCATATTCAAAAGTTTCAGGACCTAAGATTAGAGAAGAAGGAAGTGCAGACATTAAGCCTCAGGACCACATTTGAAGATTTTGGAAATTTAGATCGGGACTAAGATGGTAGCAAGGGCATCTTAGTCCTCCAAGTGGAATTTTGTAGAGATTCTTTTAGATCTAGTTCTGGCATCCAAAGATTTTGCATTTTCCCTGAAAAATAGCAACGAGACTAATAAGATAGTAAGGGCGTTTTAATCCTTCATAGCACATTTTGACAACTTCTTTGCATTTCCGAAATCCTCATTACATTTCCAAAACTCCGAGGTACACACATCCTGACTTGCTATTGCATAATTTCATCATTTGCACTCATTATTTGGCTTGCATTACTAGGTTTTGTGAGTTGAATGTTAAGTTGTCTTTTCCAAGCTTTTGCTTGGTGGTGAACCCCTTTGAGTTTAAAGAACCCCCTCCTAGGTCTTCCCTATTGAGAATTGACTCACCCTTTGGGTTGATAGTCAATCCAATTTGGGATCCTAGGACATTCTTGAATGACCATAGGAGAAAAGTGGTGTTCTATGACCTAGGTTATAGGGCATCCATTCTCTTTACAATTCACAAACAAACTAAAGAGATTTGAGTCAACAAAGTAAAAGAGACCTCGATGTGGGAGGTTGTCTCAGTTTTATGTGTCGTCCCTAAAATTTAAGAAGTAACACAGAAGAATTATTAAACGAAGAGAAGAATGTAAGGATTGATTGCTTCAAAGGAAGAATGCATCCAAAAGACAGAGAAGCAACCAATGTTGAAGAGAGAGAGAGAGAGAGAGAGAGAGAGAGAGAGAGAGAGAGAGCATATAATCATGATGAAGAAGATGCAGGTCTTTGATTTGGTATATACCATTTGTAAAGTTGAGTCAAGACATGAAGAGGACATAGGTCTTCTATCCTACAGAGCTAACTACAAATTCACCACAAACATGTTCACTGTAGACAAACACATTGCGTGAAAAAGCGAAAAAATAGACATGGTAAATTTGATCAAATAAAAAGACATCACTGATAGGCATGGCTAGCAAGCTGCACTATGCTAGAGACTATACATAAAGCAAATAAATGACGTCAATAATATGGATATAAAGATAGAGACCAAACAACAAGTGAAAAGACAATGTTGATAAGTATGGCTAGCAAGTTGTGTTATGTTGGAAACCATATGGCAAGCGCATAGGCTTGTAACTATGGAAAACTACATTACAAGACAATAAAAGAAAAGACAAGACAAGTCTAATCAGGTTGCCCCAAGCTAGACGATGAGATCATATGACATCAAGACATACGTCTTTTAAGAATTTTTTGAAAAATAAGCAGATATGATAGCCCCCCTTAGAATGATGTGTGCTACACAGAGGAGCACATGCCATGCTAAGGAGAAGAGAAGGGGAAGAAAGAAGAGAGGGGGTCCTCAAGAAGGACACATACCTCCAAAAAAAGTTATCCTTGCCCCCAATATATAAGCGAGGATAACCATGCTAGATACTATTGTGTCGCTACCATAGATAAATTATTGTTGCACACAATAGTGTACTACCATGAATGGTAGTGTGCAATAAAATCCATGAATGCCACATACCAGGTAGTGACACAATTGAAGAGAGTTGTAAGAACCTCATGAGAAGATTCTTAGAATGAATGAGATATAGGTAGATCTCGATATCACTTGTCATGCAAAGAAGAGACAAGTGTATCAATAGATGGAGTGATGGCACCAGAATCAAGAAGTTGTATTTTGTCCTTCAAGGCTTGACATTCACTGGTGAAATGGCCAAGAACTTGATGGTAGGCACAAAAAGAATGTTTTTCTTTATCATGTTTATGAAATTGCTTATGCATAATCCGGGAGGAAGAGTAATTAAGTGGGCTTTGAGAAGCCTAAAAAGAATACGATCTTGCCTAGATGAAGGATGAGGAGGAAGAAGCAACCCTTTCTCTTGTGAAGAAAAGTTTGACTGCTCACAAGAAGACATAAGGACAATAGACAATGGAGGAGGCGAATGAGACAAATGAGAAGGCTTGTAACCTAAACCCCTTGAAAGGAGTGAGGTGTCCAAAGTTCCAAAGGGACCATAACTCCTTGTTCCATGTGCCCAAGACCATTTAATTTATACCCATTCTTAGAAAGAATATTAAATCCAAATCCATAACATGATTGCAACTCCTCAAAAGGGGGAGGATCAACATTAAGGACATTACAATTGATGTTCACATTATGCCATGATACAAAAGAACACTCATCTTTGATATTGTGCGTGAATGATATTTTTGGAATGTCAAGGTGGATAAGGTTGACTTTATATTCCCCAATGAAGGATGTTGTAAAGTCTAAGGAACCCAAATCATCACCGAGACATGCATTATGTTTAGGAGTAGGAGTAGACTCAGGATTTCCTGCTTTAGGAGGATCTTCTTCAGGGACATCTATCTCAAGAGTATCCTTTGTAACAAGTTCTATTGGAGTAGATGTCAACACATTGGAAGATAATGAAGGGACAAGAGTTTAAGAGTAGGTGCAATTGAAGCTTGAATAACAACTTCCATCTCACATAAGTGTATAGCATCAAGGTCAACCTTGATTGTGACTACTTGATTATTACGAATGAATTTGATAGATTTATGCAAGGTATATGGGACTGCACCCATAACGTGAATCTACAGTCTATTGAGAAGATTATATGGTAATTTTCTTGACATAATGTATACCAAGGTGGGTATGGTAATGGGTCCCAACCTTAAAGGCAATATTATTGTGCCTAAAGCTTATCGACCAACATTATCAAATCCATGAATAAATAAGGAAGAATCCACAAGAGAGGCTGAATCAATTTTAATTTTAGGAAATAGATCAATGCTACATACATTGAGTGTCAAACTGGTGTCAATGAGAGTATGTCTAATGATGATTTTATTAATGTTAATTATTATCATCAAAGGATTTGCTTTCTTTTGTACTTCTAGAGGTGGGATCTCCTACAGATGGAACGTAATATTTGGCGAATCCGCACAAATATGATCTATCAACATATTAACATCCATCGACCTAGTGGAAGAAGGCAAGAGAATCTTTTGTAAGGCTTCTTGAGTATGCTTTAGTAAACTAGAGCAATCTGAAGCAAATCCCAAAGAGAGATCTTGGCGGGAGCAACACGAAGTTGCTTGACAAGATCATACTCACTCAAATCACTTAGTTTCAAGTCTAGGTGCTTGAGGAAGGCTTGGTTGAGAAGGTGGTAAAGAAGTAGGTTGATCAACATTTTGTTTATTCTTTCTAGTATTATAATTGTGCTATGATATTATAAGAAGAATATTTAAATTGCATAAAATTCGTATAAAAATTTGGAGAATCATTGTTAAATGGAACACCATGAATAGAATGAATCCTTTTGGGAGGACTATCTGGAATCACATAAATGAACGGTCTCTTAGGCCTTTCAGGAGCGAAAGAGACTACAATTACGTTTACGGATTCATCATGACTTTTAGAGGAATTATTTGGAGAAATACACTCCACATTGATTTGTGGGGGATCATATGTGGGATAAAATTCCTCATTTACTAATGCATCATCTTTAGAAGGGAGTGCATTGAAATGAAGAAAGGGTAAAGTTTTGTTAAGGAAAGTATCAATGATTTCATCCTCTTGCACCAAAATATCCTTATAAGTAGAAGGGATTTTAGGAGATGGGTCAACAAATAATAATAAGGAAGAAAGAACTCACTTTCACATGCTTGGGAGAGAACTTCTTGAAGTTTTTCCACAAAGCGAGAAAGGGATAAAAGGAAGGAAAATAGAAAGTACATTTTGAAATAGAGATATAGAAAAGACGACAAATAATGGGGTTTGGGGCAGTGCCCCAATTTTTATTTTTATTTTTTAACTTTTTTTAATGGAAGGAGTGCTCATGTCAGGTTCACCAAAATGTAGAGGAAATTTTCCACCCTCAAGTCTTAGGACAAGTATTATCTACAAGGATAAAATGGTCCTTAACTACTTCAAGGAACAAAGCTCGAGTGACAAAATAAAATGGTGAGAGTTCTAGAAATAGAAAGAGTAGGTCACAGAGGTTTTTTGGACAGATTAACAAGCTCTTGTCCAAGGACGACAACATGACGTGCTAGCATCTCGTACAAATTAAAACTCGAGACTATCACAAAAAAACAATGAAATGACTACTTCTATTTCGATTGCTAAGAACTCTTGAAATGTGAGAAAATATTAGAGTATAATAGAGAATAAAATAAACTAAACTAAGTGAAATATAAATGATAAAGTGAGAGAATAAGAGAAATAAAATGCTCACGACGGACCAAGAAATGAAACCTCCAGCAATAAAATGTCTTCAATACTTGCACACATAAGACCGAGAGAAAATGTTTGGATTGTTTAGGGGCTTGCTTCAGTCAAACCCCTGTTTTGGTGTTTCCACCTCCACGAACAACCAAATAGACAGATAGATAGAAAGATAAATAGACAAGATAGTAAAATGCATAGATGAGGGATGTGAGAAATCCCAAGATGCTCAAAGACATAAGACAAGAGATAGATATCACTTGCAAGGCTTGAGGAAGCCAAATAGAGAGAGAGAGCTGTGAGACCCAAGAGAGTTGTAGAGAACGTTGTGAGAGCTTGAGACCACTGTAGCAAGCAAGAGAGTTATGCAAGCTTGAGAGATTTTGAGAGAAAAAAAGAGAGAGTTTTCAAGAGAGAGACCAAGAAGACTAGATGAATTGAAAATATGGATTTTAAAGAGAGAATAGGAGGGAAAAGAAGGTTCCCAAGCCGTTCCAAGGCATCCCGAGCCGTTTCCATCGACAAAGGTAGGTGACAAGTGGAAAGATGTTTGAAAAAAATCGTTTGAACATTGAAATGTCATAGGACGCTAATGTGGTGTGCGGATGTTAGTGCGACATGCTAGTGTCTAGACAAATCACGCTAAAAAATGGCGAGAACAAGGAAAACACAAGGTTCAACGCAAAGCTGACACACAAAGGTAGCTTCTGAAAAGGGTCCTGAGCATCCTGAGGGGAAAAAGGCTAATGTAAGGGCTGAAATGAGCCTACACAAATACTAAGGGAGAGGACACTAAAGTGGATGCAAAAGTGTAGGTGAAATTGTCACAGGGTGCAATTTTACGACACTACAATATCATCATCAATAGTGTTAGTTGGTATTCATAGTTTTCCATAATCCATGAAGTTATGTAAGAGTGCTTTTGGATTCAATTGTGTATATTTTTCTCTCAATAGTTGAATCGAAAAACAATCAATAGTGTTATCTAAATTGGTAGGGCCATTTTCTACTAATCCATCCTACCAATGCCTAAGTTTTTCATAAAAAAAATAAACTCTATAGTAGACCTTTTGCTTGTTGGTCCATCTTGGTTTAAACTAAGTACAAATAATATCATATGGATTAACAAATCTCTTAATAATGAGAATTCCATATAGAACTACTGGTTTGAATCATCTTGGTCCAAGGACTTCATCAATAGGGTCTTCCATATTGACACCCATGTTTTCTCCAAGTTCTATTTTAGCTATTGTCTCCCATTCTTCGTTTTCCTATTCTTCCGTAAATTCATCTTCTTCATTATTCTCAAGTTCTAAATCCTATAAAATGAATTATTCTTTTGACAATTTCCTTTCAGTATAGAATGGTTCTGGGAGTTCTTCTATAACTCCAATTTCTTGCAACCAAACCTTCTTTTCTTCTAAGATAGTTTCCATCTTTAATTCTTTGAACAAATCTTGGTGTTTTGACTTGAAAGGTTATTCTTTCTTATGCCCAATAGCTTTTGCAGGTGATTGTTAGGTTGTACCAAAACTTAAACCTTTCTCTTTGGATTTTACTACTTGTTTTGGCTTGGATTCAACCATCGACAAATATTCTTCCCTTTTAGAACTATCATATTCCACTTGTGTAGTTCTAATATTTTTTACATAGGCTCTAATCTTTCCTAATTTTGGGCTACATTTTTAATGAGAGCCTTGTTTTCAACAATTTCATTTACTATAGTTATTTGTTTAGTACTGATATTGTAGACTACAAATTCAATTCTAGATTGATAAATATTAACACTAATCAATATGGCCATTGTCCTAATTTGCTAGTGGGACAAGCTAGTGATGGATGATTCAATTCTCCTCTAACTATGAGTTGTAAGATATCAGAGAATATAATAATCCCTTCTGATCAGAAGTTTTACTTTTTTGTTTTAAAAATGATTTTTCTAAATATCATCCTTTTACATAATATTCATACCCAAAAATGAATAACATAAAATGCAGGTTTGAAAATGATTCAACCAACAAACTAGAATCTCTTGGAATTGGACGCCACACTTAATATTCTCTGAATTTCACCTAAAAAATGTTGCACAACAATCAATCTTCCCTAGATGCCAAAATTGGAGGGATTTGTAGATGAAAAGCCTAGGCATTTGACCCTAGGACTCCCACATGCCAGCTGATAGGTTGTACGACCAACTATGAAATGGAATGACCTCCTTAGATTCCCCACGTGCCAACAAAAAGGATGATAACATTAAAAACTATGGTTTAAACCTCCAATTTGCAATTGATATCCCTGAATGATTGATTCTGGAAGATCTTTGAACACAATTAAGTCTTGTGACAACCTCTGAATAAGATTATCTCCCTAAATGCCCTTGGGTGATCTCTCACACCTGTAGACACTATTCTTTTCGAGGGATTTCGTCTTCAAAAAAGCTTCAATTTTCAACCAGCAAACCCTTGCAAGTTTCTTCTCTTCAAATTTGCAAATAACAATGAATGAATGAAAAAGCATTTAATTTGCTTTTTATACTTCCTCTAATTCCCACGTCCACTTGGGAAAATAATATTATTATTTACTTTTGTTGCCAATAAATATATTTTCTTTTGATAACAATATTAAGTTGACATTAAAATATAACCTTTAAATAAAAATGCCTTATTCCTCCATATTTTAAAGTCAACACATATAATATTATTAAAGTTAATTTTAACTTTAATAATATAAAATAAACCATCAACTCCCAATTAATTACCAATGCCAACATGTGGGAGTAAACCATTAGCTATTTCCAGACATAGACATGATGACCACAAAATAGAACTGACTTACTATAAATAGTAAGTACAAGCAATTCAACCAAGTGACTAAAAATAGTGTGGGAAATACCGTCTTGAATGGCCTTTGAAAGACACTCCAAATAATAGCCAGGACACCGAGCAAGAGAATGCTAGAGAAAACACCAAAAGCCAACTAAAGAATAGAAGAAACACCCTCAAACAGGTTCCCTTAACACCATGTTATCCTATGGGAACCAAAGTCATAGGCTAACCACCAATCCTGACCATAGCTAGGAAAAAGGGGACATTATAGTCCACCCTCCCCAAGATTGCTTGTCCCCAAGCAATCCTCACCTAAATTCCCATGCCTGTCTCCTGAATGTCGGGATCCCAAATCAATCTATAGAATTCTCTACCAAAACCCACTACAACCACTAGATAATGATAGAGACAAACTCGACAGCTCCATTAATCACTGTTTGAACTATAAGCAAACTACCAAGCATAGTGGATCCTAAAGCCCACATCCCAACATGAAGCCTGCCATACTCAACACTTGGTGCACTTCGCTGCGTGACTCTGATATAATCTTCACCAAGTAGAAGGTGGTGAAGCAACTCATTGTGAGACTTCATGTACCCTTACCTTCCATGGGTGTACACCTAGATCCCATTGAAAATTTTAAAATTTATCATTCTCGATTCTTGATGGCTCCTACTGCACCACTCTGACTACAAAAGGAATGCCAAACCACCCAAACTCTGCTCCTATATCATGTATCCCAACATCATGATTATCCTGTAGAAGCAGCTCAGATTACCTATACGATTTGTCTCCTTCCATAGAAGGAAACACCTCACACCAACCATCTATCTCACTTGTGTGTCTTTTGCAACATAGTCAAATCAAATGTGAGTGGGCTGAAAGTAAAACAAAATGCATACCACACAATGCACACTCTATGGAATGCATCAACATGCTCTGTTAGGAATCCTAAACCAACACTAGGATTCCAAATCTTGTGATTATCGCCAAACTCCATATAGGGATCAAAAAGAGCACAATCATCCAACTCATAAAGTGGATTATGATAAGACACATCAACATCAACCCTAAACAAAGGATTATTAACAAATTGAAGACTATCCTCTCGCTGATCTAAATTTCCTCTTTCTAATTTTTTGAGGCAATGGACAAGATCATACTCCCCTTGAAAGCGATCTTGCTCCTCCATCACCTGTTCAATCTCCTTTCCCCTTCTTCTAATCTCTTTTTCCCCGAGGGAAATAACACGTAGACTACCTTCAGACATTCCCCTCAACACATGTTTCTTGCCATCAACCTCAAACTTCATTTTCATTGTTCGCAAGTTGAGGGTAAATTTTCCAATCGTATGAAGCCACTTCATACCTAAGACAACATCCATCTCACCCATATTGACAACATAGTAATCAGCTTGAAACTCATAATCATTCAGCTATAAGGTGAGATTAAGAATCCTTCTCTTACATGTGAGAGTGAAGCCATCTGCAACTCTCACATTCCTCTATTTGAAGTTTGCGTTTAGCAAAGTGATCACACGTTGCCCACTCAAGACTCCTCTAATTCCTGATATCAAGAGGAAGAGTAATATACTCTGCATGGTTGGCCCTAACGTCATCAACCATGGATACTTGTTGTTCAAGAGGCTGTTTCTGGTGAAAATGTGCCTCTACTGTTCTTGTGAAGGTAGGTTATAGGGGTCTAGACATGGGGAAGATTAGAGTCCCCTGCTTGTCCTCAGGTTGTGTGTTGGAGCAACTAGTCTCCTCAAGATGCATTGTATGACCATGGTTCATTTTATGCAAGATTTGTGCCATCATGTCCATCATAGTGTCAAATTTTCGCTCTGCTCTAGAATCAAGACTAAGTGAACCAGTTTGTCCCTTATCTCTATCTACCATGGTTCTTGTGAAACTCTCACTGTCACTAGGTGAACTCTTGTGTAAACCTAGAGAATTATGAATACCCAATACACCTAAAATAGTTTGATCTTCTGACAGTTGTGCTGGTTGCCATTGTCTTGCACCTTTGTTATATACCCGTTTCTTCCAATACATGAATTAACTGCATAGGCTAGCAAGAAATTTTGTGCTCTGATACCACTGTAATAACCCTTTTCGATCTGAAGTTTAATTTTTTTGTTTTAAAAATGATTTTTCTAAATTTGTTGGAGTTTTGCTAGGAAATACAGGAAATGCAAAATAATTGCAAAATTGACAACTCAAACAAATATATTAAACTATCAATTCATATTTCAATTAATGCTTGGAAAATACATAAATATTCATACTCGAAAACCAATAACATAAAATGCAAGTCTGAAAATGATTCGACCAACAAACTGGAATCTCCTAGAATTGGATGCCACACCCAATATTCTTTGAATTTCACTTCAAAAACATTGCACAACAATCAGTCTGCCCTAGACACCCAAATTGGGGGGATTTGCTAATGCAAATTCTAGGCATTTGACCCTAGGACTCCCACATGCCAACTGAAAGGTTGTACGACTAGCTATGAAATGGTACGCCCTCCCTAGATTCCTCACGTGCCAGAAAAAAAGGATGATCAACATTTAAAAACTGTGATTTAAACCTCCAATATGCAATTGATATCCCTGAATGATTGATTTTGGAAGATCTTTGAACACAGTTAAGTCCTGTGATAATCTCTGAATGAGATTATCTCCTTGAATGCCCTTGGGTGATCTCTCACACCTGTAGACACTGTTCTTTTTGAAGGATTTTGTCTTTAGAAAAGCTTCAATTCTCAACCAACAAACCTTTGCAAGTTTCTTCTCCTCAAATTTGCAAATAACAATGAATGAATGAAAAAACATTCAATTTGCTTATTATACTTCCTCTAATTCCCACATCCACTTGGGCAAATAATAAAATATTATTATTATTTGCTTTTGTTGCCAATAAATATATTTGCTTTTGATAACAATATTAAGTTGACATTAAAATATAACCTTTTATTAAAAATGCCTTATTCCTCCACATTTTAAAGTCAACACATATAATATTATTAAAGTTAATTTTAATTTTAATAATATTAAATAAACCATCAACTCCCAAATAATTACCAATGCCACCACCTAGGAGTAAACCATTAGCTATTTCCAAATATAGACATAATGACCACATAACAAAACTAACTTACTATAAATAGTAAGTACAAACAATTCAACCAAGTGACTTACTAAAAATAGTAAGTGTGGGAAATACCGAATAGCCTCTAAAAGACACTCCAAACAATAGCCAGGACATTGAGCAGGAGAATGCTGGAGAAAACACCAAAAGCCAGCTAAAGAATAGAAGAAACACCCTCAAACGGGCTCCTTTTAACACAATGCTAGCCTCCGGAACCAGAGTCATAGGCTAACTGTTGGAATACTATTTATTTTCCTATGTAGCTGTGGTAGGTAAGAAATTAATAATGGAACTCTCCAGCACTCCATCCTCCATTTTCTCCAGAAGCTTCTGCCTTCCAAACTGTTCCAGAACTGACCCCTAGCTTCTCTATGCATCGGTTGTCTTCCAGAGATCTCCTGGAGATCTATAAATACCCTTCCCCTGTCAATATGTATATAAGAAAAAAATATGTATGCTGTTGTTTGAGTGAATATAGATATTCTGTGTTTTGAAGTGCAAAATATGCTCTGTTTTTCTTAATGCTCTGTTTTTTTTTAGTTCATCATGGTATCAGAGCTATCATAAATCTTGGGCAGTGATTTGGAAATTGTGCAGTATCATAATTTTGTTTTTGCAGGTTGTAATTTGGTTGAGAGCAGCACTAAGAATTGACTGTGGCAAGTGAACAATATTGCAGCAAAGGAAAGAATTTCTACACAGAAAATTGGTTAGAAATTTTCAATTTTTCTAATCTGTGTGTTAAAGATTTTTGAATTCTCTTTAATTCTCATCTCAAAAAGAGGGAATTTAATATAATGGATTTCATTGGTATTCCTCTGCCTGAAATTAAGTTAAATGGAAAAAATTATTATGATTGGGAATTTCGTATGGAGATTTTTCTAACACTTCAAAATTGTTATGAAATTGTTAATGGTAGTGAAAAGAGACCAGCAAGTAGTGGAAAAGATCAAGAAGATTGGGATACAAGGGACAAAAAGGCAGCAGCATTAATCAAGTCTACACTTTCAAAAGAAGTTTTTCCAGAAGTTCGCAATGAAAGAAGTGGAATCAAAGTATGGGAAATTTTGAAGAATACATATCAAAATTCAGGTGATGTATGGATCCTATCTCTCACTGCAAAATTATATAATATGAAATTATCAAGTTCACATGAGTTAACCCCTCATTTAAGTAAATTAAAGGAAAAGAAAAATGAGCTTGCTTCTCTTGGAAAAAATATTGATGATAAAGATTTTGTGCAAATAGTTCTACAAAGTCTTCCAGGATCTTATCAATCATTTATAAGGGGACTAGATACTGCATATAAATTAAAGAGTATTAAATCTGAAGAGTTATGTGCTAAGCTAGTGCAAGAAGAAAAATGTCAAATTAAAGAAAGAGAGTCATTTAATGATGAATCTCAAGCATTCATAATGAAAGGGAAACAAAATTATAAAAAGTCACAAGAAAATCAGTTTAGAGAAAGAAATTGGAAGTATGAGAATAAAAATATCCCATCTAAAGATTATAATAAAAGTAAGTGGAAATGTAATTATTGTGGAAAAATGAGTCACAAAGCAAATGAATGCTATAAAAGGAATAGAGATGCAGAAAGGAAGCCTAATAAGTTCACAAAATCTTTTGATTCTAAAAGTAATGCTTTTTGTGTTGCATTTAAGGCAAATAACTCTTTTAAGGATGACTGGGTAATTGATTCTGGTGCTACACAACATATGTCTCATAATAAGGAGCAATTTGAATCAATAAGTGAAAGCAATACAAAGAAGATATATTTGGGAAATAATAATGCTTTAGAAGTTAAAGGGACTGGAAATGTCAAAATTGACAATGGTGTGTTTAAAAATGTGAAGTTAGTTCCAGAATTGAAGACAAATCTTCTTTCGTATCTCAAATTGCTAATCAAGGGTATAAAATAGAATTTTACAATGACAAATGTTTAATCAAGGATGTGAGTAATAATTACAAAGTGACTGCAATTGGTAAAATGGAAAATGGGTTATATAAATTTCAAGAATTCACTTCTAAATGTGGAAATGAGAATACATGTACTATTGCCAAATATGATGATATGAGCAGGTTATGGCATGAGCGTATGGGACATATCAACTATCAAAGTCTCAAGCTTATGGAGAAATTATATATGGTGCATGGGCTTCCAAAAATCTCATCAAGTCACAAGGTGTGTGAAGGATGTGCAATGGGAAAACAACATGTGGAAAGTTTCCCACAAGGTAAATCATGGAGAGCAAGAACTCCTTTACATTTGGTTCATAGTGATGTAATGGGTCCTTTTAGAACACCATCACTTGCAGGATCAAGGTATGCCCTCACCTTTATTGATGATTACACTAGAAGAATTTGGGTGTATTTTCCAAAAAAAAAAGGATGAAGTGTTTGATAAATTTAAAGAGTTTAAGGCTTTAAGTGAGAATCAAAGTGGAAGATCTTTAAAGATAATAAGAACAAATAGAGGTATGGAATATATGAACAAAGCTTTCTTAGATTTTTGTAAACAACATGGCATAAAGAAAGAATCAACTGTCTCCTACTCACCCCAACAAAATGGAATTGTAGAAAGAAAAAATAGAACTATAATAGAAATGGCTAGATGCATGCTTCATTCTAGAAATATAGAAGCTAAATTCTGGGCTGAAGCAATTAGTACTGCAGTTTATATTTTGAATAGAACACCTACTAAGGCAGTTTTGAACATAACACCAGAAGAAGCATGGAGTGGTAGAAAGCCTACAGTATCTCATTTTAGAGTCTTTGGTTGTAATGCATATGCCCACATTCCTGATGAAAGAAGGATCAAACTTGAAAGAAAAAGTGAGAAGTGCACAATGGTTGGGTATAGTGAGGAGTCAAAAGGATATAGATTATATAATCCTAAAACAAATGAAATTCATATTAAAAGAAATGTATGGTTTGATGAAGATATTGAAAGTGAACATTCTCCTACATTATCTTACTTTCCAATCTTGATTGCTGAAGATAAGTCTACTAAGGATCCAAATCAAGGCGTACAATCTTCTGCAGGAGGAGAAGGAACACAAGTTGAAACATCAAGTGAAAGTGATAATGAAGACACACAAAAGACTAGAAGCATCCATGAAATCTACCAAGAAGGATCTAGAAATATGTTTGCTAACTATGCTCTTATGACTAGGGTGATGCAGGTTGACACTCCAAGTACATATGAGGAAGCAAAAGGCAAAGAAGAATGGGAGGCAACAATGCAAGATGAATACAATTCTTTGATGAAAAATGAAACTTGGGAATTGACATCTCTTCCAAAAGGTAAAAGTGTGGTTAGTTGCAAGTGGACATACAAAACAAAGTTCACTTCAGATGGAGCTATTGAAAAACATAAGGCAAGGCTAGTGGCTAGAGGCTTCTCACAAACATAAGGTATTGATTACACTAAAACCTTTGCTCCAGTTGCTAAAATGAGTTCAATTCGAACAATAGTGCTCTAGCTGCAAAATTTGGTTGGAAAATCTTTCAAATGGATGTAAAAAGTGCATTTCTACATGGTGATTTAAAAGAAGAAATTTACATGTAACAACCACCAGGATTTGTTAAAAGTGGTGAAGAACATCTAGTGTGCAAATTAAAAAAATCATTATATGGTCTTAAGCAAGCCCCAAGGGCATGGTACTCCAAAATAAATGAGTACTTTATTAATGCAGGATTTAAAAGAAGTAAAGCTGATCCGGATGTGTGTAGTCGGCCATGAGTCGAGGTAGTCGGCTGAGAGTGTACTTGGTCGGCTATGAGCCATAAGTAAATAAGATATTAGTTAATATTAATAATCCATGTACTTATGTACGTGTCATGTTGGTTAGTTGCCTCGGGAACAATTCCTGATGAAGTAATTAGTTATAATGAAGGGACGCGACGGTTGGTACCTTAACCACCGCCAACGTACTATATGTACTTGAGTCATGTAGTCAGGAAGGGAGATGGTTCGGCTATGCTATGCTATGTTCTGTTTGGAGACATTATGATGTAATTGCCAAATACTTAATAAAGAAGTATATCTATGTTTTGTGCGATTGCCATGTGATTATTATATGCTGTCAATGTTATTATATTATCTCCGTTTACTCCGTACGTCATTGTACCCGTATTGAGTAAACATTTGGCGTCGTTGCCTAAGCGGACCAGGGAAGCACTCGTTACGATGGCAGCGTAATGGGTCAACCAGTGGACGAACCCATAGTAACGAATGAAGAAAGAGAGGACGATTTGACACAAGATCTGACAAATCTCTGGAACATATCCCTACGAGACCACATACGGAGGCAAGCCCTCCGACGAGAAGTCCCTGAGGCAGTTATTTGGGATCGCCTCGAAGTAAACGACGAGGTTGATCACCTCCTCCACTGCATGCCAAGATTGTTGGCCCGTCATTCCATCATCCTACAAGAACTTCGGGCGGAGGAGGAACAAGAACGCCAAAGGCAACAAATCTTGCAACGGTACGAGGAACGAACCAAACGAGAGGAGGAAGAAAGAGACACTAGTCGGAGGCGTACCTCTGGCAACCAACAATGATCGCGTGAAAGACCTGTAATGCCCATACGACTGAACAAGGACAAGAACCGAGTACCATTCGGGCACAAAGCGGAGGAGGAAAGAATTCGGCGATCATTAAGAGTGCAAGAGCAAGAAAACCGATGGTTGAGATTAAGTAAAGCACATCAGAGTTCGGTAGAAGGGAGGGACGAGGAACCATTCGTCACCCCGTACGTCGAAAAACATAAAAACCAAGAAAATGAGGAAGACTTGAGTGGTGAACTTGAGAACAACATCCAACGCTTTCGAGAGTTGTCCATATCGGACGACGACGAAGGGCAGAGGACAGGGAGATCTTAGCCCAAGACCCCTTGGCAGAGGGAGCACCGAAGCAGAACCCAAGAAACTCAAGGTGTAGAGGACGCTGACGGAGGACCGGAAAGTGACTCGTACGTGGCCGAGATTGCAAGTGACGCACCAGAACGTAACGGGGAAACCGGTCCAGTCGGGTCCAATATACAAGGACAACGGGGAAGGATGGTGACTCCAGAACGACAAAAACTGCCAAAGTTTACGAGGAATGGGTCAGAAGATCCAGTACGACATTGCAAAACATGTGAGACAATCTGGGTAGCGAGTGGAAAAGATGACCCGGATATTGGCTGAAAGCGTTTCTGGCGACACTCAGAGATAGTGCCATCGACTGGTACTCAGAGTTGGACCAAACACATAAAGCTTTGTGGAGATTACTCAAGAAGGCCTTTCAGGACGAATTCAAACTCCTGAGGGATGACCGTGAGATTGTAGCAGAAATCTACAGTAGGAAGTAGGGAAAACACGAGAATGTGCGCACATACAATCGGCGACTCAAAGACTTGTTGGGAAAATTGGAGGTTCAACCGGCCGATGGGCTAAAGAAGCGATGGTTCATTGAAGGCTTGCTTTCGTCGCTAAGGAAGAAGATGAAAGTCGTGCCTTCATTGTCGTACGCTGAAGCATACAATTGGGTGATGGATATAGAAAGCGAAAACAAAACATCCTCCCGAGGGAAAAAGAAGACGGACGACGAAGAGAGTACGGATGATAGCGACGGGGAATCCAGGACCGTACAAGCACTCAGGAAAGATATGATGCGAATGATGAAAGAATTGAAGGCCGACAAAGAGAGTATGAGGGAAGCACAAGAACTATGGTGTACAGACTGTAATGGGGAAGGTCACACGAAGGCAAACTATCCGAAGAAGTTATTCTGCGATATTTGCCAAGTGATGGGACATTCCGTCAAGGAATGCCCATACAATTTAAAAGTCAAAAGTGCACAAGTATTCTTTGCTCAAGGAGAACCGTCGACACCGCCGAACACACCACCAAAGCCCCAGTACAATAGCAATGCATCCCGTGGAGGTTACCAGAGCAACAGGAGTTCGAGGAACAAAATACAGTACGACGGTAAAGGGCGACCCATGATCCATGCCAAAAGTGCAACGAATGGGGTCACTTCGCCAAGGATTGCCAAAATAGCCAAGGTTCGAGAGGAAGATTGTGTAAGTAGTGTGGACCAAGCGACCATGAAGATAGTGAATGCCCCAAGCAGAAGGGTATCCATATGCTGGAAGTAGAAGAACAAGAGGTACTGGCGATCACCAGAGCGCAAGCAAAGAAGGCAACCTACCCAGATCCACGTACGGAAAAACAAAGGATGAAGGAAGCAAAAGCCGAAGTGGAATTGGCTATGGCGAAGGAGAACAAAATATCTTTGGAGAAACCAGAGACCTCTCGGCGGTCGGAGGCTGAAATGAACATCGTACGACAAGTACTGCAGACCACCATACCGATCAAATAACTGACCTTCTCCAGACGTTGCCGTAGTTGGGACTGGCAATGACAAATGTCCTTGGGGATGTCAAGCAATTGCGAGTGGAGGACCAAAGGCAAGAATTAGTACCAAATTCACCACCATACGATGAACAAACCATTGATCCCATACTACTCACGGCGAACATCGGGAAGATGCCGACGGTTGTGCAAATGGAGATCAAAGGGAATATCTTGACAAATACTATCATCGACGGAGGATCAGGAGTCAACGTACTGCCCGAAGACACACGGAAGAGCCTGGGGAAGTCTACACTCTGGCCACTGACATTCCAACTCGTTGGTGCCGATCAACATGGTATCAAGCCGTTGGGGACGTTGATGGCGCAAAAGGTGATGATCGAGACACAACAATTTTTGCTAAATTTTGTCGTCATCCCATTACAGAGGAAAGCATATGATGCACTACTTGGGAGAGGATGGCTGATAGCCGCCAAGGAAAATCATAATTGGAAGAGAAACACACTCTCAATTGAGAACAACGGGCAAAAGTACATCATCGACTTGAAGAACCAAGCTGTGAGCGAAGAATTGGCTTCCTCCGGATCAGAATCGGACGAAGGGGAATCAAATGTTGACGAAGGAAGGAAGACGATGGAAACGAACACTGAGGGCGTACTGGAACTTGAGAGTTATTCGGAGGATGAGACAAGCTCACTGAATGGCTTATTTCATTGGCAGATGGAAGACTATGAAGTGTTCCACCGAGAGTGTAACATGCTACAGATTGGGGAAATCAAGGAAGAAGAGAAACAAGGCATGTCTAGCCAGACACTTCTAGCCGAACAACGGGCCAAGGCAAATCATAATTGGAAGAGAAACACACTCTCAATTGAGAACAACAGGCAAAAGTACATCATCGACTTGAAGAACCAAGCTGTGAGTGAAGAATTGGCTTCCTCCGGATCAGAACCGGATGAAGGGGAATCAGATGTTGACGAAGGAAGGAAGACGATGGAACCGAACACTGAGGGCGTACTGGAACTTGAGAGTTATTTGGAGGATGAGACAAGCTCACTGAATGGCTTATTTCATTGGCAGATGGAAGACTATGAAGTGTTCCACCGAGAGTGTAACATGCTACAGATCGAGAAAATCAAGGAAGAAGAGAAACAAGGCATGTCTAGCCAGACACTTCTGGCCGAGTATGGAGAGTACAAAGAAGGAACATCAAAACCAGACGTAGAGGAATTAGAAAATGTTAAAAATGTAGAGAGAAGGAAAGAGACGGAGGAACTGGTACGCCAGAAGGAGAAGACAAGTCCGTACGGAGCTCGTACGACAAACAAGAGCCATAGGTTCGTACGCCACAGTGAGGAGAAATCCGTACATCAAGAGTCCGTACGTCCAATACACAAGGAGTTTGCACGACCAATACAAAAATCCGTACATTGGGAGCAATTAGCCGTACGGTTGAGAGAGAAGGGATCCGTACATTGGAGGAAGGAAACCGTACAATAAAGGAGATTGGTACGCCAGAAGAAGTTCATACGCTAGAAGGAGAAGTCCGTATGACAGGGAGAAGACAAAATTGGTACGACACTTGCAAAATCCGTACGCCAGAGGAAAAAGTCCATACGCCAAAAGGAGAAGCCCATACGACAGAGAGAAGACAAAGCTGGTATGACACTGGCAAAATCCATACACTAGAAGGAGAAGTCCATACGACGAAGAGAAGACAGAGCCGGTATGATACTTGCCAAATCCGTACGCAAAAGAGGAGAGATCCGTATGAGTTGGTACGGTACTTGCCAAATCCGTACGTCAAGGAGGAGAGAAATCCATATGCCAGGGAGGAGACCAATTTGTACGCCAGGCCAAGAAATCCGTACGCCATTCACTGGCACGCCACAAACAAAAGTCCGTACGCCAAACTAAAGGAAAATCCGTACACTACAAACAGAGGTTCATACGCTAGAGTGTAGGAAAATCCGTACGAAAAAGACAGAAATCCGTACGCCACATTGAGATCACCATACACCAGACTCAAAAATCTATACACCAAACCCAGGAGTCCGTACGCCAAGCTCAGAAGCCCGTACGTTGGAGACAGTTAGCCGTACGGCTAAACCAGGAAGGATCCATACGTTGCAAAGAGAAAACCGCACGGCAAAATAGGAAATCCGTAAGCATAAATAGGAAATCTGTACGAGAGGTGGTGGGAAGAACCGTACGACTGAATCAAAAAGGAATTTGTACGGTTGAGAAGGGTCGTACGCATGAGGGAGCAGAAGTCCGTACGTGTGAGTTGGAGGAGGTCAATACGGGTCAAATGAAGCACGTTTGTACCAAGCATCAACTTGAAGAAAGTGAAGTCTCAGAAAAACAATGCAAAATTTGTCATTTTTGGTTGTATCAACATTGGCTGGTGTCTCTTGAAAATTCATGAAAATGAGGCGCCGAATGGAGTTTTGTGTGGTTTCAGAAGTGTTAAATTGGCTTTGGTGGTGGGGGTGCTGCCCCTCAACCCCACCCTGTACTGCGACAGGGAGCGCGCCAGGGGTGCTGCCCCCGGACCCCGTGAGGGGCGCTGCCCCCAGACCCCTGCAAGGGGTGTTGCCCCTTGACCCCGCTGGGGGCGTTGCCCCCAAACCCCCATCAGATTTATTGGAATTGGCAAATTGCAGTGCCACCAGCCATCATTGTACATGAGCAATTGTCTATCGAGCATATGAGAGTTGCAGCTCTCAAGGAGAAATTGGCGGAGAGAGATGGAGTATTGGGTAAGAGTGACAATTAGTTGGCAAAGAAGGATCAGTTAGCATTCTTAGTTTTCAGTCGTCTGGAAGACGACTACTTTGTGGGGGGGATGATGTAGTTGGCCATGAGTCGAGGTAGTCGACTGAGAGTGTACTTGGTCGGTTGTGAGCCATAAGTAAATAAGATATTAGTTAATATTAATAATCCATGTACTTATGTACGTGTCATGTTGGTTAGTTGTCTCGGGAACAGTTCCTGATGAAGTAATTAGTTATAATGAAGGGACGCAACGGTTGGTACCTTAACCACCGCCAACGTACTATATGTACTTGAGTCATGTAGTCGGGAAGGGAGATAGTTCGGCTATGCTATGCTATGTTTTGTTTGGAGACATTATGATGTAATTGCCGAATACTTAATAAAGAAGTATATCTATGTTTTGTGCGATTGCCATGTGATTATTATATGCTGTCAATGTTATTATATTATCTCCGTTTACTCCGTACGTCATTGTACCCGTATTGAGTAAACAATGTGTATGTAAAACATAGTGATTATAAAGTTGTTGTTATTGTATTATATGTGGATGACTTGATTATTACAGGAGATCACACACACAATATTGAAATAACCAAGGATCAACTCAAACAAGCTTTTGAAATAACTGATCTAGGGTTGATGCACTATTTTTTGGGCATGCAAGCATGGCAAGAAGAAGGAAGGATCATGCTTTCTCAAACTAAATATGCTCTTGATGTATTGAAAAAATTTAATGAGTGATTGTAAACCATCTAATACACCATGTGAAGTAGGATTAAAATTGAGTGTTAACTCTACTCAAAAGAAGGTGGATGGAAAATTGTATAGACAATTGGTTGGGAGTCTTTTGTATCTTACTATAACTAGACCAGATATTGCATATGCAGTTGGTATTGTATCCAGGTACATGGCAGATCCACACACTGAACATTGGAAAGCAGCTAAAAGAATACTAAAATATATTAAGGGTACTTATCAGCTTGGCATTGAATACAAATATGGAGGAGAGCCTACTTTAGTTGGGTATACAGATTCTGATTATGCAGGTGATATTGATGATAGAAAATCAACTTTGGGATATATCTTTCATCTTGGATCAGGACCAATTTCTTGGAGCAGCAAGAAGCAAGCAACCGTATCACTATCATCTACAGAAGCTGAATATATTGGTTCATCAAAGGCATCTCAAGAAGCATTGTGGCTTAGAAGGCTACTTGAAGAAACACACCATCCACAAGGATCTCCCACTACTATATTTTGTGATAATCAAAGCACCATCAAGCTAGCAAAAAATCCTGTATATCATGCTAGGTCTAAGCATATAGAAGTGCATCATCATTTTGTTTGGGATCTAATTGAAAATCAAGAGGTGGAGCTACAATTTTGTGGGACAGAGGATCAAATTGTAGACATATTTACAAAAGCATTACCTATTGTAAAATTTGTTAAACTAAGAAACTTGTTACATCTCAAAGAAGTTGCTATCTTCTCCAAATAAACATTATGGGGGGGTGTTGGAATACTGTTTATTTTCCTACGTAGCTATGGTAGGTAAGAAATTAATAATGGAACTCTCCAGCACTCCATCCTCCATTTTCTCCAGAAGCTTCTGCCTTCCAGACTGTTCCAGCACTGACCCCCAGCTTCTCTATGCATCGGTTGTCTTCCAGAGATCTCCTGGAGATCTATAAATACCCTTCCCCTGTCAATATGTATGCTGCTGTTTGAGTGAATATAGATATTCTGTGTTTTGAAGTGCAAAATATGCTCTGTTTTTCCTGAGTTAAATATGCTCTGTTTTTCTTAATGCTCTGTTGTTTTTTAGTTCATCACTAACCACCAATCCTGATCAGAGCTAGGAAAAGGGGACATTACAGAGAAGTTATTCACTTCTTGGTTTTTTATTGTTGAAGTGTCCTTTGAGATCTTTTCAACATGATGCATAGTATTTGCAAAATCACAGGCAATATCATCAATATTCTCATGAGTTGATATTTGCCACTGAGCAATCCACTTTCTCCGTGCCTCTGAATTATTCTGCATCTTAGCAATAATTGTATGCAGTCTTGCTACTTATTTTCCTCATAACATTTTGTCAGCATTTGAGACTGTGAAAGTCTCAGTGGTCAGCTACCTACGAGGGTCATAGCTAACCATCTTTTCAGTCTGAATGTTTATTTCCATGTCGTACTCACATAGTGTTCCTTGGTTATTCTAGACTTTTCTCGAGTCTCCCTAATTTTTATTTCTTTCTTTTGTCGACTTTAGGAGTCAGGGCTATCTTAAGCTTGCTTGCTTGGCTAGCATGTCTGCCAACCAGGTTGTTGCTTGGTTTGGATATTGTGGCCATGGATGAACTAGATGGACGTGGGTTTACAAAAAATCTCCTTCTACTGGTATTTATGAATTTTTGGTTTTAAGAGCTTGTACTAGCTTCATCTAGCTTATAGTCAATATATGGCTTCATATCTGTGCTGGTTACAGGCCTTGGAACTGTAAATGATCTCCTTAGATATGCTCTACCTGGTTCTATTTCTTTGGGTTGTTCAGAACTTCAGCCAATGTTTGGTCGGGCATGGTGAGCGTAAAGATGGTGTCATTAGTGCAAGAACAAAAACCATAGGGATTCCATTGACATCGTTGCATTGCAATCAAAAAGTTATACAGTTCCAAGAAAACAATAATCAATTTTAAGTTTCACATCTTGACAATTTGGTGTCGCTCTTGTGGGACTACAAATTCTCATGTGGTTATTTAATGTTTTCCCAAAATGGCCAAAAATGGTCTTTCAAATGGTGTTGCCATCGTGAAAATTAAAAAATGATCCTAAAAGTGCAGCATCAAGTTTCGCCGTAATGGGGATGCAGCAAACAACTCCAATGTGTGAAAAATTAGCTGCATCGCACTACAAAGACCAATTTTTAAAAATTGCCTTACATAGATAGACAGATGAATCTGGCACATTAAATCCATTAGAAGAGTAATAAAAATCCCCCATGACTGAATAAAATGATTAGATCTTAAAATAAATAAATTGTCAAATCGTTGCCACCTATTTACTGCGTAAACTGATTCATTGAGCTTCAATATCAGGAGGCCTAAACCTTAAGTTCAAAACTTGCTCTACTAAGAGCTCCATGGGTGTTTCATATGCATCACATATCGTGAACCCAGTAATTGTTGAGTGGCAACCCAACCGAGTTTCATGCTGAAAAGAAACTGACTGAAGGTGATGTATAAGCCATAAGTACAAAAGAACATTCCAGAAGAATTCATTACAATTTTTGCACCATTGCAATTGCTTCAATGCCAAAAACTATTGTTACATGAAGCCCAACCCAATGAAGAAAAGAAAAGAAACAATATGCAACATATTTGTAGATGAATTTTAAGGTACATAGGATCCTCAAAATTGACCATTACAATATGACACATCTTCTTTCCTATTTAACAAATAAGACATAGTTTGCAAGCATAAAATAGAAGAAAAATCAATCCAACCGTAAAGATTACTTCAACTATAGACCAGTTGATCATCTTCTGGTGTCTCGTATGTTTGACTGTGCAGTTTTTCCAATCACTTGTCTGCTAAAATCATGCCTATTATCCTCCAGATGTCCTTTTCCATGACCATAACTTTTCCCAGAATTAGGAAATTTCAGAGGCACTACTTGTGCAGTGTAAGCCTTTCCAGGAAAATGGCGCATTGCTTTCGGTAATTTTGCAATCTCTGGTAACCAGTGTGCAACGTACTCACCATCAGGATCATAATTTTGTGCCTTTTAAGATAAAACACTTTCTTAGAATAATTATTTTCTCTAATACTTCATGGGCTATGTAAAATAAATGAGTATATTCAAATAGTGAATTCAATGAAAATGAATGCATGCTTGTCAACCTGCTTTGGGATGCTAAAATATCTGTCCTCCCTTGGATCATTTCCAACACCTGTTTCAAAAGAGGAAGTTGTAAGCATTGACATCAGTAGAAGATAATATACATTCCTCTAGTAGAAGATTGGCATCCTATAAAAAGCCCATGTGCGCAACACCCCATTAACCTTTTGGTCAAGCTAGAATATTTAGTCAAGAGTTGCTACAACGAAAATTTATTAAATTTCAAAGAGAGCCTGTCACCAAGATTAGATATCGGAGACCAATTATAAGTTATTTTGTACTGAGATAATCTTACTAGACAAAAGGCAACACGGAGAGCAAACATGACAATGAACATGTCATATAGAGCATTAATAAAGTGAAGTTTGTAATCCTAATTTCTTCCACTGCTGTGTTGGGAGTGAAGACAAAAATACTTCAAAATGTAAGGCCAAGCAGCAAACTTCTCACAAAAAAAAATGATCTTGCCTGCACCATATGTCCAGTTGCCATAATTGGAGCATGGATCATAATCTAGCAGACATGTCTCAAACCACTCTGCTCCCATTCGCCAGTCCAGACCCATATCCCTCACCAAAAATGAACATACAATCTGTTTTTTGAAAAGTCAGAATGAAGCCTGCTTAAACATACATGCTATATCAAATCCTTTAATCATTTTTTCATTTCATATATGAGATTATACATCTAGAATCTAGTAGAAACAAATGCCTTCGCAACTTAAAATATAATTAAATTTCAACACTAAGTTCTATGTACTTGACGGCCTCTGTTTGACATAAATCCAGTGGCTGCTAATTCCTTCATATTAGCGTCAACAAGTGGGTACCTGAGAGCAGTATAAAAGTCCTTAATCCAAGTAACATCACAATTCCCATGCTTTTCATTAAAAAAACCTAGAAGATAACAAATATAATACAAACTTGTGGCTTAAAACGATTTCAAAATTTCTAACATATAGCAAATACTACTCACCCTGTAAACCCATCTCTCCAACGCTGAAATAAAGTTGAATCCTGACTCCACTTAACTTCCTTGACCTTGCGTGGACCCCCTGATATGGTATTTCCAATTATCAGTTTTTTTTAATAAGTAATCTGAAATTTCAAATGAATATAAACTCTCATTTCTTATCACTTCATGAAGTTGAACATATACAACTTGCAATAACACTGTTTGCAAAAGGCTCTTGGAATTTGGCATGAATATTAATCAAGAGGAATGAAGGCTTGACTTTCTCTTTCTCTCGCTTCAGTAAAGTTTCATCTAGGTCGAAGATAGTGATGCTGCTTGAGAAAATGTGCATCTCAGAAGCAAGCATTGCACATTCATGTAGTCAGGTGTTCTGTGGCATGAGTATTATAAACAATAATTTCTCTATGGATATTATATGAATGAAAACAGCCTACAAAGTGGAGACAAGATACTTAACTGCCAAATGGTCTACAGCTATTTCCAAATGTGAAAAATTATTAAGCCAGTACAGTAAAATTATACAGTTGTACTGTCTCAAAAAACTTTGACAATGAAATAAATTAATTTATGCATGCAAAAGTGAGACCAATAGCAGTCAGTGTTAGCTTCAAATATCCCCGAAGGAATATTTTATTGATCTCTCAAATTTCTGATTTTTTATTTATTTATAATATTTATTGAAATAAATTCAGAATCTTAAATTGTACTTGCAGCCATAACAAATCATGAAAATATTGGATTAAATATTAATAAACATATATGAAAGTATTAAATAAATCTAAATTAAATAATAATGAACCTGATTATGATCCCAGTCTACTAATGTTAAATCTTAGACTGAGACCTTAAAAGTATGCAACTCCTTTCCTTGATTGTACGGACTGCAATTTTCACACCAATAAGGAGGTGGCTAGGACTTGGGTGTCTCCACGTCTCTTTTTTCCTTGAGCTCCTCCCTCATTAAAGTGTCCCACACTTCCTCAATTCCCACGATTTTTTCCATATCAACATTTTGAATTCAAAACATGGATCAATTCCCTTTTATTGGGTATAACCTCAAGCAAATTACAAATAATAATTTTTAATGCCTCCTAAATCTCCAATGCAGCCTTCATCATGAACTTTGGTTTATTTGGAAGTGGCGGCCAGCATCATTATTCCCCACACCCCTCTCTATAAACATGGTATGGCAGTTTATGGGTAAATGGTAAGGCTGATATCAGCTTATTAAGCCAGAAAATAAAATAAGAATAAATTTCAGTCACATATCTAGAATAATTTATAGCATAAAGATTTTGTAACCTGCAGCTGGAATCTAAAATAAACATTGTAAGCCATTGTGATACCCAAATCTTCTGGAAACACACAACTTCTTGCATTCAGCACAATGGTGATCTTTGGGTGAAATCACTCGATCAGCCAGGTGGGTTTTTGTCCATGAAACAGTTTGCCAGCAGGGTTTTTGTCCTCTGGTTAAATTGAACAATTTTTCCAAGCTCTGCAAATAATGGTTTTTTGGAATTTAATGATGAGTAGATTTTTTATTTTTTTCCATTTATTGCCTTTTTAATCCTTTTTTCACTCAACCCTAAAAATAAATTTACTTTTAACTGAATGTTCATCTTTTTCAACTTATAATTATAAATTAACTTTTAGGTAATTAATATTTCTTTTCCTTGAATATTCACCTTTCTTTCCAACTTATTATTTTTATTTTCCTTTTTAGCCATGTATGCATATTCACTTTTGGCCCTGTTGTGACCTTTTCACACATCACCCCATCCAAGATGGGGACCCCCTAATTTTTGCTCCATTCTGGTCTTTTGGCTTTGGTTCTCTCTGTCTCTGATCTTTTGTCCTTCCGGGGATGTCCCGTCTTTTGACCTAGATTGAAATGATTGCCAAGTCTACGAAATTAGGGTTTCTATCCTTTAGGCTTGTTTGAGGTCAAATTGAGTTATCAAGATAGAATCTAAATGCAGCAGTATAGTCAGGAGGATCAAGGCAGGATCCCATTGAAATCCTACTGAAATCCGACAACTTACTATTTTTGGGGCCTTTTCCTCGGGATTTCGGGATTCTAATTACTTCAGCACATTCAGGCAGCTTCAGAGCACCCACACATGAAATTTGAACGGATTCAGACAACTGGCTATTTTTAGTAGTTCAACCTTCGGAGGCCATTTTCAGGATTTAAACGTACGATTCTCCAATGCATGACTGGAGAATGGATTTGGGTTTTCCAAGACTTTCACAACGGTATGACATGCAAACTGAGACAAGGACTTTCAGAGTTTAGCCTTCAGAGGCTATTTTTGGGGTTTGCATGCAGTGATTTTCAGTGCATGTCCGGATATTCCATATGGGTTTTGCGAGAGCTTTGCAGTGGTATGACATGCAAACGGAATGAGTCAGTTTTAAGAGACTTACTATTTTTAGCCAGTGCCGGAACGTTGACCAGTTTTCTGGGTTTTTTGAGATCCCATGGGCACTGTGACATGCAAACTCATCTGAAGTCCGATGGACCACTTTCCGGACACTTACTATAAATAGCAGCTTCAGCCCAACAGTTACCCAATACTTCAATCCAGCAAGCAGAGTGACAAACAGTAGAAATCAAGACGATCAAGAGCGGTCCGCAGCGCATGCAAATTAGATTGGGGTTTCCCCTGCTATCTCTAAAAATAGATGGAACAAAATACAAAGATGTCAAAACGAAGCACGCCACCGGGACCAGCATCCTTTAGGCTACCTATTGGCAAAATTTGAGCACGATCTGAATACTTACTATTTTTAGTAAGTCATCTCATGGCTATAAATAGCAGGTCTGTACCCAAGGAAGGTGTGAACAGATCACTTACAACATCATGAACAAGTGGAACGAATTTCGAAGCAAACAGAGATACAAAAATTGATCAATTTTAGGGTTTGCTAAAAATAGCAAATGGCTAAAAATAGTATGTACGGTGCCAAATAGGGTATGAACAAGGTAGCAAGGCCAAGTGGAGGCACAGCCACACCACCTCCAGCTCAGGACAGGATGAAACACAAGGAAACCCTAATTTCTCCGAGTTTACTAAAAATAGAAAGCCAAGGCATGGCTAGGGCATTGAAAATGTATAAGTGATAACTGGCATGGAGATGTATCAAATACGCCTGAGGGACGGGGAAAATGTTCTAAGTGTGGAATTTCCTTCACACATCCTGAAATGCGCCTTCAAAGATAAAAGGGAAGTAGAGTATGCTAAATGCGCCCAAGATTTCCCTGAGCATGGGTCAAATGCGCCCACTTGAGGCAAAGGCATGATAAAATCTTCCAAGACACGGAAATTCCTTGAGGACCCCTCAAATGCGCCCTCATCTAGAAGTTGCATAGGCTAAATGCGCCTAAGGCAAGGAAGTTTCCCTCTCACCATGTCAAATGCGCTCAAGGAAGGTGAAGAGCCACTAGATATGGGCGGAATTCCTTCTAACACCCTCAAATGCGCCCAAGAATGAAGTCTACATGCTCAAATGCGCCTAAGGAAGGTGAAGAGTCACCATGGGCGTGGAATTTCCTTCACTCCCCCTCATTTGCGCCTTCATGTTCCTCCTCCCCATAACAAATGCGCCCAAGGTGGCAGGATAAAAGGTAAAACGTGAAAGGTGTTGAGGAAATGCGCTTGACTTGAGTAAATTCCCTCACACATGGTGAAATGCACTCCAAGTTTCCCTCATGACATGCTAAATGCGCCAAGGGTAAAGGTAATACTAGGGGTGGCGTGATTTTTTTTAAAAAGGCTAAGGGTTGAGTAATTTTCCTCCCCACCATGTGAAATGCGCCCAAGTGAGTTGGGACTTGGAAATGGAAAAGTGCTAAGTGTGATGAAGAAAGTCTAGGCGTGGAATTGCCTAAGGAATGGAATGGAAGCATGATGGGTAAAATGCGCCCTTCAAGGGTGAGTCAATAAAATATAAATTTAAAATAATTTCCTAAGGCATTTTCTAAGGAGAAAATAAAAAATACGCCTAGAGGATGATGCTAGAATTTCCAGAGAGAAAATTCTTCAAAAAGAAAATTCTTCAAAGGGAAAATTCTTCAGAGGAAGAAATCAAGAAAATTTGCCAAGGCAGAGAAGCTGGAAATTGCAGGTGTGGAAGACGTCCGGGGTGGAGAAAAATAAACCTTAGCCATTTTATTATTTTTAAATAATAAAAATTAAAAGTACACCTTCACCCGGATACACATGAAAATATGATGGATTCTGAAAAGATTTTTTTTTCGAGTATTGAACGTTTGCAATTCAGAGATGATTCAAACTTGCTCTGCACCTCGCTCATATCATTTTGATAGGAAATTTTTCCCAATGTCTATTTTGATAAATTTCCTAAGGTAAGTTCAAGAATTTCTCTAAGGCAAATAAGGGAAATATGGCTTCACGAAGTGTTTTCGCTGGAGGATTGAACTGAATGATTCTGCTAAGGCAAAGATGACATTAAATGACTTAGCCAAATGAATTCGAAATTACCCAACAAAGTGAGTGATTTAATATTTTAAAAGATCAAATGTGATGAGGCAGGCCTGTGTAGAAATGATGAAATTCATGATTCTAGAACCTTGAGATTCCGATGCCTCAGATGAAAAGTGTTACGATTGAAAAAGAGAGGGAAAGTGGAATTCAAAAATGTGCTAAGTATAGCCTCTGCTGAAATTCGACCTGGCTATAATATTCCGAGTCCTCTTCATTCTCCTCACAAGTTGCTGAATGCAGAGCATTTGCTGAAGCTGAAGTACGAGTTTGCAGAGAAATAAAATATTCTCAAGCTGCTGGAGGAGTTCGAATTTGTGAAGTGTGAAGCTGCTGAAGTACGAGTTTGTAGAGAAACAAAATATTCTCAAGTTGCTAAGAGGTGCGAACTTCTTAGTTTCCAGTGGCTGAAAGTGAAAGGCATGTTTTGACTTGCTGAAGCTGCAGTTGCCAAGAGTTCGAATTTGTGAGAAGAGACCCCAAGTTGCTGAGAAATCTGAAGTTGAGAAGTCTTGAGGTTGCTGAGGAAGTACGATTTGAAGTGCTGTAGTTCAAGTTCACAGGCTTGCTAAAAAACGCATTTAGGAGAAGCAAGCAAGTTGCTGAAAGTACATTTTAGAAGAGAAGTACGAATTTGAAAAGAAGTTTCATAATTGCTGCAAGTACAAAAATTTCGTAGTTGAAGTGAGAACATTGAAACGAACAAGACAGTTGAGGTTGCAGCTGGAAATGGCAAAAGTGTTGCAGCCTTTTTATTTGAAAATTTGCTGACACCCTCGATAGTGATTATTTTATTATTTTAAAATCTTGTTTTCTAACTCTCTTACCCCTTTTGCAGAATGGCTGAATCAAGCAGAAGAGCTGCAGGCAGAAACAACCACACCGAATCCAAACAAGCAATGATCAAGAAATTAAGCAAGTCCTTCCTGCTGGAGTCAAAATTTTCATCAAAGTTGGGCAAGCTGGCTGACACAAACTTAGGCTCGTTCAACTTGGAGGCATTTAGAAGAAGGATAATGGGGACTGGAGGCCATCACCCATCAGTGACGTCACACAATATTGTTAGGAGCGGATTGTATGCAGCTGCCAGTTTTTCGCCAGCTATCTGGTGTCCAGAACTCATCATGGAATGCGCCCACCATTACAACACAGAGCAGAGAACGATCACTTCGCCAGATGGCAAGATTTTGGCCAACCTAACACCTGAAGTGATCGGGGAGGCATTCGGGATTCCAGTGCATGAGAAGATGATATATAAGACGAAAGAAAGGGCTGAAAGAATGTATTCATCCACAACGGACCGATGTGCTGATTTGATAAACACCAGGTGGATGATCAAGCCCAAACCAACTCGTACAAAACTACCCAAACAGATAATCTCAGAGGACTTGAGACAGGAGTTTGGTGATCTGATTATGATGTTGAGCAGAGTTGGAGGATGCCCCAAAGCGTTCATCTTTGAACCTTGGATGTTCTACTATATCAACTTGGTACTAGAGGGCAAGGATCACATGGATTGGGGCACTGTTGATCAGTGATAACATTCACGAGCAGCTTCGTGGCGTAAGAAGAACAAAAACATTTTATATGGGCTCTTATATTATCTATATGCTGGCTCGCATGACAAAGTATAGGGGGATCTCTTACAAGGAACCAATTGGGTGTGGTTCCCATCAATTTAAAATACATGAGGCTTGTCCACAGTTGCATTTGACAAGCACAACTAACTACAAAAGGGTCAACGACGCCTTCACAATGCATATCACGAGGACCTTGCAGCAAAGAACCCACCACAGAATATCTAGGGAAGCACAAGAGATGATTGAGAAATTCGGATGTTGGTTTATCCAATTTCCAAAGTTCACCTACATAAGGCTGCAAGGATTCTCTTCCTATCCTTATAGATTGCCCCAATATCCCACCAACAGGATAGTGATGCTGGAAGTATCTAGGCAACTTATTGCCTACGATAAGATCCAAAAGAAGAAGAAGAAAGGTGGACTCGGATTCCCAATTACCATGGGGAATTCAGATGAAATCTGCCCATCACTGCAAGCAGCTAGGGAGGCAGAAAATGAGCTTCAATTCTTCCATCTTTCCTACCATACCAGCAGGCACCACTACGATCCCCACAGGAACATCAGATGGATATTGTCAAAAGAGTTCAGGCACAAAGCACAGATCGAAGACTTTTGGGCCAGTGCAGTGGATGAGATCGAGGTTAGGAAAAGAATGTTCTCTCGGATACCGTTGGTGATGATCAAAGAGTGCGAGATTGTCCTAGTACCAAATCAGATTGAAGAAGACATAAACGTAGTATAGGCTGACTACGAGACAGTGAGAGACACGCCTCTACCACTCCCAGATTGGTTGGAGCCAGAGATCACTGACTTGGATACACTCTGTATCCCAGTCTTAACATTCACACGGAGTTGGGTAGAGAGGCATGTCAGCCGACTTAAGGGACGATCAATCCCCCTTACCTATAATTTGATGGGAGATCACAGATCGCCAGCAGTTAGACAGAGAAGGCAGGTGGATCAAACTCCAGAGCCAAGAGGAAAAGAGCCAGTTCGACCTGAGCCTTTGGTAGTTGAGGAGTCCTTGCATACACCATCTCGGACACACTCTCCAAGCTTACAGGAGGTATCATTGTTTGTTGATCAGAGGGAGAGATTGGATGTAGAGCAAATAGTGCAAGTGGCGAGTCAGCCACCTCGTAGAGAATCAGTGGGCCAGAGCATCAACATGCCCCGAGAAGATAATCAGCAAGAAAATCAACAAGAGACAGATGGGGGGACGGCCACGGATACTCAATTTCAGCAGGAGATTGAGGCAGCTCTCGAGGATGATGCTGCTTCCGATCAGGATGCCCAGAGCTCAGGAGACCCTGAGCCTATTGATAACGATGAGCCTTGTCAAAGCGAAGGCAGAAATGAAGTTCACGAGGTAGAGGCCGAGGTGGAGCAGCCTTTTATTATATCAGACACGCGACAGGAGGTGCTAGAATGGCTAAGGGATAGGATGAGGCGTGATCCTGTAGATGAGACTGATCCCACAGCTGAGATGGAGGAATTGTTACAGAGGATCAGCGCACCTCCAACAAAGAAAAAGGCTAGGAAGTTCTCCAAAATATCCACGGATGAGATGGATCTTGAACTTTACATATGGCAGTGCCTCGGGTAGAGTGTGATTGGGATGAGGCCGTTCCAGAAAATTACGTGATTACAACTATGGAACTTGGCCGCCCTACTGGAGCACAAGTAGTAGAGGAGTGCGATAATTCCTATCGAGCACTCAAGGATAGGTTGTCCTATGTTGAGGGCAAATACAAGAAATTGAAGGTAGAGCACAAGACACTAATTGGCTACGTGCAACACTTGTCCCGTCCTTGTGGGCAAGAGAATCCGGCAATTGAGCTTCCAGCTGAATTTTCTAGGGAGTCTATCAGTGGGTTAGAAGATTTGAAGAGAATGGCACAACAGGCAAACAAATGGGTTGCCAGCATCCGTGTCGAAATGAGAAAGTTTATGGAGGATCTTGCACATGCCTATGGGCAAGCCTCCGATATTATGGCGAGGATGGATGCAGTTAACCATGCTTGGGGTGAGGCGCATATCTATTAGACGAGAGTTGTTCTTCGTTTGGGGGCTTTGATGAGCATACCTCAACAGACTTTGGTTGAGGGAGGTGTAATTCAGCAGGGGGATAGATACGACTTCGCCGGATGGTACTCTTCAGTAGTCACAGGCCGGGGATTCTACGATGCATCACAGACAGATTCTGTCAGGGTCAGAAAGGCCATGACGAACATCTTAGATGGAATTCTCAACACATTGGAGGCAATCTTCACCAGGAGGTTGACTTCTGAAGAGGTAACTGCAGACGGATTGAAGAGCAGATTGATGCCATTCTTTTCTGAGGTGAAGACCTTTACACAGGATGATTTCGAGAACACTGCTACGTTCTTTAGTATCATACAGAACACCCAGGACGCCCTTGTTGCCTGGAAGAAATCTTGTGCCCGGCATGGGCAAACAGTTACAGTTTTAGAGTTTCAGTTGGATCACATTCCTCCCATTTTGGATCAGGAAGTTGAGGCAGTATTATCCAGATTCATCAGATTTGCAACCAGCGAGAAGGAGAAAGGAAACGCCCTTCTGGACGATGACCTTCTGGAAGGAGACGACGTGCATTGATGGCGGCAGTGGTTCATTGATGAGGAGTGGAGGGCGCATTCATTACCCCACTCCTCTCAGTCGCGGTTTTTAGGGCTAAAACCCTAATCAGGACTTAGGTGGCTCAATCTGAGCCTTCCATTGTATTTCGATCTAAGCCGTCCACTGGACTGGGCTAGATATAAAAGGGGTATCCCCCCTCATTTGTAAGATAGTTAGAAGATATCAGAGTTAGACAAAAATCAGAGATAGAGTTGAGCTAGATAGAAGTTAAAGTAGAGCTAGGAGTTAGCTTAGTTGGAAAGGAAAGAAAGACTTTCCCTTTGAAAGTTTTTGTAAAAGATTGTTGTGTAAGACTCTCATAATATAAAGATTTCATTGATTGGTGACTTCATTTTGCATTGTGGGCAATTGACGAGATCTTTTCGTCTTTCCAACTCGAATAGAGTAGAGTAAAGTGGATTTTGTTTTCATGCAAGTAGTGTTAATTGTGGAATGTGACGTTGGTTTGAGCATATCTTCCTATATCCATACCACTAGCGGGCTTGCTGATGGTAAGTTCGCCCCTGCGTGGTCAACTGGAATCTCAGCACCTAACTTCGATTGTGATTAGTGTGCCCACTTGCTTCGTTGTGAAGGGGTGCGCATGGTGAATCTCAATTTGAATATCCTATCCATTCCTTTGAAGATTGCACCAGCTTTGTCAGAGTTGTCCGAAGGGGAAACGAAACAAAGTTTGGTTTGAAGATTGTTAAAGCTAGTCCTTACATTCCACCCTTAGAGATAGATTGTAGAATTCCTATCCCTACCTCCTTTAAATTCAGTATTTCCCGGTCCGTTCAAACACTAGAGCATCATAGCCAAAACCTTTCATTTGCTTGAGTAAAGAAATCGAACAATTACGTAAGTCCCCTTGGAATACCCAACATATTCACATCAACCAATTGAATCTATTCGCAATAAAAGGAACCTTGGAGTCGAACGCATGAACTTTCACGCAATCTTAGCATGCGGAACACTTTGATCAAGAGAGAATAGAGTGACCTGTTGGTGTGCGTTTTAATACCCACCGAACACAGAATAAAATGCCCAAAGACACTCTATCCTCTCTTGAAAAATCACCGCGTATGCTAAGATTGCAAGAAGATCATATGGCGATTCCAAGGTTTCTTTTGTCAGGTCTTGACGTGTGGATAAGGCCAGTGGGCGTTGTGATTTGCTGGTAATCACAAGGGGACTTACGTTAGAATTTATTTGCAAGCTAAGGACTTAGACGGTTTTGACATTGAAGGCTCTTTCTTTTTGGGTTTTCTCAATTTTAGGATTTCCAAAAAAAATGTAAAAATAGATAAGGGTTTAGGAGTGCTAATCTAATCCTAAGAATTCAAGAGATGGCGATGATTGGGTGAAACAAGGAACCACACTTTGTTTCGCCTCCTTGGGACAACTACGCAAAGTGGGTGCAATCTTCTAGGGGTGTGATTATGATTTTCATGTCCAGAATAAGACTGAAGTTAAGCATCCACAATTTAAGAGCTCAGGCTAACTTTACGCATTGGATACAAATCATCTATCCAAAGAAAGTATGAGCTAGATTTCACCAATCACCACTATCAGATCTATCATTCATTTAACAAACATTCAAATAAAATTCTACTCTAATTCTAATCTAAGTGTTGAAGGAGATATGTAACCTTGCACACCACTTGAAAATAAAAGTGATTCAAAGCAAATCATGCATAAGAGCTTTTATTAACGGAAATGATCTAATGCAACAATTTCATATTACTCACTTCACACCTTACAAATGAGGGGCGAGCTCAATTTATAGGCTCCCCAATTACAATTCAATGGCCAAGATTGATTTCGAATCAACGGTCGAGATTACAAAATAAAACCCTAATTAGGGCTTGTCACAATTAACTACCTCTCGACTAATAAGAAAATTACAATTTGGGACACTTGTCTTTCTTGCTAAATATAAACCAACTCCATGGATAAGTCGAGTTCATTGAACCTAGACATGTTGACTTGGAACAATTTGATTGGTTGGAAGATGACGAGGCACCACCTCAACGTGTTGGATGTCCTCCTTGGTCTCCTTGTTCTTTTTTCCATGCACTTGCCTTAGAATATCTTTCTTTGCCAATGACTTTGTCCTTGTGTTTGTACCTTCCTAGCTTTGATCTTGGATTTCCTTCGGGATTTTGATTTCTTCTTCTCACTTGCATCAGAATCTGGAAGTCTCCCCTTTGAGCAGTTATTGAACTTTTCCTTCCTGATTGCTTTGAAGTTCCTTCCAGCGCCTTGAATATGGAGAAGAACTCTCCTATGCTTTCGCCAAAATGGAGGAAATTGGAACATTCTTTGTGAGGTATTTCCCATACTTATCCAAATTTTGGCTATTCAACTTCATTCAGTAATGCCTTCATGTTGACCATTCAACACTTAGCCAAGATTTTGGGCATCTTTATGCTCGAATGAACTTTGCCTGTGGGTTTGTCTTCAATTCTGAGTTTGGCTTGCGCTAAGTAGGGAAAACTCCATCCTTGGACAATAATTTTATTTATTTCCTCTTTATTCATCTTCATTTTCCCGTTTTCTTTCCAACACTTAGTCAAATTTTGATACTTTTATTGTAGGAAATTTCCACACTTAGCCAATTTTATGAGTTTTCCTTGGTGGACTTCATAGTTGTTGTGCCACTTTGCTCATTTGTTAAGGCGGAGTTTGTCTTCCTTATGCTATTCCCATCTTGCCCTCGGGCAGACTTCATCTTCTCTTGGACAAGGCGGACTTTGAAGCTGGCTGGACAAGAAGCATTTTCCTCTAAGAGTACTTGATCTTGTGGTTGGACATCTCCATGGCGGACTTCACCAATGCTTGGACATGCTTCCCTGTTGGAAGGCGGACTTTGCCTTGTGCCTGCCATTGCTTTGGGTGAACTTTGCCAATGCTTAGACACTTCCTTTCTTGTGGCGTACTTTATACTTAACCAAACATCTGACTTAGTCAAAATTTTCAAATTTTCTCTCTCCTTCTGGGTTGGACGGACTTGGAGGTTTCTATGCCATTTTGCATTTATGTCCATGCCTTAGAAATTTATTTCATGTTGAGTTGGGCGGACTTCGTGTTTTCCTTGCCATACACTCTTCCTTTCGTGCCAAAGAATTTTATTCCGTCATGCCGAGGAGTGGATTTCATGCTAGCTTGATCCCCTCTCTCTCTAGGCATTTTCCATTTTTTTTTTTTTTTTATATCCATGCCTTAGAAAAATTTCCTCTCCCAAAGTTGGGCGGACTTCAACCTCTTCGTGACATTGGCGCACTTTAGCCTTGCTTTGTCCAAGGGCGGACTTGGACATCTCTCTGACATGGGCGGACTTGGAGGCTTGTCTTTCCATCCACTTATCTCATGGGCAGACTTGGAGCTTGTCTTGCTAGTGCCTACCTTTGGCTTGCCAAAGGCAAGGGCGGACTTGCCATGATTCTCTGCCATCCTCTACTTCCGTATGGCAGACTTCATCCTTGTCTTGCCAATCACATTTTTCTCCGTGCCTTAGAAAATTTCTATCATGCTGAGGAAGGGCGGACTTCATGATGGCTTGGCCATCTTCCATACTTGGCGTATTTTTGGCCAATGCTTTAGACAAATCTCTCTTCTCTCCTCTGGGCGAGCTTCACCTTCCCTTTTCCATCTCTTCTTGGCTTGGGAAAACTTTGGAGGCTGGCTTCCATTGACTTTTGGGGCGGACTTTGACCTTGCTTGGACAGGGGCGGACTTGGCAAGCTCTTTGACATGGCGGACTTTTGGCTCTCTCTGCAAAGGGCGGACTTCATGCTCTGGCTTGCCAGTGGCGAGTTTCTCCAAGACTTGTGCTAGGGCGGACTTTGAGCTTGACCTGCCATGCCCTTCCTTTGGCTTGCCAGAGGCAAGGGCGGACTTGGAGGCCTCTCATGCCATGGCGGACTTCAGCCTTGGCTTGCCAGTGCCTGCCTTTGGCATGCCAAAGGTAGGGCGGACTTCATGCTCTGTTTGCCATTCTTTTCCCATGGGCACATTTCTCAGACTTAGCCATTTTTCAAAACTTTTGCCATTTTACCTTGATTTTCATGATTTATGGAGGCGTGTTGACTTCATGCTCTGTGGGATCCGAAAATAGAAACTTTTTCCCAAAATAGAAACTTTCCAAAAATAGAAAAAGCAAAAAGCATCCCTAAAAAATAGGAACCCCAGAATGGACTAAAAACGCCAAAAATAAAAAAAGCAAAAAGCAAAAAAGCAGAATCCCTAAAAAATAGGAAGTGTCAGAATTGGCCGAAAGCAATGGCGTTCCTCGTCTACCGGGCCTTCTGAGCATTTCCATGACGTCTAAGCACAGAAATGGGTTCAAAATATCAACTTGACTAGGATGACTCTCAAAAACTCAAACTCCTCATTGTAAATAAAAAGATGATAAGCAGTTGCGATGCCAAGGCAAGAAACCAAAAAGCAAAAAGAAGGGGGTCCCCATTTGCAATGGGGCGATGTGTGAAATAGGTCACAACATGACCGTTGGACATTTTATTCTGTGCTGGTGTTGTCATAAAACACACGTCAACGGGCCCCATTTAATAATAATAAATTAAATTTTCTTTTTTCAAAACTATAACTTAAAGTACCTTTCTTGAACAACTTAATAAATTATTATTATATTATTCCCTTGTTAAATCCACACTTTAACCTACAAGAAAAATAGGCTTTGGGTGCTCTGACTTGCTTTAGTTCGAAAAGGAGACATTAAAATCCACCGTTCGCATAATTGCTTGCCCTCAAGCAATTGCAGATTGGGATGCTCAAGAATCTCTGTACCCTCCCAAGTAACATCTTCCATGGGTAGATCCTTCCATTGTACCAAATACTTTGTAATTGGTTTTGTTACTTAATTTCTTTTCTCTAACATCCAGGGTAGCTTTAGGTACTAGTATGAGTTTGCCTACATCATCCAAAGAAGACAGCTCAATAGAAGGACTAACATGCTGCTTCAATGCCCTTTTAAGGCATAATAAATGAAACACATTATGTATTCTATTGTGCTCTAGTAACTCAAGCTCATAAGCCACCTCACCAATCCTCCTCATGATCCTTTATGATCCATAGAAACGGGGTTTGAGCTTTCAACTCCACTCTTCTTGATAGAATATTGTCTATCTGGTTGTAGTCTTAAGAAAACCATGTCATCCACCTCATAATACCTCTTAGTATGATACTCATCTACATATAATTTTTGTTCGTTTTGAGCAAACTAGAGTTTTCTTTCAAGACACTCAATATGTCTTGGCTTTGTCCAACCAAATCTCGTGCCTCTAGCACTCTACTATCAACAATAACCAAATCCACAAAATAAAGAACATCATAGCCATATAATGCTCTGAAAGGTGATATACTAATGGACATATAGTATGTAGTGTTGTAGCAATGCTCTCCCATGTAAAGCCATTTAACCCAAGCTGATTGCTGCCCTGCCACATAGTTTCTCAAGTATCCTTAAATCCATTTATTAACAATTTCCATTTTCCCATCTGTTCAAGGATGATAACTGGTACTAGAGTTAATTGTGTACCTGCCAAGTGAAAAATTTCTTGCCAAAACAAACTAATGAACCGGCTGTCCTTGTCACTCACAATGTTTATAGGCAAGCCATGTAGCCTAAACACTTTTTTGAAAAACAAATCAGCAACCTAAGGAGCCTCAAACTCAATAGGAATGGTGAAGAAATGAGCATATTTGGTGAGTATGTCCACCACAACATAAATACAACTCTTACCCTAAACCTTGAGAAGCCCTGTGATGAAATTCATGCTAGTATAGGCAAAGGCTGCAATAGACCTACTAGAAAAACATGCTTTGCCTTATTCTGCTAACAAGTAATGCATTCTTTGATGTATTGGAAGATTTCTCCCTCGAGTCCTCTCCAAAAGAACATGTCACTAACCTGCTTATAAGTCTTGAAATACCCTAGATGACTATCCAAGGGTGTATCATGTACAACCCTCAAGACTTTGCTTTTAATTTTTGATTCTAGAACTAAATAAATCCTTGTAGAGGATGAGATCATCAACCACCTTGTACCTATCATCCTAAATTTTTCCTTCAAGAACCTCATTAGTGAAATCATTTTTTGCATACTTTGCTAGCACCAACACTTTCCAATCAACAGAGATCTCAGACATAAAACATAAACAAGGCTTTCTAGATAAAGCGTCAGCTACCACATTATTTTTGCCTTTTACAAATTCTATATCAAAATCATAAGCTTGAAGCTTACTCAGTCACTTTTGTTGCCTTCCATTTAAGTCCTTTTGGTTGAGGAAAAACTTCAAACTATTGTGATTAGTCTTGACCACAAATCTACCACATACCAAGTATTGTCAAAATTTGGCTAAGGCAAGCATGATAGCCAACATTTCACTGTCATAAATGGAAAATTTGCATTCAACATTCTTTGATTTCCATCTTTCAAAGGCAATGAGAAACCCCTTTTGCATTAAAACAACCCCTGTTCCTTCCCTTTATGCATCACATTCGAGGACAAATGGAATAGAGAAATCTAGAACAACTACTATTGGACAAGAACTCATTACCTCTTTGAGTTTTTCAAATGTGACTTGGGATGATTGAAACCATTTGAAAGCTCTTTTCTTTGTTAATTCAGTTGATGGAACAAGTTGTGAAAATCCTTTCACAAATTTCCCATAATAACTACAAAATCCCAAAAAACCTCTCAATTGTCTCAAAGAAGTGGGTGGTGGTCAATCTCTTATAACCTGAATCTTCTCTTGATCTACTTAAACTCCTTGTTGAAAGGAAGCAAGATATGTGGAAACGCTTCCTAACACTGATCTAATAATGAAAGATGTACAATTTCAATTCTTTTACAATTACAATATGAGATGCACAATAGAGAGATTAATAACATAACATCACATGCAAGTATAAAAGCCCACAACACAAGATATATGTGGGGAAAAACCTTTCAAGAGAAAAACCCCACACACTAAAACCTGGACAATGTATTATCAAATCAATGGTGATTACATTACACTTGCAATGCAATTTTTTTCCAAGAGTATGCCCTAAAGTTGAATTCTAGAGCAATTCCAGCAAACATAACAATGCCTGCAAATGAACCATACAATCTACTCCCACAAGCATCTTCTATATAAAGAAATATAAGCATAGAGGAAGCTTCATGAGCAAGCAACAAGGGATAAGCGTCCAAATCCATGTGGCACACTTTTTCAACATATAGTTGACTTTTGTGACACTTATCCAATGATTCCTTAGCCCCCTTACATGCCTCCATACTTGGGCACTCTAAATATGTATGACATATGCCTTACAATGTCATAGAATCCATCATATATGACAACTCTTTCAACTGTAAGAGAATCTTTCATAACCGACTAATAATAGAAGATGCTTGTAAAATTCCACCCTTATTTTTACCCAATCTTCAACACAACTTGCACCCGTTAACGTTAGCCCAAAAACAAGAAAGATAACTGGAAAACAACCCTTCACTTTCTGATCATCTAGATCCCGGAGAGGGAAAGGTGAGAGCATACGATGTAAGGAGGTCTTTGCTAGAACTAAATGTAACAAGCTAACTGAAATGATACCTCCTACTTTCTGATCACCCAGATCCCAGTGTGGGCAAGGTGAGAGCATATGGTGGTTGGTTGACAATTGATAATTGAGCTAAGCTACCACCTCTTCAATGGGGTGAGTAGAGAAATACAAAGTACATGGAAAGTAAACAAGAGCACATGGCGGCAAGCCAACCACTTCCACTTTTCAGCAAGTATCAAAGAAAGTAAATAGCAGACTCGACCACTTATTCAATGGGAGTGAAGTACATAAAGTAAAGGCTCAACTACTTAGTCAGCGAGAGCAACCACTAGTTTAGTAGGGGTCAGTAATAAAGCAAATTCATGAGTTTTCACCAATGGTACTACTGATGGTGTTACAATGTGCTCAACATAAACATATCAGATCATTTCAAGTTGCTGCTATGAGAGGTAAATGACAAATTAATGAAGTATAACACCCTCCCAAGATGATATAATGAAAGTAGGTGAGCACCACAACAAGATAGACCAAGTATACCTCAAAACAAGTCTACCGGAGGTCAATAGATGGAGAAACTGGAAGCTGCAACCGGTCTGAAATGCAAGTACAGCAGGTCTGAAACTCAGATCAGTAACTTCCAAATCACCATAACTTTGCCAATACTCAATGGAATTGACTCAAACCACTTGTAGATGGTCCCATATTGCTAGGAGTCCAATCCAGGATAGCTAGCCACCACGAACAACTCTGGAAATCACTGGTACAAGTCCCAATGCACCAGCAGCAAGGTGGTATGGCCCTCAAGGTAGGTCGACCAGCATTATAAAATCAAATACTCCACCTAAAATCATCAAATTTCAGGCATAGGGGCGCCCAAGCAAGAGAGAAATAAGGAACCAACACCCACAAAAAGTTTTCAACTTCTCCTTTCAGCGCGAACCGAAAGCTAGGTCAGCTAGGAGCAAACCAACAAACACCAAAATCTGATAGACTCTCCAAAAAGGTTCTCAAAACACTGCAAGAAGAGTAAACACACCAAAACCAAACTAGAAGACATCATAGCAACTCAAAACAGAAGAAAACAAGAAAGCCATCACCAGTAGAAGCTCATCTACAACCCTTGAAATGGAGCTACAACTCTGTTCAGTTAGGAGATATCTTTCAATCCTAAAACTGTAGTTGACTTGGAGGGGTTTTGTCCTCAAAGCCCAAGGAGATGACTTTGCATTTCGGCAGCACTTCGTTACATCAAATTCAACATATCCAAATGAGGAGGAGGGGCATATAAATAGGCCTCAAACCCAAAAGTTTGAATTGCAAACTCCCTCCAAAATGGGATGCCAACTTTAGGAGGAATATAAAATTCATTTAAAATATCTTTGACCATCACTTTAAGTGTCCACTTTGGCTTGGCATCAAATTATCATTTAAAATTGCAAAGTCTCCAAAAGGGGTGTCCCACACATGAGTACCATTTTAAAAACAACTTAAGTTATGCTTCTGGGTGTGGGGGTCATAAGAAACATTAGCAAAATAAAATAACTTAAGTTATCAATCTTTCCTTTTTTGAACTCCAAGACTGATGGAGAAGCCAACTTTGAAAATGCCAAGATGCCAAACACTGCACTGTCACACTGTCAGAAATAGTAACCCAGTGTTGAACTGCTGCAAAAACCCATTGCCAAAAATAACACTTACTAAAAATATCATAGTTCTAAAAATAGTGACTCCAAACACCATTTGAGCACATTCCGGGTAGCCGTCATAACTTACTAAAAATAGTAAGTCCATAAATAGGCATAACTCAAAATGCATGTCATTGCCCACCAAAGCTCTCTGAAAACCCAAAAAGACCCAGGAAAACATACTGGCAAACTCCTGTAAAGACCTAAAAAATTGCCTCGAAACCTCCAAGAAAATATGAAACCCTAAAAACTGCCTCTGAATAGCCTACGAGCCTCCAAAGTAGGCTAACGGTCTTAGAAAGGACTAGGACCAAGTAGGGGACATTACATTCCTCCCTTGAGATTTCTTGTCCTCAAGCAATCGCAAGCCATTCAATGAATGATTCTGAATGAAATTCAACATGTCTCCAGTATCCCAAATAAGTTTGAGGAACTCGTAGCTCCCCCAAATAGGAACACTGCTTAGCTGGATGCCTACAATTGTAATCTCATGATGTCTCCCCATCAGAAGAGTAATCAAAATAAAAAAAAACTTAGCCTACTCCTTGGAGATTGGATCCCCACGATCAAAAACCCACGACATCCCAATGGTAAATTTGAGAAAGTTAATGCTAACTCTCTCATACTCAACCTCCTGCATACCCACATCAAGATCATAACTAAATTTTTTTTTGCTGTCCCAATCATAAGTACAACAAAATGGATAAGAATAGCCACTAATTAGTGCTTGAACACTTCCCCAACACGGATTCTGATTACCCAAATTCGACATTCTTCTCATCTGAGGCCATAAATCAATCTTGCTAGGGGATTGAAGGGACTGAAAACGAGTATGCCTGCTACTCACCAAATCTGAAATGGCCAACTTGAGGTCTGATTTCAGCACCCAAGGAGGACAACTGCTTCCATACTGTAAAACATTAGCTGATATGACACATCTACTCATGTCCATATCTAGAAAAGTTCTCTCAAGTGTCACCAACTCGCCATAAAACCATTCCTTGCTCAAAATCTCTTTCCAATCCATTGGTGGGGACATCAATGGGCTCATAATTTGGTTGCAAAGAGATGTAATAGCAACAATTTGTCCATGCCTACGATCCTGGGCACAAGAAAACTCTCACTTTAGGGTTTAGGGTTTAGGTTTAGGGACTGGTCTCCTAAAGTGAGACCACCATGCTTGTGCTGCGCCACTCTGCTGATTATGTGTGCCTCATCAGAAAGCATCTTCTTCACAAAAATATTCTCTCATGCAAAACACCAAGAGCCATAAACAATTTGCTCCCCCAAGGCATACCATATCACACCCATCATAAACTCATCCTCTTCCTTCCCATGGAAAATTATGACTCCTTTAGCTTATGTTTGCAAGTCAATCAAGAGAGCATCACCATCCAAGGGGCTAAGAGCAATAGGTGTCTCCTTACTTAGTCCCAAAGAAGGATTAGCATATGTCAAATCAACTGCTAATCTGAGAGGTGGATCATCAAGTGAGTGGAAATCATGTTTAGGACCCTATCTTACCATTCCTTTATGCAAAACAAGTTCTGAACTTGCATTGTTTACAACTGTTTTAAAAATTCCAATAAGCTCAGAATCACCTTTTGGAAACTCCTCAAGGTTAGGAATGATGTAGTCTCCATGTTTCAACACATCCATGTGGCAACTTCATCTCCAACCTCACTTATGCATTCATTATCAGGTGACCTTCTTGGAAGATTATCTGAAATGTGCTAGCCAATTTTTTTTCAAGTTTTTCACCCGTAAACGTTAGTGAAACCATAAACCAATTGAAGGGGGCCCTTTCTTTTCTGATCAACCCAAATCCCGGTATGGGCAAGGTGAGAGCATACTCGAAAGGGGATCGTTAGCATAAATCTGAAATTGCTGGAAAGTACAATGAGAGGAAATAACAATCAACTCAACCACTTCTTCAGCGGGAGGACTGGAGATAGAAATTACATTGTTGAAAGTAACAATCAACTCAACCACTTATTCAGCGGGAGGACTGGAAATAGAAAGTACAATGCTGAAAGTAAATATCCAACTCGACCACTTATTCAGCAGGAGTATGTTGACGGCTCAGTCGATCAACAACATGTAAATGCAATATAATGTAGACTGAGCATGACCAATCTCTTCCACAAGCGTGGGAAAACAATGTAATAAGCAAGATAATAAGAATGCTGACAGTACTACTGTTCAGCTTACAATATGATAGAACTCTTGCCAATATCATTGTATTTCATTTGTCTCAATGCTGCAATAATAGAATAAGTCTCTCCTATCATCAAAATGACTTTCCAACCCAAAACCCCACTCAAATGACAAACTTTTACAATCTGATATGATAGACCAGCAACTAGAAAATGCAGATCAGCAGCTCTATGACCCACTAAAATGATCATAACTCCATCAAAACTACTCCAAATGACATGAGACTAAGTGCAATGAACTCCAACGAAGATGATGACCAAGTTATGACCAAGAAACAATGGCAACAACTACTCAATGAATTTTGTAAACATTTGCCAGGCAAGATGAAATGGTACGACCTCAAGAGGGGTGACTTCAGCAAGATAAAATCCAAATCTGCATAATAAAATCTGAAACTCTCCAAAAGGGGGTGCCCAAGGATGACAATGACATATGCAAACTACCCAGAACAATATAAAATTTATTCTAAGACTTGTGAGCAAAAACTACTTTAAGCTATACTAAACTAGCAACTCCAAAAATTGACAGAAATGCAAGAAAACCCAACTACAATGTGCTCAATTTGTTCTCAAGGATTAAGAACAACAATATCTCAACTAGTTTCTATCTTTCAAGAAAGAAGTCAAGCCAAAGCTAGGAGGTATGCATCCCTCGAAACAGCTCACTAACCATTTCGGCAACATAACTTTACTGTAGATATCTGAGATAATGAACTAAGAGCCCAATGCTCTTATTTATAACATTTCCTATTCCAAATTCAAATTCAATCTCCCTCCAAATGGACGCCAAAACCAAACTCAAATTCACAATGCCCATTAGTGACATTTGCATTTCATTTCTCCAAATCGTCCTCCTCCAAGAAGCATTATACTTTATTAAAATGTCAATAAAGTATATTATGGCGTCCAAAATAATAATAAAGTGAAACACTTTATTAAACTGATTTAATTCCTCCAGGCTAGGCGTCAAAACAATAAAATGAAATAAAAATATAATTAACCACTTATTTCTCCAAGACGTCCAAACATGCCTTTTAAATATTTCACTTAATATAATATTTTCATCAAATATCAAAATAATCACCTCAAATGCTAGAGACCAACTGACTATACTGCCCTGCCCGAAATAGCCATAACACCAAGTTGCTGAAACACTGCCAAAATTAGCACCAAAGGTGTTGGAGACCAAACTGCTCAAATTGACCTGCCAGATATAGCCACTGCATTGAATTGCAGAAACCCTGCTAAAAATAGAACTTACTAAAAATAGCATACTGCTAAAAATAGTAAGTTGTTCCAAACTCATTTTTACCATAATCCGAGCAACCGTCGTACTTACTAAAAATAGTAAGTTCGAAAAAGTTCTTTGATTCAGTTGCATGTCACACCGTCGAGAAGCTCTCTGAAAACCCAAAAGGAATCCAAAATCCAAACTGTAAAACTCCAACATGCAAACCCTTGAATCCTCAAAAGAAACCTCCAAGTAGCTAGAAACCCTAATTCTGTCTCTGACTAGCCTACGGGTATCCGAAAATAGACTAACAGTCGCTGAAAAGTGTAGTGCTAAAAATGGGGACATTACATTATCAATCACAAAGTTTGGCTCATCCTCATGAGTTGATCTCAAATCATCAATAAGCTGAAAACCACATTCCATCTCATGCCTAGAAACTTCACTAGGATCCCATATCTTGCTATTGTCACTTGATGTTTCATCTTCCATCACAAAGAGGGGATTATCATAAAATTTGCCTTTGCACCCACTTCAAAGAGAGGGTTATCAAAAATTCAAAAATATTTTCCTTTCTCACGTTCAAGTCCAACTTGTTGGTCCAAATTTGTACTTGCAACTTCTGATTTTTGTAAATCCTCTAAGTTGAACTCCTCTTGAAAACTATCAAGCTCATCAATTACTTGCTTGATTTCTTTAGCTCTTTGTTCATTCTCTTGCTCCCTGAGACGTTTGAAATCAGCAAGTTGATCCTCTGCCTCCTTTAGTGCCATTTGAGTATCTTCTAATATATCTTTTGTCGATTCAAGCTCAAGAGTAAGCTCATCAACCTTCCTTTCTTTACCTTGGAATGCACTAATGGTCTTCTTCGCAAATTCAAGGGGATAATCTCATTCTCTGATCAAATGTAAATACTCAATTTTCAATGTCCCCAAAGAGTCTTTGATAAGTTGCAAATTAGGGAGAGTGACTCCATCCCTAATTCCTTCCCGTCTCTCTTCAACTTGAGCCTTCCAATAGAGTTCTTCAATCAAACTATGTGTGCAGTCAAATCTGGATAGAGCTTGCACTTCATTTTCAACGGACACAATGAATTGACCTTTCCACTCATAAGTATGCAAAGATGGTGAACTGCTGATAGGCTGCATGTCAAAATCAGAACTTTCATTCTTGTCATCAATGACTCCTTGGCTGTCCCTAGACTCTTGTCCCTCATCACCCACTTGAGGACACTGCTCAACACTAGGATGAGCATTAGACTCAAAAATATCACTAAGCCTTTGCTTATAATCAACTCCATGCATTATTAAATCAGATTTGTGTTCAAGAACACCTTTAAACTTCACAAGATTAGCTCCTTCAGCAGCATCCTCATGATTTCCATTGTGCTTTGAAATTGGAACAACATCAAGATCAAAGGGAAATTTGTCCCATGTAGGATCCTTATCGTATGTGGGTGCCATCACACCCAGATCCCAAGTATGGAAAAACTGATTGCTCCGTTCAAAAGAAAGGTGCTCACTGTACTCGTCTTGGGGTGTTGTCTCTTTGAATAAGTCACTTCCCAACTCACTAATACTGATATCAACATAAGTATCTCTCTCCAAAGGCTTAGTCTGGTAATCAAACCCAAAACCACCCATGTCACCATCATTGCAATGAGGTAAAGAATCATCAATGCTAATTGTTTTGAAATTTTTAGTAGCACCAAATTCTTCATTAGAGGCTGCAATCTCCTCATGAGAAACATTTTGGAGCTTCACCATACAAGTTTCTCCATCAAAGGCAACTTCTTCCTCATCGGCAATCTCATAGCTTGCATTGTGTTCTGAGTTTTGAACATCATCCGAGTCCCATGTGCCAAGGGGCTGATTGCTCGGCTCAAGGTAAATGTGATCATTGTACTCTTCATGATTGGATGCCCTTGTGAATGAGTCACTCTTCAACTCCCTAGTACTAGCATCATGATAGTCATTCATCTCCATATCTGACAATGTCAAATCAGTCCTAACCAAACCTCTTTGTTCACCACATACTGGGCTTTCTAGGCTGCCATCATGTGTATGAACAACATCCCACTTAACGTCATCCAAGCCACCACTTGATTCCTTGCCAAGACAAGGTAAGGGTGATGAAGCAATACTAGGTTCCCCTAGAGGAATAATCAATGGACTCATATCTCCTTGAAACTGATCCATCATGGAAGGTTTGACAATTTCCATGGCGGTATCTTCCTCAAACTTTGTGTGTTCTTCATTTCTTTTAAGACTTGGAGTCCCATCATCAATGCTTGTTGACTGATTTTTGTCTTCCTCATGCTCACTTGTGGGCTTCAAATCACAAACAAGCACTTCTTCTTTCTTTGACCCTTCATCAATGGCAAGTTTATTGAAATGAGAGAAGAAAAACGAGATTTCTCTTCAATCAAAATACTGTCATTCACATTACATTGTAAATCTATTACATAGTATTGGCTTTTATAAGCTATTATTCCCATATAAAACTATTTACGGGAATATAACTAACTAAACTAAATTTATTTATTAAATTAACAATAGCATGTTAATTTATTTATTATTAACTAATTTATGTCAAGTACTAAATTCTAACACGCCCCCCCCCCCCGCCCCTTAGTACTGACATAGAGACAAACTAAAATATAGTACAAATATTCTTTAAATGCAATGCTTTAGGTATATATGTTGCCATGACCCTATGAAGCTCAAATAGAAGAGAATGAAGCAAATCAATATTCTAACAAAAGTTCTCAACGTCGATATTGGAATTGGGTCTTGACTCCTTCATCGGCAATATTAACTTCTTATATCAATTTGGTTCCTTAAGATTCAATTTTGGACTGAAGCGAAACATTAAACAATCAACCCCTTGTCTTATTGACAGGTCAGCTGCATATCTTCAAATTCCTGCGATTATTATCGGGCCCTTAATAACATGCTCCTACCGCTAATTATCTCTAATGCCGTGAAACTATTATTCACTCAACCTCAAACCCTAGAGAGCACGCCTTGACAAACCACGCCTTTTGCAGTGGCACTCCTCTGATATCCTCCTTTATTATATTCGCCAATGGAGTAAGCTTCGCAGAATTGTCTCTTTGTCAACCCCTTGAGTAGCGACCCATTTGGACGAAGATCTTGAGGCAGTTGACGGTGTTCCATAAACTCCTTTGTATCACTTCTTTTTACTCTCCATTTCAATCCTAACTTTTAGAGACTGCAAGAATGTCTGCAAATTTGCAAGCACATGTGCAAATAATATTAAACCCAATGTGCCATCAATGATTGCAAATATGTTCTCCCCGCCAAAGGTGCTAGTTGCAAGATTTTGGCCCAGTGAACTACATGCACACAGTTACATCCTCCATCTCATTATACTTCAATGAAGTCTCGTGCTTATATGTAATAGGACGCCAACAACAATATGCAATAATAGAAATCACATAACCATTCACAAATACTCCTCTCGTCAAAGTTTCGTTAATGAAGTTTCAACAAACAACGTATAATAGACAATAATTGGCAATAAATCGCACAATTTTGCATACTAACCTTTTTTTTTTAATACAAATCTTCAAACCTTATCTCTAGAAACCATTGGCAGATTTAATGGTTCAAGGAAACCAAATACAAACTTATACAGGCTTTTGCAGGACAGCAACCGAAAAACTAAATATTCATTTTTGATATTTTTGGAATGACAACAATGAACAGAGTGAAGTGCTAAACAATGGCAAAAATGAACATGGTGGAGAGAAAGAGAAGAAATGCAGATGAATGATGGAGTCAAAAAGGGTTTTGCACATGGTTTACATTGCTCACTTGTTGAAAAATGCAAGAATGGTAAAAACAATAGCAGTTGCATGTGGTCTTCACTGCAGTACCATTGTAAACACAATTGTGAGAAAAAACAAATGAATAGAGGATCAGAGAGAGGTCCAAGAAGAAACCTACTCTGATACCATATTGAAATGAGAGAAGAAAAATGATATTGCTCTTGAATCAAAATACTGTCATTCACATTACACTGTAAATCTATTACGTAGTATTGGCTTTATGAGCTATTATTCTCGTATAAAACTATTTATGGGAATGTAACTACCCGAACTAAATTTATTAATTAAATTAACAATAGCATGTTAATTTATTTATTATTAACTAATTCATGTCAAGTACTAAATTCTAACAAAGTTCTGATTCTTCTTTCATTGTTCTTCTGATGTATTTGACCACACCCAATTTTTCAGGTTTCAATATTACAACACAATTCGAGAGAGAGTCAAAAGAAACTGTGTTTTTAAACCCATCTGATATGCCTTGATACTCTTCAAATAATTGGGAAGCCTTTTGCTCATAATACCTATTGATTTGTTCTACAACTTTGCTGAAGTCCATTGTGATAGCTCTGAAACTTACTGTTCTCCCAACAGGCTAGTAGGAACTTTGGCTCTAATACCACTGTAAAATTCCACCCTTATTTTTTCCCAATTTTCAACACAACTTGCACCCGTTAGCGTTAGCCCAAAAACAAGAAAGATAATTGGAAAGCAACCCTTCACTTTCTGATCACCCAGATCTCGGAGAGGGCAAGGTGAGACCATATGGTGTAAGGGGGTTTTTGCTAGAACTAAATGTAACAAGCTAACTGAAATGATATCTCCCACTTTTTGATCACCCAAATCCCAGTGTGGGCAAGGTGAGAGCATACGGTGGTTGGTTTACAATTGATAACTAAGCTAAGCTGCCACTTCTTCAGAGGGGTGAGTAGAGAAATACAAAGTACATGGAAAGTAAACAAGAGCACTTGGCGGCAAGCCAGCCACTTCCACTTTTCAATGGGTATCAAAGAAAGTAATTGCACTTGCCGGCGAGGCCAGCCACTTCCACTTTTCAGCGGGTATCAAAGAGAGTAAATAGAAAAGTCGACCACTTATTCAGCGGGAGTGAAGTACATAAAGTAAAGGCTCAACCACATGTTCAGCGAGAGTTGTATACACCTAAAATCGGTCAAGATAATCAATTAATTAAATACTAGTTATTTGATTAATAAGCTCTCTTAATTCCTCTACTTATAAATAAATTGTAAAATTTATTTATATAGTTCATCTTCTAAATTCTTCCTATCTCAAATCATTTTCTTCATGATTTAATTAAATAAACAAATCTAACTAATTTGTTTTATTTGATTAATTCCCTTTCATTAAAATTGAATTTCTAAATTCAATTTTGTCACATTTCTACATAATTCTCTAAACTCCTTCCACCTCATCATGTGTCACATGAATTTAAATAATTTTATTTTCTAAATGGAATTATCCTCAACAAATTTGAAACCACCTTGCACACTTGGCTCCTCCATTTCATTGATTTTCCTCAACACTTGGCAAAGTGCTCTTCTAAAGGGAACCATCTCCATGATTCTCTCTAACTTCTTCATCCTCCACCATCGATTTCTCTGGATCATAATCTTGACCGTCGAATCCTGCCACATCACAATATGCCTTGGAAATCCTATGAATACAGCATCATGCTCCAGCATTTCATAACACATCTTTGAGCAAACTTACTCTGCAGAAATCATTTGAAAGCATTTGAGCATTTAGAGCCTTATAGCAATCAGCATTTAGCATAGTATTTGCATATCAATTTAGAAATATGACTTAGTTATTAGCAGCATTTTCATTATCATAGTAGTTTTACATAACATTTGCATCATCATCTGTAGTATCATATCCACTAACACATAACCATTATCATTTACAACATACCACATAGATTGTTAAATCATGTAGGAACTAGGATTCTTGCATTTTACAACATCCATTCTCTAGGTTGTCATTCTAAAAAGTCATAGTGCGAAGCAAAATCTGAGAGCCATTATGATTCAAGAAATCCTTAGAGATAAGAAACAATGGAACAAGTTTAGGGATTTTTACTATGTTTCAATTCTATTTGATTTGTGATTTAGATTCTCTAATGTAATACGTTTCATTGATGTGTGGTTTTGAATTAATGTTTCTTTACCTATAATTTACATCACACAAGAGCAACCACTTGTTCAGTGGGGGTCAGTAATAAACCAAATACATGAGCTTTCACCAACAATACTACTGATGGTGTTACAATGTGCTCAACATAAACATATCAGATCATTTCAAGCTGCTGCTATGAGAGGTAAATGATGAATTAATGAAGTATAACACCCTCCCAAGATTATATAATGAAAGTAGGTGAGCACCCCAACAAGATAGAACAAGTATAGCTCAAAACAAGTCCACTGGAGGTCAATAGACGGAGAAACTGGAAGTTGCAACCGGTCTGATAATCAGAACAGAGGGCTGATAAGCAGGTATAGCAAGTCTGAAACTCAGATCAACAACCTCCAAATCACCATAGCTTCGCCAATACTCAATGGAACTGACTCAAACCACTTGCAGATGGTCCCATATTGCTAGGTGTCCAATCCAGGATAGCTATCCGCCACTAACAACTCTGAAAATCACTGGCATAGGTCCCAATGCACCAACAACAAGGTGGTATGGCCCTCAAGGTAGGTCGACCAGCATTATAAAATCAAATTCTCCACCTAAAATCATCAAATTTCAGGCATAGGGGCGTCCAAGAAAGAGAGAAATAAGGAACCAACACCCACAAAAAGTTTTTAACTTCTCCGTTTAGCGCGAACCAAAAGGTGGGTCAGCTAGGAGCAAACCAGCAAACACCAAAATCTGATAAACTCCCCAAAAAGGTTCTCAAAACAGTGCAAAAAGAGTAAACACACCAAAACCAAACTAGAAGACATCATAGCAACTCAAAAATGAAGAAAACAAGAAAGCCATCACTAGTATAAGCTTATCTGCAATGCTTGAAATAGAGCTACAACTCTATTCAACTAGGAGATATCTTTCAATCCCAAAACTGAAGTTGACTTGGAGGGGTTTCATCCTCAAAGCCCAAGGAGATCACTTTGCATTTCGGCAGCACTTCGTTACATCAAATTCAACATATCCAAATGAGGAGGGGCATATAAATAGGCCTCAAACCCAAAAGTTTGAATTGCAAACTCCCTCCAAAATGGGATGCCAACTTTAGGAGGAATATAAAATTCATTTAAAATATCTTTGACCATCACTTTAGGCATCCACTTTGGCTTGGCATCAAATTATCATTTAAAATTGCGAAGTCTCCAAAAGGGGCGTCCAACACATGAGTCCCATTTTAAAAACAACTTAAGTTATGCTTCTAAGCGTGGGGGTCATAAGGCACATTAGCAAAATAAAATAACTTAAGTTATCAATCTTTCCTTTTTTGAACTCCAAGACTGATGAAGAAGCCAACTCTGAAAATGCCAAGACGCCAAACATTGCATTGTCACACTACCAGAAATAGTAACCCGATGTTGAACTACTACAAGAATTCACTGCCAAAAATAACACTCACTAAAAATAGAATACTACTAAAAATAGTGACCCCAAACACCATTTGAGCACATTCCGCGTAGTCATCGTAACTTACTAAAAATAGTAAGTCCAAAAATAGGCATAACTCCAAATGCATGTGATTGCCCACCAAAGCTCTTTGAAAACCCAGAAAGACACAGAAACCATACTGGAAAACTCCTGCAAAGACCTCCTAAAAAACTGCCTTGAAACCTCCAAGAAAATAGGAAACCCTAAAAAACTGCCTTCGAATAGTCTAAGGGCCTTCAAAATAGGCTAACGGTCTCAGAAAGGACTAGGACCGAGAAGGGGACATTACATAAACCATCATCAGTTATGTCCACAATAAAAGGTGTATGTAACTCCAACTTGCTATACCAAAATGATAATCAATGATTCCAGAATTTCTTCAAGACAGTTTAAGGGGAGAAGGCATTTTATATACCTTAAATATAAAAACTACATACATAATAGTGTATAGATATAATAAGAATATGTTATAAGCTCAATAGGCATGACAAATATTTGCATACCTTATTTATGGTGTATAGATATATCATATTGCTACAACCAGAACATAATTATTTATTTCTCAATATGTCTGATATTGAGTACAAATTGTCGCATATGATTCATATTCATAGCATGTCAAAAAGAAAAATCTATTAGGACCCTATCTTAGCTTCTACAAATTTATCTATGAATATTCACTCACAAGTGAAAATAATCATTATCAGACAAGAAATGTTTGTTTGAACAACCATGTCATACAGATATTTGAAAATGAGACATCCTTGAAGAAGAATTAGATGTCATTACTGGTATTGAAGTGCAGCAGGCTGTTGGTTTTGACAATGTAGATGTTTAAATTCTCATAGTGCTGGAATCCACCAGGTTTTCTATTAACAACAAATTACCTTGAACATATAAAATGTGCAATAGGATTAGCCCACACTGTCAATGCTTCAAAAACTAGGTGCCTATTTTATTCAATTGTAGGTCCCTAGATATTCTTTATATTTTTTATGTACTTAATGTGTTCAAACTTCCATAGCTAGCTTGCCTGCCTAAGTTTGCATACTAACTATATTCAGACGCTTTACTAGAGTAGTGACAATGAAATTTGCAAATAAGGGGAAGCTTGTTAGGTCACAAGTAGTGATCAATTCACTCTTTAAAAATTCAAAATCCTATATAACCAACAAATTTAAGACAAATAAGGTAAAGAGAATTTGAGTAATGGTCATTGAGTAGCAAACAAAAAATGAAAAAAGGCAAAGAGAATGATTTCTAATTGCATAACTGCAAAAATAATATAAATTTTCTTTCTCAAAATGCTCAAAAGGTCAAAGAAAGGATTTTTTTACTTACCCAAATGAAAAATTGAGTTTCCATATTTGATTGATATGAATCTAAAATAATCTCTCCATATCAATTCAAACGAAATCCTGTATTGACAAATTCAAAACAGCGAATGTGAGAATCAAGCACGTGTGTCTGAAATTTGTCCATTCTTGAAAATAAAACTTAAAATATTTTTCTATTTATTCAAGTTGATGCTTGCATTTAGGTCCAAATAATAAAAAAAATCAGTAGATAGTGATATTCATATGTTGCATTGTAGAAATAGATATGCCAAGAATACTTAGAAAATCATCATATTGTCTTAGCTTTAGTCCTCATCACTGTAATAAAAATCACAAGATGAGAGTTCAAGCAGAGTTTATATCACAACTTTCAGATGGAGTAACTACATCTCAAACTGAAAAGTAGGGGAGTGAACACTATCCAACCAATAAGTTGAAGCATTTGCAACTCTTTCCCTCTCATAACGCTTAACCTGTTGAAGTCAGGCAAGCTCACAAAATAAGGAATGTGAAGCACCTTAAGTATTTAAATAATAAGAAAATGTCTGAAAACCCATTGATACTCAAGGATCCATACATGGTTCATATGTTACCTCTTCATTGATATAACGTGGTGATATGCTTCCAAATGCAAGCCATGGTGAGAACTTTGTTGAGTAGTTTGGACCTAACATGCCATTCCTTGTCTCTTTATACAAATGCAACATGTCCTAAAACACAAGAAAATTGAGATTACTCAGCTATCTATGCAACTTCATTTTGTCTAATTTGGAAATGAACAAGGAGTGATTGTTACTCTAAAGTCTAAACATTGTGTGTAGGTGAGATTCAATGTGTGGATTAAACAACACTTCATATAGACACAATCACTAAAAATAATTATTGGTTTTTCAAATTGCTAGCATGAAAATGGATGAACTTATTAAAAACAAGTAAGACCTATCTTGTAAATCCCATTGAGTTATAGATAATTAAGGTATACCTTTAGGTTATATGCAACTTATCTAGGTCTATGTACCTCATGATGGAGCCTATATGTGTTAATAATCCCACATGTCTTAAGAGTCCTACATGTGTATGTTACTTTTACTATTAAATAGGGACTAGTGTGTAAAGACCCTTACCCTTGTGAACGATATTTTTCCAATTACACAAGTTTGACAATGCTATTGTGTCAAACTATTTTGCATGGTTTGATCTAAAGGGGTTCATCTTTTGTATATTGTTGTACCCCAAATTAAAGAATTTGCTACACTTAGGCATTTTGAAGAAATGAGTCAAAGTCTTGTTAAGATCTGTCAAAAATGTCAAAATTGGGGTTTGCATGTCTTGCATGAGGGTCAGAAACTCAAAAATTTCAAAATCTGATGATCTGGGTCAGCTCAGAGCGACCAAATCAACAATACCCAAATTTCAGTTTTTCAGCCCTAAATTTTAGGAAATTTTCTATTTTTAGCAAGTTTCTAAAATTAGAACTTTTTCTGGGTTTCTTTGGAAATGGATACTGGCAAAAATTTCTAAAAATAGAAAGTTTGGATTCTAGGGTTGAAACTGATTTTGATTGGCTTAAAATACTTCCTCATCAGGTTGGTCCAATCAAAATCACAAAAAGATCAGTTTTTCCCTAGTGGGTCTATTTTGTTTTTCAAGAAGCTTTTTCAGGAGCACTAAGGTCATCAATGGAGGTCAGTCAGCTGCCAAGTGCCAAAGTCGAACATTCAAGCATTGAACATAAGCTTCTAATGATGAACGTGCACGAAGAATAGAGAACGGAGAAAGGAAGCTGTCAAAGATGAAAGATGTGAAATTTTGGTTAACACTGGAGACTCCAGGCACCCCTGCTCAGTTTAGGCACCCAAACACTCATGCCTTAGAAAAAATTTCATATCCAGCAGCCAAAGCAAAGGCAAGCATGTCGAACGAAGGGAGAAATTGAAAATTTCAGAAAATATTCTAACTTTGCCAGCCATGGGCACCCCTGAAGGAGATAGGCGCCCAACTTTTCAAGGCATCAAATGATGAAATTAGGGTTTGTGCTCCCAGGCAATGTTGATCAAATTCTTCTCAGCTTCGCAATGAGCCTAGTAGCACAGTCATTAGATCACCCAGTCGGCTTGAATCTCAGATTGAACGGAGAGGTCTCAATCAAGAAGCAGAATGCAAACCATGTAAATATCAAAAAATAATCTAAGTATGGGAACTCTGGGCAACCCAGGTGGCCAGGGGCGCCCAACCTTTTGGAAGACCTAATCAAACAATTAGGGTTTGCAGATATGCTCATTGTCTTCAAGATTTAGCCAGCTTCGCAGTAGATGTCTTCAGCAGATCATCGGACTGGTTAATCACCGGTAAATCCAGATTGAACCAAGGATATAACATGAGGTCAAAAATCTGAAGGAAGCCAAAAAATGGCTAAGGCATGGAATGTTGGGCGCCCTAGGAGGAGATAGGCGCCCAAGGTGTTGGAGGTCTAGAACACCAAATTTGTAGTCACAACCTCCAACATGTCTTCTTCAGAATCAGTCAAGCTTTCCAACACAAGCGTCTGCAAGTTCATTGGAGTTGGCAGTCACCAGATATCAAGGGAAAAACGGAGGTACAAATTCAAAGGTAAAATAAAAACTCAAAGAAATTTCTAAGTTTGGAAACTTGGGCGCCCCAAGAGGAGATAGGTGCCCAAGCTTTTGGGGCCCTAAACTCAGCTTTTAGATGATGTTACTCCCAAGAGACCCCTCCTGAAATCATTCAAGCTATCCGACGAGCCCAACCATCAGTCCATCTGAGCTCCGGATCATCCAGGAATGAAATTCATCAAAAGATCATAAAGAAAACAAAAATATTCTAAGTTTGGTGGACGTAGGCGCCCCAAGTAGCCAGGGGCGCCCAAGCATTTGAAGGTTCGAAATCAGTTTTTAGGCACTGGTACCCCTAGAATAATCATCTTAGATTCAGTCGAGCTTCGCAACGGAACAAACAGCCAAATCACCGGACCCCCCGAGCTCCCGAAATCATGAACTCATCAAAAGAAATAAAAGACAATGGAAAGTTGGAAAAATATTCTAACACTGGAAAGCTTAGGCGCCCCAGGTAGCCAGGGGTGCCCAAGGATTTGAGGCCTCAAATCAGATTTTCTGAAGATGCAACATCCAAAAGACCCCCTTTAGAACCAATCAAGCTATCCAGTGAATTTGACAGCTAGTCAATCAGGTCAATCTAGCTCCCGAAATTGACAAGGTTAAAACTTCAAAAGCATAAAAATGGCTAACACTGGTAAAGATGGGTGCCCCTGGAGGAGATAGGCGCCCATGATTTTGAGGGCTCAGATGAAGTTTTTATCAAAAGCAACCTCCAAGACAACTTCGTCAGATCTACTCCAGCTCCGTGATGAGATCATCTGCCAGTTCATAGGATTCACCGAGCTCCGAGATTGAGGAACAAATGGAGGACAAAATCAAGCAAAAAAGTTGAAATTTCAAGAAAATTGGCTGCTAAGTATGGAGAAGAAAAGCGCCCCAGGAGGAGAATGGCGCCCAAGGCTCAATGCCTTAGTCATTTTTGCAAGTTTTTATCATTCAACATTCAAATAACTTCTATGTTCGATGAACCTACCCGAGATAGACTCTGAAAGTTTTAAAACAAAAAAGAAAGTTGATTTTTCTCGACCTCAACTTATTTAAGAGAGCCTTTGCCTTTCATTATTCATTTTTGCAGGTTGGAGTCTAGAGCAAGAAGATTTTCTCTTTTTCCTCAATGAAGATTAGAAGACCCAAACGACATGCTTTTTCGGTGTTCTTCGTGGTTTCGAGATCAATGAATAAAAAGGAAAGCTTTTTCATGCTTCAAACTTCTAGGGTGTTATCATGGAATCTAGCAGCGCTCGTTCCATGAATTAACCCCCTACGAAACTTGTTTGTTTCTTAGGTTCGTGATGTTCAAGCACGCAAAACGAGGCAATTTTCAATCCACCTCGAAGTGCGTTTCGAAGTCTCAGACAGTCCGTTTGAGCATCCCTTTGTGTTTGTCTCGCAAAGACCTTTGAAACGAGTATCTTCGCAAACGCTCATTGTTCGTACTTAGTGAAATTGTGAAAAGTGCAAAAGCTCCAAAAAAAATAAGCGCTTTAACTTTTTGATGAAAATTGGCTAAGTATGAAAAGTGCAGAGGTGGACTTTTTCAGCGCCTCTGCACTTAAGTGAAAAGTTGACTTGGTGCAAGGGCGCTGATTTTTAGCACCCTTACACCAAGTCTTTATACTTAATCATTTTTTTTAGTCTAGAGCGGTGTTTTTTGGCTCGACTACACATTTCCTATTTAAATGCCTTTTCATGCGCCTTAATTAATGCGCGACCTCTAGTCATTTATCTCACTTGAGGATCACTTAAAAGTGATTTTGGTTCGTTCCTTCATTTTTACTTCGCCTTCTTCTCTTTCTCCTGTGGGCTAAGTGATTTACTCCTGCAAACACGCGTTAAGGAGATTTTTTTCCAAGTTTTTCCACCTAGGGCGTCTACATTCTTTTTCTCAGGTAACCTCTCTTTTCCTCTTCTTATTAGTCGATTTCTTTTTGTTTCCACATCGTTTTTCAAAGCTTTGTATTTTCACCATTGAGTCTTCTAGACGTTTTGTCCAGGATTTGTTTTCGTTTGTGCATCGAATCTTTTTCCTTTCTCATTTTTGCGCCCTGCTCATGTGCGTGTGTTTTGAATTCTTGTCCTTCCTTTTGTCATTCACAAACCCTAGGTTTGTTCCTGTTTTTCTTCTTTCTCTCTCGCCCTTGTTTCTTAAAAAGGTTTCTTTCACCATGGTGGTGAAATTTCAAGTGCAGCCATTCGAATTAAAGAAGTAGTGTTTGACAAATTTGATCACCTTTTATCAAATGACACGGCGTTGAAATTTACCACCATCACACCTAAGATTGCCTTCCAAGAAATGTCAAAGCGCTTAATTTCTTCACTACTACACTTACCACATGATAAATCTTCAAGAGACTAAGTGTCAGGGTGCTAAAAATCAACGCCCTGACACATTTTTTACCAAACTTACACTTTGAGTGGAAGGGCGCTGATTTTCAGCGCCATTGCACCTAAGAACATTTTCTCTAAGTGCAAGGGCGCTGATTTTCAGCACCCTTACACTTTTCACAGTTTTTCACTGAAACTTTCCAAAATTGCTCTTTCTTCACTCTGAAGCCCGTTCTTCGCTCCTACATCGTTTTTTGTGCGTTGTCACTCATATCACGCTTGCTCAACATCGTTGCTCGCTTCATGTATCCCAATGCTGCTTTTTCAACTAACATTTGTTGATTCTAAATCTGCAGTTCCTTTTCAGATCTCGTCAAGGGATCCTCGAAGATTGCATCTCTTGATCCAGTTGCTCTCAGATGACAGCCAAGAAGCCTCCATCGTCTTCAAAGGCTGAAGGCAAAATGAAATACAAATACCAAGGTGGTTATCCGTTGACAGTAGTAATTTCAAAGGTGGACGAGATAAAAGATACCGAGGTTGGTCATCAAGACCTCGTTGTTTCGTGAAGAGGATCGAGCAAAAGCCTCTTGAGGACTCTCTGAGAGCCATTGTGCACAATAATCTACACCTGGTGTCTACATTCCCTACTTCTACACATCATACAAAGTTTGTCCTCGAAGTTGCATCCCATTACATCAGGGAAAACAGAAATGTGATTGACTCTTCTAGGCAGGAGATATTGAGATTGGACCCAGATTTCTTTGATATTGTTTTCAGAGTCCCCCAAATGGAAAAACACACTGATATTTCAATGCAAGAAGTGCAAGAAGTCTATGACTCAGATCCAAACAAGGCTAAGTACTTGATAAATAGCCAATGGTTGAAAGAACCAAGGCATACTATCTCAACATGGTCGAAGGGACTTTTGCGAAGTGACTTCAAGGAAGATGTCAGAGACATGATAACACTCATGAGCAGAGTCAAGGGATTGCCCGAAACATGTCATTTTCAGGATTGGATGTACGAGTACATTCGGATCATAAGAAGACAGAAGGCTCATATTGATTGGGGCAAACAGATCAGTGATGCATTCCATGAACAATTGATAAATGTGCCAACCACCTTGAAGTTTTATATGACTTCTTACCTGGTGTATGCTGCAGCCGTGATGAGACAATTCCCAGGTTTATCTACAAGAGGGAATTGGCTTTCTACACCTGTGTACAATTATTTCTATCAACTGGAACTTAAGGAAAGCCTTCACCATTTCAGGAGGGTCACCAATGCTTTCTTTGCACCTCTGTTTTTCAGCTTTGACCCGACTCTCGAGAAAAAGAGAGTGTCCGATGAGGCCTACAAAGTGGTAAGTAAAGTCGGATGCATATTCCTACAATTCCCAACTTTTACTTACATAAGGGTCGGATGCTACACTGGGTGTCCTTACATGTTGCCCAGATATCCTTCAGACAAGTGGATACTCATGGAGTTATGTAGACAGCTGATTTCAATCCACAAGGAACGTCAAAGGATTCACAAGCTTGGATTTAAGTTTCCACTAACAATCGGTAGGTATACCATCAAATGTGTACAAAAGGCTAAATCAGTCTATGCAGCGATGTAGGTCATGACAATCAGGACCTATAAATACAGACTTGATTTTGATTACCGGAATGTCAAGAAGAGGTTGAAAAAGGGTCACAAGCACAGGTATCACTTTGAGGACATCTAGGCTGATTGCAGAGATGAAGAGGCTATCTGTAAGATGGATTTTTGCAGACTAACCGTACAACAGATCAGAGATCTTGGTGTTGCTGACCTACCAGAGGAGTTTATAGATCCTTGTGACATCATGAACGCTGCTTATGATGAACAAGAAATCTCCAAGAAACCTTTGCCTACAATGCAATGGTCCAGAAAGGAAAATGTTTCCATCAGAGAGAGGTTAGCACCAATACTGGCTAACACTGTAGAGTGGTTACACAAGCATGGCTTTGAGATGAAAGCTTTCAAGATAGAATCTGAAGGAGAAGAATCCGGAGAAAAAGTTAGTTGACAACAAGAACCCTGCATGAAAGATAAATCAGCGGCTATTCCCACTTCTTCCCGAAGAGGCCCCAGGATTAAGTTCATTGTTGGCAAAAAGGATGCTCAAACCATTCTTGAAGAAGAAACAACGGAATCTAAACCATCTCGCTCGAAAGGAAAGGGGTTTGTTTCCGAAGAGATAGATTCCGATGAAGAAGAAAATTCAAATGATCAATCTGCTGAAGAAGAAGATTCAGAAGAAACAGACTCTGATGAGGAAGAACATTCTGAAGGTGACCAAGAAGGTGAACAAGAGTTAAAAGATCAAAAGGGTGATCAACAAGAACTCAGGCATGATGAAGAACAAGCTATGTCTCCACCTGAGAATGTACTTGAAGATTTTCCGCAGTCATCATCACCTGTAACTTCAAACATTCCTTGTACACTTCTTGTTCCAAACACTCCTCCACCACCTTTTCCCGTGTCACCTATTCCTACATCTACCATACCTGCAATGGACATTGTACCACTCCCTGCAGCGTCAACCACACTTGATACTCCTTCAGTGACAAGTATTCAAACGGTTGACATTTTGTCGAGCCCTCCATCATCCATTCCCAGCTTGTCATCTCCATCCTATGATCTCACTTCAGAATTTGAGTTTAACAGGTTTATGAATGAATCTTTGCAGAATCAGCTCAATGTGCAAGTTACTAGAGCAGTAATGACAAACACTACACCAATTATCACTATACCAGCCATTCCTTCAGAAGTGGTAGTGACAAGAGAGTTGACAGTCAACCAAGAAGCTCATATCTCCTCTCTTCCCCCCTGGTTGGTATCTCAAGTATCGAAGCGGAAAAAGCAAATGATCTCGCCAAAAGACCTCGATCTTGAAGAGATAGCCCCTCCAAAAGCCAAGGGGAAGAAAAAGGCAAATGTGTATTCACGGCTTCATGTTGACAAAGCTGGTCAAAAGTATGCAGAGATTGGTGTACCACCTCAAGAGGAAGGAGATGTCAATATGGAGGACTACATAGTGACAAGAGTTCAGCTTGGCAAGGTCACAAATGAAAGTGCCAAGGTAGATGCGCAAGTGACCTTGAATATACTGGTAGGAAGGCTAGACAAAATGGAGCAAGCTCGAAAATTACACAAACAGAGGGCAGAGCATTATGCCGCTATTGTAAGGAGGCTTGTAGGATCTTCAAGTAATACACAACCGTTGGCAATGGTAAGTGCTGAGGACCCAGCTGTTAAGAAGGTCGATAAGTTTGCCTCCAAAGGCAAAGTGTTATATGATTTTATTAATAAGATTATAGAACATGGCTCTCAGATTATAGTTGCTACGGATGAAAAAGCTACTCAGATAGCCCAGCTCAAATTAGAGTTGGATAAAGAGGAAGGTGTTCTTTCCCAAGAGCTCAAAGAAATGGAAAAATGCCTGTTGTTGTGGTCACAAATGAAATAGGTAAAGCTCAGCAAATTGGTGGAAGCCGGGGTGATCCCCGACAAGGAGAGATACATTGAAGTAAGAGAATCACTGAAGCATCGTATTCAGACAATCAAATCTCTTGCAGAAGATCTCCACCAAGTACAGGAAAATGTTGAAGTGCATCATGCTATCCTTGAAAAAAGAATCAAGGAGTTGCCAGGCAAGCTTCTTGAAGAAAACCGCATTTTCCTTCCAGCCATAGAACTTTCCGAGACCTTCAAAGAAGCCATCATGAATCAAGTAGAGAGTGCGGACTTTTCAGAAGCCTCTATAAATGATCTTTGTGATACAAGGCTCACTCTTGACAACCTCAAGATGCATCTTGACAGGTGCAAAAAGGTTCACTCATCTGCTAGGAAATCAATTACGAGGATTCACATCATTGTGGATTACACCGTTGGTATGGATGAAAAGTTCATGTAGGAGACTAGGAAGAAGTATGAAGACTTCCACGCCCAAGCAAGGAACCATGAAGATTCCTGATCTCCCAGTGTTGAACATTTTGATGCTTCCCTTTATGCATCTTGTAAATAGTTTTTGACATCTTAAATGTCTTTTTGTCAAATGTAATTGCACCAAAAATATGAGATGTAATTTCACAGAAACAAATTACATGTTGACTTAGTCAAAAGTTAGGGTTTCCTATTTTTGCTCACCTAACTTCCCTAATTTTACTCAACTGATTTCCTAGATTAGCTCTTCCCTCTCTTCTATAAATATGTGGGATCTCTATTGTAATAGTTACCTTTAGTATTTTGCAACGAAGTGCTGCCCTTTTGAGAAACGAACATTGAGACTTTGCGTTCAATTTTGTGAATCTAAATCTAATCAATAAAGAAGGAAGCTGCATACCAGACTTTGCGTTGGAATCAATTCTCTTTTGGTTTGAATAAGATTGGTCATGATTAGTATATGAGATCTGAAGGGCTTTGTTGACGTGCCTTTTGTGATAGCGCCAGCACAGAATAAAGTTGCCCAACGGTCACTCTATTCTCTCTTGATCAAAGTGTCCCACATGCTAAGATTGCTTGAAAGTTCATGTGTTCGACTCCAAGGTTCCTTTTATCGCGAATAGACTCAGTTGGTTGATGTGTTTTGCTGGTTATTTCAAGGGGACTTACGTAGTTGTTCGACTTTGTGAAGCAATTAGGACATGAATGATTTGGCAATATGGTTCTGGTATCTAGACTGACTCGGAAAATGCAGAATTTAAAGGGGATAGGGATAGGGATTCTACAAATCTACTTCTAAAGGGTGGAGGACGAAGATCGACTTAAACAATCTTCAAACCAAACTTCGCTTTGTCTTCTTTCGAACAACTCCGACAAAGTTGGTGCAATCTTCAAAGGATGAGAAAATGTTCAAACTATGACACAACACGTTCATACCGTCAACACGACGCATACAAACACATGAACCATAATCGAAGTTAAGTGCTGATACTCCAGTTGACCACGCAAGGCGAACTTACCATCAGCAAGTCCGCTAGTGGTATGGACGAGAAGACTTGCTCAAATCACAACGCCACACTCCACAGCTAACAACTACTTGCATGAAATAAAATTTATTTTACTCTATCTACCTTGAATTGGAAAGACGAACAAGCCTTGCTAGCTACTCACAATAGAAGATAGAACCACCAAACAATGATAAATCTTTATATTATGAGAGTGTTCACAACAACTTCTTACAAAGTCCTCAATGGGAAAACTTCCTTTCCTCCTCAATCTAAGCTAACTTCTAAGCTCTACTCTCTAACTTCTATCTCCAATACTCTCTAGCTCTGATCTATCTCTGATTCTAATTCTAATAGATTACAAATGAGGGGGGATGCCCCTTTATAGCTAGCCCATTTCAACGGACGGCTCAGATCAAATTACAATGAAGGGCTCAGATCGAGCCACCTATGCCCTGATTAGGGTTTTTGCCCTAAAAACCGCCACAGAGAGGAGTGGGCAATGAATGCACAGAATATTCTCCACTCCCCTGCAGGAATCATAATGAGCAATTAATGCCCACTACCATCATCAAGAAGATCCTCATCAAGCAGCGCGTTCCCACTGGCCTTCTCCCGGATAGCAAACTCGATCAACCGGGCCAATACTGCTTCAACCTCCTGTGTAGAGATCGGTGGAATATGGTTGAGCTGGAACTCCAAGACTGCTACCGTCTGTCCGTATCTGATGCAAGATTTCTTCCATGTCACTAAGGCGTCCTGGGTATGCTGAATTATACTAGAGAACGTGGAGACATTCTCAAAGTCATCCAGGACAAGTGACTTCGCAGCTGAGAAGAATGGAGGCAGTCTACTTTTCAAACCATCAGCAGTTATCTCCTCTGGGACCAACTTTCTAGCAAATATGGCTTCTAATGTATTGAGGACTCCCCCCAAGATGTTGCCTATTGCCTTCTTCACTTTAGCTGAATCTGCCCTTGCTGCGTCGTGAAATCCACGGCCTGTGACCACCGAGGAGTACCAACTGGTGAAATCGTACCTATCACCTCTCTGAATTACACCTCCATCCACTAAGGTTTCTAGAGGTACATGCATCAAAGCCCCCAAACGAAGTACAGTCTTCGTTTGATAGATGCGAGTATCACCCCAGGCCTGATCTACTATATCCATTCGTGCCAAAATATTTGAGGCCTGTCGATAAGCATCGGCAAGGTCCTCCATGAATTTTCCTGTCTCAGTATGAATACGGCTAACCCACTTGTCTGCCTCCGTTTCCATTTTCTTTAAATCCTCTAAGGCAACAATTGACTCGTTCGGAAGCTCCGATGGACGTTCTACTACTGGGTCTGCTGGTTCACCTGGACGTGCTAGATTCTGCATATATCCTATCAAGGTTTTGTGCTCCTTCTTCAATTTCTGATACTTCCCCTCCGTGCGGAGCAACTGATCCTTCAATGCCTGATAGGAGTTATCGAACTCCTCGATAACTTGGGCTCCCGTAGGACGACCCAACTCTACTGTGGTGATCACATAATTTTCAGGCCTCTCCTCGGCTCGATCACAATCTTCCCTCGGAATAGCCACCTGAAGCGTGCGAGAGCCTGACTCGTTGGTCGAGATCTTTGAAAACTTTCGGGCCCTTTTCTTCTCTGGTGGCGCACTGATCCTCCTGAGGAACTCTTCCATCTCAATGGCCGGATCCGTGTCATCCTCGGGTTCTCTCCTCATTCTGTCGGAAAGCCAATCAGGCACTGTCTGCTGCGGATTACAAATGACAAGGGGCTGTTCTTCTGTTGCCTCCATCTCGTGCACTTCCTCTCTTCTTGCACTAGTCTGCTCAGGCTCATCCTCCTCTATAAGCTGGGTATCTCCCGACCCTTGGGTCCCCTGTTCTGTGGTTTCTTCTTCTTCCAAAGCCGTATCCAACATCTGCTGAAAATGGGTGTCGGCCATTGTTTCCTCTTCCTCCTCCTGTTGGCCGCCCCTGGATAAACTGACACTAGCTGATTCCCGGGCGTTGGGCTGATCTACCTCCTCAAGTCCCCGCTCTTCCTCTAATCCTGCCCTCTGATCGGCAAATAATGAAACTACTCTTAAACTCGAAGATTGAGCTTGTGAGTGCACGGGTGATGCTTGTTCTATCCTCAACGGTATCGGCTGGGTTGGCACTTCCACTTGTGCCCTCGATGTCTGAGCAATTTGTTTCCCCCTCTTTACCGATAACGGCCTTGGGTCACCCATCAAGCTGTAAGTAAGGGCGATCGACTTGCTCTTAAGTCTGCATACATGTCTGTCGACCCAAGTCCTGGTAAAAGTCATCACCGGGATAGAAAGAGTGTCCAAGTCCATGATCTCCGGCTCGGACCAATCAGGTGGTGGGACAGGAGTATCCCTAATTGACCCATAGTCGGGTTGCATGACGTTGACATCCTCCTCCACCTGGTCGGGAACTGGAATAATCTCACATTCTCTAATCAACTTGAGAGGAAGTCTGGAAAACATCCTTCTTCTTATTTCAAAATTTCATCCAATCGCATTTGCCCAAGTCCTCCGTGATGAGCTTTCTGCGTCGCAGATTCAACGCTCTGCACTCATCCTGGGAGGTTCCTTAAGGATCAAATCCGGCCGTCAGGTGATATGACAAATGATAAGATTGCAGCTCGTCCTCTGCCTCTCGGGCTGCCTGCAAAGAGGGACACACCTCAATGGAATTTCCTATGGTGATAGGGAAATCAAGCCCACCCTTCTTTTTCCTTTTCTGAATCTTATCGTAGGCAATCAATTGCCTAGATATCTCAAGCATTACTATGTGATCAGTGGGGTATCGTGGTAACCGATACGGATACGAAGTGAACCCTTGCAGCCTAATATATGTGAATTTCGGGAATTGGATGAGCCAATACCCATATTCCTCAATCAATGTCTATGCTTCTTTAGATATTCTCTGCTGCGTTCTCTGCTAAAGTGCCCTCGCAATGTGCATTGTGAATGCATCATTTGCCCGTTTATAGTTAGCAATGTTAGCTAAATGTAGCTGTGTGCAGGCTTCGTGGATTTTGAATTGACCAGGGGCGCAGCCGATTGGCTCCTTGTACGAAATCCCTCTGTACTTAGTCATTCTGGCCAACATGTAAATCACATATGAGCTCATGTAGAAAGTCTTCGTCACCTTCAAGCTCCTGAATTGCTCATCGATGTGGTTGCTAATCATCCTAGCCCAATTGACACACTCTTTTCCTTCCAAGATGATCTCGATGAAGTAGAACATCCAAGGCTCGAAAATGTAAGCCTGTGCACTCCCATTCACCCGGCTCAGCATCATTATCAAATCACAGTATTCTTGTTTCACGTCCTCGGCAATTATCTGCTTTGGGAGCTTAGTGCTGGGTGGCCTCGGCTTCTGCATCCAAACTCTGTTGATGACTGCAGTGACTCTTTCGAAAGAGGAAGAGTACATCTGTCTCTTTATTTGTTCTCAGATAACATCTCTCAAATAGCTTGAATCCCAAATAAGCCCGATGGCATCCCTGTGAAGTTGGCGAGCGCTTACCATCCTGAGAGAGCCAATCGCCCTAATGCTCGCTTGTAGTGATTGGCGACCTATAATTAGCTCCGACACTGAATTGTCGCGAAACTAGCAACCGCCAGATTCCACTCTTCATTATATTATGTGCCGTGACGGATGGTTGATGGCCCCCTAGCCCTAACATCCTCGATTTGAGTGCATTCAGATTAAATGAACCAAGGTTGGTGTCATTCAATCCTGCCAACTTTGAAACTATTGCTGACTTTGGGAGAAATGGCTTAGCGAGCCTCTTAATCATTACCTGCCGGGATGAGCCAGCCTTGCCTGCTTCAGTGTTTGCAGCTCTGCCTGCGGCTCTGCTTGTTCCTGCAACATCCTTTGCGCCAGCCATTGTATAAAAATCTCTGAGTTTAGAGACAACTCTCAGCAACTGCACTTCTGACTGGTGAAGAAAAAAAACGCAGCAAGCTAATAACTTTCAGCAATGTAGCTAATTTCTCCAGCACAAATTGTTCGAACCTTGACTTCACTTTGTCAACTTCAGCAGTTAGAGGAATAAAGAGTTGCCAGCAATATGAAATTTCAACTTCCTCAACTTCTCAACGCTTAAACTTCGCAGCAACTCCACTTTCAGCTCTTTGAGAATTAAATTCTCCAGCAACTCCGGAAAATAACTTCAACCTTCAACTTCGAAGTCGCAGCAACACACTTTCAGCTTTTCGAAAGAAAGAGTCTCGGCAAATGAAGATTTCTCCAGCACTTCGTACTTTCAGCAACTCAACACTCCGAAATAAAATAAACTCTCACAGAATTTCTCTCCTCAACCACTTGGAAAATATTTCAATCTCTCCAGAACTTCTTCAGCAACTTCAACTTCGAAATAATGTGAGGAGAAATGAGAGAAGAGATTGTTTAAATAACTTTCCCGGAGAATCCTGCTAAGTAGTGCTGGGGCTATTTTTAGCACCTTCATCAATTTCCCACTATCTTCGTTCGGAATCTTCTAATTCAAGCGCAGTAGTGGGCTAGTCGTCAGCCGGTTATTATGGCAGTTGCCATTAATAATGATTCCTTCCTTGTAAAAAAATTCGAATTTTCCTCTTAATCTGCCAGTTAACTCTTGGCGATTTAAACAACTCGCGAGAAAAACAATCACTTGACTTGATTTAAAATTCCATTTTAAAATCTCGCAGTGTTTAAATAAATTCAACTCGAAAAAATTCGTGGGAGTAGCAAATTTATTTCCAACTTTTAAAATGTCTGTCATTTAAATCCTCGATTTCATAAAATTTGCCTTAGACATTTTAAATTCTCTCATTAAAACGTTCAACTCCGGGCGATAAAAAAAATTGTTTGCGTGCTCGAAATAATTCGTCCTTTGAGATTTAACTTCTGTCAGGAAAATAATCTAGGCAAAACGAATTTCTTCTGAAAATATTAAAATTTCCCTTAGGAAATTAATTTTCAAACTCTGCTAACTCATGGGTGCATTTTAAACGGGTTCATTTGATTTTCACTTGACCCATGGAAAATATTCGTCGATATCAAATTTTCCCCTTGAAAAAAGATTCGTTAACTTTCAACTGCCTTCGGAGAATTTTAAAACTCATCAAATCATCCTTCCTTGCCAAGGGCGTATTTTTCCCTAGTGAAGTGTTATATCACTTAGAAAAAATTTTCTAACACTTTCTCTACCATAGGCGTATACATTTTGATGAAATATTTATTTCAAAAAAATTCCTTCACTTTACACCTCTGGCGCACTTTCATGTGTCTACTTTTATTTTGTTGCCTTAGGAAATTTTCTCCAGCAACCTTGGCGTATTTTACTCATGCAAGCCTTGATTTCTCACTTAGAAAATTCTCAAACAGTTAGAATATCCTTGGGCGCATATGGGGTCTTGAACTTTCATTTTCTTGACTTAGAAATTTTCTCCAGCAACCTAGCCACTTTATCTTGCCTTGGGCGCATTTTGACCTCTCTACTTTCATTTCATGCCTTAGGAAAATTTCGGCCATCTCCTCTTCATCATGGGCGCAAATGCTAGGCCAAGCTTCCATTTTCCTTGGAGGGCGCATTTCACCCTTGACACTTTCGTTTTATGCCTTAGAAATATTTCATATCCTCACCTTCCTTGAGGGCGCATTTTACTAGGTGAGCTTTTGTTTTATGCCTTAGAAATATTTCATAGCTTCAATCCTTGAGGTGGGCGCATTTGACTAGGTGAGCTTTTGTTTTTGCCTTAGAAACTTTTCAAGGCTTCAATCCTTGAGGTGGGCGCATTTTACTAGGTGAGCTTTTGTTTTTTTGCCTTAGGCGTTTTTCAAGGCATCTCTCCTTGAGGTGGGCGCATTTGACTAGGTGAGCTTTCATTTTTGCCTTAGGCGTTTTTCAAGCCTCTGCCTTGAGGTGGGCGCATTTGACTAGGTGAGCTTTCATTTTTTTTGCCTTAGAAACTTTTTTCAAGGCATCTCTTCTTCCTTGGGCGCAAATGAGACCCCATGCTTTCATTTTCCTAGGTGGGCGCATTTCAACATGTGAGCTTTCATTTTTGCCTTAGGCGTTTTCAAGCCTCTGCCTGTTCCTGCTCTTGCATTCTATTTTTAGCAAGTTGTGCTATTTTTAGCAAATCCCTTGATTTTCAACCTCTAAGGCTCCGTTTTGCCTGAAAATTTCATCATATGATCTTCTTCACCTTGTGAACCTGTTTTGCCAGTCCTCTGCCCTGACCTGCTATTTATAGCCACCCGCTATTTATAGTAAGTTTTGACTTTCTGACTTCAGTAGCTCCGTTTTGCCTGAAAGTTGCAACGTTTGATCTTGATAGCTTGAGTGTTACTCTGATGCCAACCTCGGGTGCAAACCTGCTATTTATAGCTGTGCCCTGACTTACTAAAAATAGTAAGTTCTCCGATTTCGCTCAAATTTTGCCAGCAGGTACCTTGAAGTGTGTTGACATGGGTGGGGTACTTCGTTTCGGCTATTTTTGGATTTTACCCCCTATAAAAGTGGAAACCCTAATTTGAAACCCTAATTTGACTTGCATGTATCCCGAATGGTTTCCGTTTGACTTCGTTCCTTCTGCCTGTCGCTTTGTCTGCTGAACTGGAGTGTTGGGCGGCTGCCAGAGTGTACCTGCTAAAGATAGAAACTGCCTGAAAAGTGACTCATCCACTGCCGGATGAT